>JBBPLK010000036.1:21848-32991 GCA_038089735.1 Exsudoporus frostii
TGACTTACAAGGGTATATAGTACTTCAATAACCACAGCACGATTTACTCTATCACCTCATCTTCGTCCTCCTGACTCTCTTCTTCTTGCCTTTGTTGTCTCCTCGCTGCAATCTTTACCCTCTTTTCTAGCTCCTTGTCGACTTTGAGATGGTCCATCGTTATCCGTTTGTTACAACCAGACGCGGGGCAGGGCTTTCCATCTCTTCCTGCCCTCTTCAGGAACTCTTGAATAGCTGAACGGGAATAGGAGTGTCCACAAACTGTGCTGTGTGTGGCAAGATCCTCAGACAACCTCACAACAGAAGGCGCACATCACGTACGACGTCATCGGATCCTCCAAAACCACGAGTGTGATGGGGCATTTGTAGTCCTGAGTCACACCACCAATTTCCAGTTCGTCTTCGTTGTCGCTGGGATCACCATCCTCTGTGGATCATTGTTAACCATGTAAAATGTTGTATTCTTCTAGACAAACCCCTCGGGACGAGATCGTTGATGGGAGGAATCGCTCCGCCGGGATTTTGTACCTCCTAAGTGCCTAATATCAGCTGATGTCGTGTGAAGTAATACGATCGACAAACATATATTCCCTGTTTGAATTCCACGTATGTATTACTAGATGCATACTTTTGGCGTGTAGTCATGTTGTTGTGTTCATCCACCCGCCGTTTCACTTCGCTTTCGTACGTCTGAAGGACGTTTTTCTGACAAAAGAATTATGGAATGGAGACAGGGGCACGAGCGTGACAGCGTACCACGACTTCACCACGCATAAGGGCTTGGTGGACGTTGTTCAAGGTTTCCTCGTGAGAAAGCATCTCTTGATCGATATCGAGAAGCTTCTTCATGATGGCGTCAACCTCGTCTAGCGCCTTTGATATCAAAAATTCGTTAGCGATAGCATAGCGGGGATTACAGCACCAACCTCTCCTGCCTCACCAACCTCCATCACCTCTGCAAGCGAGATCGCGACGTCCTTGACAAGCCGAAAGGAACTTTGATGAATTTGCTTGCGGATCATTTCCCAGTCCTGGGCTATCCCATGCAACTTTGCACCCTCTTTCCTATCCAAAGGCTGATCATGAAAGTTTTGGATATCAATCCTGTCATCGTCGTCGTTGCCATTGTTGTTCGCGTTTGAGGGACCAGCTACAGGTGCTTCTGTGTCAGCGCGGCTGATCTTTGGTTTCTTCTCCTTTTTTACACTCGCGGTCTTGCGGGCCGGCTGCAGGTCCTCGGAGTCCTCGTCATTGTCGACGTCGTCGTCGGCATGTCGTTGCGAGGGGTCGTCTTCCTCCTCGATGTGGTCAGACGATGGTGCTCTGCGAACACGTCGACGACGGGACTTGCTGGCAGCAGGCATGTTAGTTGGTGAGGAAAGAGAAGCTGGCTGGCGCGACGCGACTTTAGGGGACTCTAGGGCAGGCCTCTACGCGGCAGTCTCACAACCTGGCTCCAGCTCACGACACGCCATGTTTTCGTTTCTTCGTGGCCTACCCAGGACATGTTCTCTTCTCTCTCCTGTCGTCGCCCCATCCCGGGCATTCAGTGCCTCTCCGTTTCTCTCCGTCACCCTCAACCAGGCAATGCGTCGAAAGAAACCTCTGAGAGTCTCCCCTCCAAAGTCTCCTCTCCTTAACACCTGTCCTCAGAAAAAAGGCGTTTGTACCCAAATCTTCGTTATGAAACCCAAGAAACCCAACTCTGCCAAGCGGAAGGTCGCCCGTGTCAAGTTGTCCAACGGGAACTCGATCATGGCCTATATTCCCGGAGAAGGTCATAATTTGCAGGAACACAGCGTGGTTATGGTCCGCGGCGGTCGTACCCAGGATTTGCCCGGTGTCAGGTATGTCCTAGACCTGAGTTCACGAGTGAAAATGAGGCATCTCTCCACAGATACAAAGTTGTCCGTGGTGCATTAGACTTTGGTGGGGTCGTCGGTCGCACGCAATCGAGAAGTAAATACGGAGGTACCTGCACTGATTTTTTTTGTCGAGTTGGAACTCACGCTTGCATCAGCCAAGAAACCAAAGAAATAGTAACAAGTTATCGACGCTCTGGGATACATTCCCGCTTGTGATATGGCAATGGTAGTGTACTTACTACACAACTACGTTTGCAATCTTTAGAATATAATAGTCTTCCCACTGTCATTGAAGGCATCGCAACTCTACATGACAAGTACTGCCATGCACTGCCCAGTGCCATACTGTACTCGTTTGTGCGGACCCCAAATGGCCTGACGTATTTACTCAAATCCCGCCCACCTTCAATCCTCACGCACTCATTGTCACGGTCGTAGAACGCGGCAGCCTTTGAATCTTCCTCCCAGTTTCCCAGACACTTCCGATGTCATGAAAGGAAGTGACATCGAGTCACCGTTGATGGTGAAAAAATCACCCCCAGTCAAGTCAGCCTGCAGCTGGTCTGCCGACGCTGCGGATCTCTTCATCCTGTTATGTTCTTTCCTCCTGACCACAGCATCCATCGTCCTTGTTGCTCTCGTATTCCATACACAAGAGAGTCTCCTCGTGTCCCCCATCCCTTACGAGACTTTGTCGATCCTGCAACGGGTGATATCAGCACTCTCTGCAGCCATCACGTCGGCCGTGATAATGGTGACTGGAAAACGATACGTGCTGTTCAAACTCGCGAGAGGAGGTTTGCGTAGCCGAAGAGTCGCCGTCTACAGCAATGCTTCCATCGGGAACCTTGCCAGCTATATATTTTCACATGGTGCGGAGTTGCCCTTACTTGGTTTATTGGCCGTTGGGGTGTTGGCATTAGTTACTGGTTTGACAGTGAATAGCAGCTGGGAGATGGGATCCCGTTCAAGCACGGTAGATATTGCAGTTCCCTTTGGTCCACTCGATGCAACGACTCCGGGTTCCTCATGGGTCATCCCGGCCTCTGAACAGTTAATCTTCGTCATGTCGTCGCTGTGTTCCGGAGTAGCGGGCGCAGTCGGGCTCATCAACGTTACTAGTGCCACTATGGCGACAGATTATCCAATGGGGATCATCTACTACCCTCCTACCCCGTACTCGCCCAAAAACCTTGGCTTCTCCCTCTCCACTACAATGAATGGTTTCAATATCTCCATGGAACAGCTCTCCCTAGTCCCGTCTACTGCTCAGAATCTTACCTGCGTGCCAAGTGCCAACGCCGCTATCGAGTTATGGTCCGATGGGTCTGATGACCAGACACTCTCCATCATTGTTGTCGACTCACCCTCCAACTCTGACTCTGAATTGATCTTTCGGTTCAACGCCACTGCGATCATCATGGGCGGGACACTGTCCTCCTCTGGCAACTACACAGAGTTTGCACTGAACGGGACATCGTGGCCCAACGTGATGCCAACAGGCAATCAGTGGGCTCAAGATATCACCAACTTAATATGCAACACTAGTTCCCCATCTATCAGCTCTTGCTTCGGGTCTTTCTGGGACTTTGCAAATTTTCTGAACACCCCGACCCCCTCTACTGTTAACTCTGACCAGTACGGCTACTGGAGCACGATCCTGAGCATGGCGCTTGGCGCCTACAGTTTCGCAATGTACCCATATATTGGAGAGCACGTGACCCAGGTTCCGTGCACGCAGTACGGTGTTCAATTTACGTCGAATTATGGGGTCTACATTCTCATTCTCAATATCGTCGTGTCGGTCATCATGCTGATCATCGTGGTGAAACTGCGCCTGGCCAGCCATCTGGGGGCAGATTTCATCAACCCGACACGGTTGCTCTTGGATCCGCTGCAGAAACCAGAATTGTTCAACGCGTCCCTAAAAACGACTGTGGATGTGCTTGCAGACCCATACATGCTCGTCGAGGACAGCGTGTTTTTTCTCGCGGAGCAGAAATCGACAGAGAGGAGGAAACGGATCGGAAGATTTGCCCTACGTAGGCACTAGTACTGGCGGGACCCATTTGATCGAACCTCGTAATGATACTTACGGACATTGAGATACTACGAGACTTATTATAGATACTTGACATACGGTTTCCCTTCTCCTACCCGGAGCAGAAGAGAGGCTTCGAAGCCAGTTGCATATGTGGAGTCTACGCCGAGACTGTTGTGGTACTTAGGATCAAGAGAACGTTGACCGTTAAATGCGGTGGCTGTGTGCAAAACAGACATTTTGGGTCACTGTCGAATGCTTTACTCGTCCATGTCTTGCATTCTCCAACAGGCGCGTCCTTCGCGTGCACTACGTGTTCTCCACGGAGTACGGTGGAACTCAACGCCAGCCACCCTGCACGCAAACTCCCATCCTGCTACCCCGACATCGAGCTCAACCACAAAATCTCAAAAGCGACCCCATCTAGGTATTGATGTCGACCCGAAGCATGGTCTTTGGGCTTTTTTCCGGAAAAAGGAAGTGGATGGCGTAGTAAAACACGAAACGCTGGAGGCTAGAGAGTCCCTCACCGAATCTGGTGTGTGCTGTCTTGGCTACATTCATGTTGCTCGTGGGCTGATTTCTCTCTGGTTGGTAGGACGCCCCTGGCATGCTGCCGAACTCAGGCGGAAGAGCTTCAGGGACTTGCATACTCTCTGGTATGTTCTCGTGCGCGAACGTAACCTGCTCGCGACGCAACGAGAGGAGGCACGGAGAATGGGTGTCCACAATCCCGAGGCACTCGCTGCCCCGACTATGGATCGAATGGTCTGTCGTTCCCTCGACCGCTCTTTTGTACTTTGACTCATGCCAACTACGTTCAGTGTCGCAAGTCGATGGCACGCCTAAAGTTTGTCCTCAATGAGCGGCGGCTGCACTATGAGAAATTATCCCAGGAGGGAGTCATGCCGCAGGAGGACCTGTTGAAGGTCCCGGAACCTCCAGAACCGGCTCGTCGCATGACACGGCGGGAAAGGACGGCAGCTCGACGCAAGGCATCGTCACCACCAAGCACTGCATGACGTTGCTTACTTTGACGTGCTATCGCATTAGATATATTTAATACAACTTTGACTGGGTCTGATACTACCAGATGACGGAAGGGTCGAGGGCTAGCTGAGCTGAACACCGCGTCTGCGTGCTTGCTGCCAATCCACCATGGGCTGTGAGATCTGGCAGTCCTTGATAGAGGGGTTTTCGTACGTCTCTATCTGTCGCCTCCCACGCCTGAGGAGGTGCTCAATTGCAGCGACATTGCGAGGGGACACTGAGGATGCCTGGGTGTGAAATGTGTAGCGAACGTAGAGGGAGAACTTGGGTTGGGTTTGCGGCGGTTTCGTTCGTACCATGCGAAGTGCACTGGGTAGAAACATGAGTTAGAGAAACGACGGCAAGGACAACACTCGCCGTCTGTACAGAGCGAGGACCTCCCTTTGCAGTCCAGACTGGCTGGAGGACATACTTGAGGTGAGGGAGGGGTCTCGGGGTCCTAATTAGCTGCAGTCCCCTCGACACCGCCTGCTTAGACCGCATTCGGCTCGGACGGTGCCAGCTGACTTTGCTATGATCACGTTTAGAAAGTGTCGTGGGCTAGCTGGAAGATCTGTCCGTCCGTGGCAGCAATACCATGCCTCCGCGGTTCGCGACTTTTCTGCGGGTGCCAAGGCTCGTTCGGAGACTGGGACGTCGAATCCAACCGAGTATTGCAAGGATCTCGTTCGAAAACATGACTACGAGGGATACCTCACCGCACAGTTCTACCCCCGGCGATACCAGAGTGCATTCTACGCTCTGAGAGCCTTCTACGTGCGTACACTCATGTCGGACTATACGACTACTGAGGTTTGCTGTCCCAGATCGAGCTGTCCATGATAAAGGACGCTGTTTCACAGACAACACTTGGACAGGCCCGACTCGTGTTTTGGAAAGACACCGTGAAAGACATCTTTGCTGTAAGTCATGCTTTGGGTGTGTTTAGGTTTCATCGATGGCCTTGTAGAACAGGCCCCCTCGGCACCCCATTGCGCTTGGACTCCACGAAGCAACACAGAGGAGTCGGCTCGCGCCATACCACTTTCAGAGGATCATCGAAGCCAGGGTCGGTTTGTGCACCAGACTTGGTTGTCCTTTCTCAAGCATAATGTCATAGGAACAAGAGCTGCACGCTCAATCGTATCTGACCGTGGAATCGATGACCTCGCATGCCGAGTCTACGGCCTCGACCTTCCTGTACCTCCTGCTTTCGCTGCTGAACTTGCCGTCCGCAACGCTGTCCCACGCCGCGTCTCATCTTGGTGTAGCGCAATCGTTCACTACGCTCCTGCGTGCCTTTCCGTTCCACGCGTCCCGGGGAATGATGGTCGTTCCAGCTGAGATTACGGCCAGGCACGGCGTCAACCAGCAAGAGGTGCTCACCGGAGGAAAGACTAGCAAGGCCCTGGAAGAGGCGGTGTTTGAGTTTGCCACGATCGCGAATGACAACCTGCTGACTGCACGCAACATGTTTCGGGACACAGGGGGCAGGGTGCCGGAAGAGGCGATGCCAGTGTTCGCTGCTGCAGTGAGTCGCTTTGTGTGGGACGTTGCGTGCGCTCACGGTGGTGCAGATCCCTGTCGTGTGTGTACTGCGTCGGTTGGAGGAGGTGGGGTTCGACGTGTATGATAGCAGATTGCAGGTCCGGGATTGGAAGTTGGCCTGGCAAGTGTGGAGGGGTTACTATAAGAGGCGTTTCTGAGAGTATGCCGGCATGGTGATCTGGTTGGCCATCTCCTGTAACTGGACGTTGTTGGGAAGCGGAGCGAGTTCGGACCCTCGCACGCTCCTCGTTCCCTTCCTTTCTTCCCCACCACTCAAAAGTCGTCGTGGCTGCGAGTCTGCGGGGTCCGCCAAGGATGTGGGCGAAGTACTCAAATTTAGAAGTCCGATAGTTGTAGCTTCGAGTGGCCTGTACAACCGCTTGACACCAGACCACCACCCTCCCAAACAAAGTGTGCTCTCCTCTTCCACGTTCATCCTCCCTCTCCTCCCCCCGCCCAAAACTCCCTCCGTCCCCGATTTTTCCCGCCGTTTTGCTCCATCCCCCTCGCTCTCTTCCTCCACCTATGGAGCGTCTATGCGGTGCGTTTTCCCGGTGGTGTGACCTATTGCCCATCTCCTCAGCACTTCCCCAGACGATATCATCCATCTCATCATCTACGAACTCAACGACCCCACCGCTCTCACCCTCACCTCGAAGCGCTTTTTCCGGGTCTCCAGGGATCCGTATGTCCGCGCCCATTACTTTCTCCATCGATACGGCCGCATGGATGCCATGTTTTGGGCTCTAGGCAGGGGGAGAGTGCTCAATGAACAAGTCATCGACGTACGTCTTCTTCTCACTCGGGTTCCATGTCTCCCGCTCAATGTATGCGCTCCATCTCAGGTCCTCGTATCCAGTGGCGCCTATGTATCTCGCTACATCATCCAGGTTGCCATTCATCACTTCTTCCGCTCTGCAAGTCACTTCATCAAGACGTCATGGGTCAGGTCGATCCCTCTTTCCGTGTTCACGCATTTCATGAAAGTTACTTCTGTACTGTTCGATGAAATACCACTCGGAAAGAACGAGGATGACGGTTACATTTTCCATTCTTTTCTCAAGGAGAGCCGCCTCCCCCAGGATTTGAAGAGTACCAAGTGGGAAGACGTGCGCGAGATTCTGGACAAGTACAAGGTGCGCTTCTCCTCTTGTAGAACCGTCTGGTTTGTGACTCGGTCTAGTTCATCCCATTCAGTATGAAGGTGTGCGATTCGGTTCCTGGTCTTTCTCTTCCCTCATTCGATGACTATCAAGGACCCTTTGATGGCCCAACTCCCGATTGCACTTGCCATTGAACCGAGGCTCCTACCATATGCGGAGACCAACGGATTCCGGATGGACCCAAAGGTATTTGAGCACTTTGCGTAATTCGCCGATTTCTCACTGTGGGTAAATCAGTATCGTGACTTCGTCTTTCGTAAGATGTTCGAAAAACAAGCGCTTAACAGCGGAGATCGAACTGACGATATCGTCCGGAACGTTCGAGAGCTGAGACGGCTAGATCCGAGGTGACTTTCCATTCACTCTGAACGGAACATTGTATTCATGCTTGAGCTGGACAGGATGTTTTTGAGTCGTACAGTAGCAGCGGAAATATGTATGGAGGCCAAGAGCAACGAGTCTGCATATCGAGCCCTCAAGGCACTTGATCGTTCAGGAGAGCTGTTGTTCAAACTGGGGTAAGTCACTTTGACCGATCACCCGTCGTCCGGTCACTTATCGTTATCAGTCCCGTTGTTACTGAGTTGATGAAGGTGAGTTTATGAAATGAGATTCTGGAAGCGTTTATTCAGGGCTTCGTTTCCAGCTTTTCGTGAAATCGCGTTCGATCACATCCACGTACACCATTAATGTCCTGCGTCAACTCTACACCGATTTCCCCAGTACTGACCCAATGGTCCGAGTTGTTATGCTATTAACGATATGTCTGTCTGATGGCACGTGGAGCCACTCTGCCGTGCCTGAAGCCATCACATCCTTCCACGGCAAATTGGAAGCAATCAACCTGTTGCCGGTGGCGAGGGAGGACTTGTTTAATATTATGATCAACCCTTTCGTGGAGAAGCATGCTCTTTTACTCGAGTATGCGAGAGAAGAGATGGGAATGAGTGTGAAAGACATTAAGGACCTCGTGCAAGATGTTGCGATCAAATGCTTAGAGATCGGGAGCAAGGTACGAATATCCATTGTTATATTCCACCAGCTCATTCCTCCTAGGGCAAGACTCTGCGTAAGCTGGCGGAATGTTATTCTCTTCATGTCGCTCTTGCAGATGCTGCTGTAAGGCGATATTCGGTATCACTGGATGACCTTCCCCCAGTGGAAGACGAAAAAGCATGTGCTGCCTATGAAGCAGCGCTGTGTCGAGACTTTAATAATTTGAAGGTGATCCGGGCCAACTCAAGCGGGTCGTCGAACCAGACTCTGGGGGTTTCTGCTTCTCTCGCCGGTGAATCAACAGAAGTCAATGATGCCGAAATGGAAAGTCAAGAGGAGGACCCTCGTGAATTTGCCCTCGAGGAACCGGAGGAGGCTCCTTCTGGCGATGATCCTGATTTGGTTCGCGGTTGCTTATTATATCCTGGTGCTCTTGTGTTGAACCGTCCGCAGGGCGCTATAGGACAGGACACGTTGTCTGCCATGATCCGTCAAGACGAGATGGCTCCTACTCGATCTCGTAGACGGTCATACTACTATAGCATTTATAGTGCTGATGCGAATGGAAAGTTGGACTTCCCCCTCGGTGAGTACCCCCTGACCACTTCTTCGAGCGAGCAGTATTAATGTATCATCAGAGTCTTTGCCAGTTGGTAGGTGGGTGAAGGAGCATTACGACTCACACAGTCCCATTATGGCGGTATTCATGACCCATGCTGTGATTAACAATAATACTACGGTCCGTTCAGTGTTGATCCCCATGACTTGCACTCAAATGGTCTGCTTTTAGCTTCTTCATCTCTATCTTTCGTCGGCTGGCGTGGGTTATACAGCCACGGTAACACATGTCCCTGTTACTCTCAAACACTTCAAGCTACTCGCGCATCTAGGTCGAGCACCTGTGAGCATCGCCGTTCGTAACGTTTTGATTTTGGCATTAAGTTTTATTGATAGAATTGGTGTCTCTATCATGAAATCGAGTTTGGAGCCGAGTTCTTTTTCAGCGAAGAAGACTATCTCTCGAAACAAGCACCTTCGGACACCAAACGTACTTGCAAATCCCGTGTAAAACTCAATGATATCAAGAAGGAAACCAGTCCCCCGACTCTGTCCCGCTCAGCATGCCACGTGGGACCGTCAACGTCATCGCAGGCAAGCACTTCTCCCCGAACATCTCGGAAACGACCCAGAAGGTCTGCAGCTGCGACGGTGACATCATATATTGTCCCGGATTCCGACGATGATGCAATCGTAGAGGATGATGGGGAAAACGCAATGATTGTTCTTTTAAGCATGCAGGCGAAGAAGCGGAAGGTAGAGTCGAACCTTCAACGATGGATCAAACACTTGTCCGCCCTTCTCGTGGATGAGCAGCGCAAGGTAATACGCCAACTCTTGGTATTCTAGTCGGAGCGCTGACGGCGTTCATGCAGTACAAAGAGAGACGGAGACGACAGGACAGGGGTGCAGATGGTAAACGGCGAATCATGAAGGTGAGGGTCATTTTCATTGATACGCGTCAAGGACCTCAATCGTCCGTTTCCTGAAGACGGAGTTCCACAAGTCTCTCATCGTCCACCTTCGTTCCTTGCGCAAAGTCGACCTTGACAAGCGTAAGCAGCTTTATGGTTCTGATGTTGCAGAGGAAGATTACAGTGACGATGACGACGACGAATATCAAAACGTGCGCATCTCGAAGCGGCGTCGCATAACCACCTGAGCCTACGGATACGCGAAGTAGAAGCATGTCATACATACGCAACTATAACTGTACACTTCCATCGTCATAATTTCCTTTGCTAGATTCATCCTAATAAATGTCATCGTTGTGCACTTCTTAGATGTTCTGTTCTACTGTACTAGGTGCGCGTTTGCAGACATTTCCCGCCGGTGGTTGGTCCTTTATACAGTCATGAATAAATCATTGTCAAGCCTGGCATAGTCAATCCCCACCGAGGTGTCGTATGTGTGGCAACAGTCAATGGTGTATATAGTACGACTTGTTTGTCGCATGTCTGTCGCGTCTGTGAGCAGTTCTCGGGCCCTAGGTACTTTTGTATACTATCATAGGGACGGAATACGTTCAGTATCCGGTGACCGAAACGTGCCAACTGCACGTGACCGTACAACGGTGCATTGCTCGCTTTCGACCTCTACGCTGATCTCGCACAGACAAAACCCATATATTTACCAGCAGCAATGTCATCAGAACTGTGTCCACCGTACGCTCCTTTCTTCGGGTTCGCTGGAGTAGCTTCAGCAGTCAGTTGTCGCCAACAAGCAGTTTTTGTATTATGCCACTCACTGCCTTGCCTTGACGTTGCAGATGATATTCAGCAGTACGTTCAGGCCATACGCCTCTTCAAGCTGTTACTGATTCACCCGTGTAGCTGTCGGCGCTGCCTTTGGGACCGCTAAATCCGGTATCGGTATCGCTGGCCTGGGGACATTCAAACCAGAGTTGATTATGAAGGCAAGCCCCATACAGTCATACCTACGGA
>JBBPLK010000036.1:50643-72551 GCA_038089735.1 Exsudoporus frostii
TTCAGTATTTGTGTGGATGCTCCCAAACTGTTGATGCATCCAGAGTTGTATTTGCTTTTTCTAGGGATGACGCACTGCCGGGCTCACGGTGGTGGAAACGAGTCAACCAATATACCCAGACCCCCGTTAACGCGGTCTGGTTTGTTATACTGCTTTCCGTAATCTGTGGATCCCTTTCCTTCTCAATGGCGGCGTTTGACTCGCTTGTGTCGTGCGTACTATCTCTCCCTGCGCAGTGCTGCGTTGTTTTACATACTCACGTCTTCCTCGCAGTGCTTCGGTAATCGGGCTCTACGTCTCCTATGTTACCCCAATCTACTTCCGCATAACATCTGGCAAAGATAAGCTTAAACCTGGACCCTTCCACCTCGGACGCTGGTCTAGACCTATTGGAGCAATAGCGGTCGCATGGGTCGCTTTCATGGCCGTGATGCTGCTATTCCCTTATAGCCAGACTGTGGGCCCGCAGACAACGAGTGAGTTCAATATACTGTACTTCATTTTCATCAGCGATACTCAGGTGGCGAGAGACTATGCCGTTGTGATCATCATGACCATCTTCCTCTTTGCAGCGGCTTCTTGGATCTTTTCGGCTAGATATTGGTTTACTGGGCCCATACCCAACGTAGCTCGCGCGTCGTCGTCATCGGGTGGCAAACCAGAGTAAGATGTTCAGTCGCCCTTGTTGATTGCATACGTCGAATAGATAGTTGTGTATGATATAAAATTGATGCATTTTGTCTTTGGGGCAAGCTGTCCCTGGATTTGCTGAACCGACCGCCCACTTTTTAACTTTTGGCGACGCTCGGTATACATGTTCAATGGAGAGCCGTGCTGAAAAGGTCGAATGGTCACAAGCTCATCATGGGTTTCGTCGATGACCTACATAACCCGCGAGTACGCTGCAGTTAGTCGACAGAATACTCATTGCGCTCTAATGCAGATACACCTCGGACTAGTGCGGTAACGCATTGAGAGCGGAATCATGGGCAACAACAGGTTAGCCCTCGAAGGTTCAACGGTGTTGCAGTTAGTTGAGCGTACGTGGCACGCGTGCTGCCAGTGGTTGTGAATGGCGAACTATGGTCTCCCGAGGTTGCATTTTTGAACCCCTTGACATTCAACATATGGGGGATGAGCCTATTTGATTGGTGTGGTGCAACAGTAGCTTGATACGGTATGAGGGGCGTCCGTGAGGAGTTAATGTCTCAGGATGGCAGGTACACTTGGAGTTCTGAGGTGCATTGCCCGCCTGTTCACATACGCCGCGCTACCCTGGTCCCAAACCAACCAAACCCTCACCACTGCAAGATTAACTTTCTCCGTCCTCCGACCCCAGACCCAGCCTTCCTCCACATTCATCCCAGAGTCCCCAACGTTTTCATATACGCGGTCTAGCAAGGATCAATATGGCAGCATTCTATGCCAGTGATTCCGTGCTGACGCATGCGACCTCCTTGTATCCTTATGGTCAACACGACGATCCAGACAGCCAGGCTCAGAGTTCTGGCATATATAATCTGCCTACAGACTCCGAAGGCGAGGCGGAGGTGGACGAACTGGAATCTGACACAGAGTCCGAGCAAGGGGCTGGGGCGTCTGCCACTCAGAAGAAGGCGGGAAAAAGAATGGGGGAACGCGTCCCGGGAACAACGTTACTTCCCATTTCCAGAGTCGAGAATATAGTCCAGGCGGATGGTGCGTTCCCTCCTCCCCTCGGAGACGGATGCTGTTGACGCGATTTCATCATCGTTCTCCAAGGCATCACAACCAATCTCTCCATGTCAAAGGAGGCTTCCTTTGTCCTGTCCATTGCAACGGTTCGTATTGCCTTTGTCCTATGTGACTCAGGGGTTCATACTACCTCCCAGGAGGAATTCATAAAACGCATGGTTCAAGCTGGCCATTTACAAGCTTCTGCATCTCGTCGGACTATTGTCAATTATGTAGACATGGGTTAGCATGCTGTCACTGGTACATGTGCCTTTCATTGATCGCTTTTCAGCGGTTTCTACTCAACAATACCAAGAATTCATGTTCCTTCGAGGTATTACTTGCTTGATCCTACCCGGTACCATATATTAACGTGCATCACCATTTTAGACACAATTCCAGAACCAATCTCGCTTTCTGAAGCGCTAGAGAGACGCAAGACAAAAGAAAAAGAAGACTTAGAGACAAATCCTGCCATGTCTTCGGCTACCCAGTCAACTTTCCCTGGGTCAACATTGTCTACCGGTCAGCTAAACGGCAAACTAAAATCCAGAAGCCGCCAAGCAAACGGAAAGGATAAAACGAGTGCGAGCGCGATGCCGCAAGTGGAATATAGAAGACAGCCAGGAATATTCGACCCACCGGATGATCCCACATTGGCAAACATAGTCAGAAGTTCTAGCGGGAGGGTAATTCGGAGTACGAGGGCTGCTCGTCAAGACGAAGCGGATGACGATGAAAGCGGGATGACCAATGGCTTCGCGTACCCTCACGATCACGACGCTTGGTCTGGTTCAGCGTCACCGAGACGACTACCAACGTCGAATCGATCTCCTCTTGAAATTCATAACTCAACACCATCATCTTTCACTCCTCCCTGGCCTGGTCAGTTCACGGGTCCTGCCAGCGCCTTTTTGCAGGACTCTCAGGGTGCGTTTGGGCGGATGGTACAAAATCCGGGTCGTACAATTTATTCGCAGCACCCACGCTCAGAAAATGGATCTTACTCTTAACTACAGCCTCGTTCATTTCAACCGGAATGTATTCACTACGGATCACTTAATGTGTCATGGCACATCCCTCTTCTCACAGACTATTGCAGATATGGTTTCCACGATTAACAACTGCAGTTAGGGGTAATGCGCTTGACTGCGATTATCAGCTGAGCAAAGGTTATGTGGCCTATGTGTTTGTCCAGTTGGTCCGAGCCATGTACGTAGTAGGGGAGATGACTTGGACTATCGGTCGCTTCGTGTCCCATGTGGATCAATCAATCTTATCTTATCAACGGAGCCTATGTCTTTCACCAAATTAATTCTCATTGTTACTCACATTGAACCCGCCATTACGAACTGGTTGGACATAGCTTGAAGATGGGAAGCGCTGAGTGTGGATTTCAACTACCTATTATCACCATCGCACCGTACTGGGACACTCAATCGGCCAAGAGCACGGAACGGGAGGCAGTGTCCAAAGCTCTCCACTCGGCCTGTGTGGAATACGGGTTCTTTTATCTGGACATTTCTCAATGCGTCGAGCTCGTCGAAACAGAAGAGCTTACACTGCTTGCTCGAGATTTTTTTGCTCTACCCCAAGCTGAGAAGGACAAGATCTCATTGAAGCATCAGGATTTTGCTCGAGGTACGCGGGAGGTCACACTGTCTGTTCAGTGTTCACAGGCTCACCCATCTTGCACAGGCTACCAAAGATTAAAGGAAAACGTCACAAACGGAAAGGCTGATAATCATGAGGGTATCGACTTCTACAGACCTGTAGAGAACCCTGACAAGTCGCGGCCACTCTGGGGAGAAAACCAGTGGCCGACCGTCCCAGACTTCCAGACCAAATATGAGAAATGGATCGAAAAAATGAAGAGGCTTGGGATGATCCTCATGGAAGCGCAAGTTTCCGTTTAACGGAATGACATTCTTAAAACTGAGCAGGTCACCAGGATGGCATATGGACTAGGGATGGATACCGAAGAGTGGCAAGAGCTTCGCGCTCAGGTGGATGATAGTTTCTGGGTGATGCGGATTATTGGTTCGTTCCCAGCCACCTCCAAGTCTGTGTGCGTCACAGAAAGACTCGAGGTACTGACTTTCTCACTCTGTAGGTTATCCGCCCCTTCCCGACGATCATGATGGCTTCTCTTGTGGGGCACATAAGTACGTCGATAGTGTGAATCACGAAGGACTATCTTACTTGTCCACAGGGACTACGGATGCTTGACGTAATCATGATTTCATGAGAAAAAGACGCAGACTGTCTGACGGGACGATTCTAGTCTCCTTCATGCAGATCCTACAAAATCAGCGCTGCAAGTTTTCTTACGCAAGCGGGGTCACGTCTCGGAAGCCGTTGATGGACTCCCGGATGAACATGGAGGTGAAGAAGGACTTTGGATTAACGCAGATCCAATCCCTGGATGCATCGTCTGCAATATCGGCGAGAGTGAGTCCATCCGTATTGAAGTCGGAAAGATTACTTACCCGCAGTCGTGTAGTGTGGGAGATATGGACGAATGGCCTGTACAAAAGTACCCTGCATCGGGTAGTTCATAAAGGGACAAATTATCGGTATGTCTTGCCCTCTTGGAACGATTGCTTTGTCGTGTTGATCCCTTCGCAGTGTCTCGTACGGTTTTAACTGTTCCGATGCTTAGTGGCGCTGACCTTCCTTAAGGATTCCATTTTTCCTCGAGCCGAACTTCACAGCGCGCATCACGCCATTACCAGCTGCGATGCGTGTCATGGCGGAAAAAGGCGATACACCGCATGAGGTTTACAAGCCCGTCGTGTATGGCGATTTTCTGATGAGAAAGGTGGGGAACAATTTTGCTATGGATGGCCGAGGAAAATACGACTAGCAACCAGCGGGACTTGAAAGCTTGAAGCCTGACGGCGGGATTGTGTGTTTATAATTTGCAGAATCGTTACATGGTCTTGTGCAAGAATAGTAGTCTAAGGCGCGAACGGACGCGAAGATCGTTATGTACGTCACGTGCCAACCATCTACACCAGACATTGCACGGATGAATGCCTTGAGTCGTGGTTTGTTTCATCGACATCGATTACTCTCACATCATCCACTTCTGGGATCTTTAATTGCGAGAACGATGTCGTACGAAGCATCACTCTCAAAGTTGCCTTACCCCTTGAAAGATCTGGTTGCGAATGCACAAGCCGACACAGGACGGACCGATACCGACAAATTGGAAGTAATAAACTGGATAGATAAAGTTGCTGCAGGCGATATCGTAAAATCTGAAAGTTTCTCGGTGAGCATTTTGTCGCATCCATCATGCGATTACAACTGACGACCTTTGTGCGAACTCTCATAGGACTTGGAGTCCCTTCTGGTTCCTCGAACATACGTCGTCAGAAACTACCTCACGGCTGCTGATGTTGCACTGTATGGCGCACTTCACCCAAAGCTGGTATGCCGCGATTGTTCCGATATCGTTTGAACGTTTCTGTCTCACTCCAGCTCAAGTCTCAGCTGCAGCCAGCCCAGTACTACGCGACGCCTGCAATTACTCGTTACTTCGACCACATTCAGACGCTTCCCTCTATACAAGCTGCGGCGCAAGCATTGTTACCTGCATTCTCCATCGTACATTTCGATTTTGAATCAGCTCCCAAGATAGAGAGAAAGCAAGAACCCCCGAAGAAGAAAGAAAAGACTCCAAAGACTGTCGATCAACCAGAAACAGGAGAGAAAACTGCAGTAACGGGAAAGTCAAAGGAAAACGCTGGAGAGCCTCCGAAAGAGAAAAAAGAAAAGAAGAAGAATGTCACTGTCGAGGATGGAGGCAAGAAGAACAAGGGGGGAGCTGGTGGTGGTGGGAAGGCACCTGCTGAAGATGCCGGTGAACCTGTGCCATCCATGATAGACTTGAGAGTCGGCCATATTATTGATGGTATGAAATTTTCGCACTTCCTGCCCATGCTGATAGTCTTCTATTAGTGAAGAAGCATCCAGATGCAGATGGTCTTTACATTGAAGTATGTGGTGAATCACAGGCCGTATTCCAGCTTCTGAATTTGTTGAAATGTGCTCTTTACAGCAAATAGATCTTGGCGAAGAAACGGGCCCTCGCACAGTGGTATCCGGTCTCGTCAACTACATACCTATAGAAGAAATGCGCGACAGGTATCTCGTTGCAATTGTGCGTAGACGCTCCATTCTCCGAAATAACTATCCTTGACTAACCATCTGACACTCAGTGTAATCTTAAGCCCGTATCTATGCGTGGCGTGAAAAGCTTTGCCATGGTTCTTGCCGTGCGTGTGTATTTTTGAGGACATGTTGCGGATTTGACAATCTTTACGCCTACAGGCAACGTCAAAAGAAGGGAAGGAAAGTGGTGTGGAGTTGATTCAACCTCCCCTTGGCTCGAAACCCGGGGAACGTGTGTTCTTTGAAGGGCCCGAATTTGAGGGTATGTTTGACGTTCCTCTTGAGCCACTGTTCTAAAACTGCTATCAGATGCCCAACCGGTATCTCAAATGAACCCCAAGAAGAAAATTTTTGAGACCATCCAACCCGGTACGGATCATGGTGTCACCTTTTCTAGACACTTTTTTCACCACTATCTCCGCATCACCAGGTTTCACAACTCTAGATACCAGAGAAGCAGCTTGGATCAACCCTGTGACCAAGGGTATCCACAGGATTCGCACCAAGGACGGTGTCTGTGTCACCCCCACCTTTATTGGGGCAACCTTGTCATAAAAACCCTCGATGTAGATAATCAATCTAATGATGAAGGACAAGAAATATCCCGAGTTTCGTGCTCCGACTTTTCGTCATGTGCAATGAACGTTCCGTGTACAATGTAAGCGACTTTAATCCCACTAATGAGAAGAAGCACAATCTGCAGGTTGCGGTGAAGCGTAGAACGAACCAGCCTCGCAGAAGCCATTGCAATGCCAGCTGTAATACGTTAGATCAGACAAGGAGCAATAAGACTAACCATGCATAGTTTTTCGAGCAAATGAAAGTCACTTGACCCGTAATATTGGACCATCCAAGAAGCAAGTGCATGTTGCTTTTTGGATGTCATCTTGGCATAGAAGTTGTAAACCCTTGCATTAAATTGATCTGTTTGAAGGAAGCCAAAATCAGATCCGGAGACTGAAAGATTTCATTACCAGAGTGTACACAATTTAAACATGGGCGTGTCAACGGTCTACGGTTGAGGTTGATAGTAATATTTTTCATTTGTTTTCCAAAGTCTCCAGACTATTCACAAACATTCAGACAATGTGTATAGAAGGAGGAAGCAGCTGGATGAGGTCTGAAACATGTGCATCATGTTGTTTCCGAAGGTAGTGGCTAATTTTGGCCATACCCCTGTTACTGTACATTAGCGTATAACCTCCCCTGCCACTGGTTCTATGTCATTGACAAGCCCAGGCCCTGTCAGGCTAGGGATGGAATCCAGATTAGCTCAACTACTTTGAATTCGACGTTGGGAGGTCATGTCGTGCTACGATTTAACTGTGGCCTCATGCGTGGGTCAAGTTAAAACCCCTTTGATAAGATCGAGTGGAGCTACAGACAAACAATGAGCGCCGAACTCAGCCCAAGTACTTGACAGATCATTACATGTACGATGTCCTGAAAACAATCCAATCCCATTAATCAACGTTAATCTTGATACTTTCCTTATCCTCCATCTTCGGAGCATTCAACGTGAGGATTCCATCGGCTAACCTGACCGTAATCTTCGAACTGTCAATTGGGCGAGGAAGCCAGACAGTTCGCGTAAACGACGAGGTTCTAGAGTAACGACGCTCTGTAGTCAATTGGCTGGATGGCGTCTCGGAGCTCATAACACCCCCTGCACCTACAATTAACCAATGAGTCGATTATGCATAGAAGATGTGTATTGTGAAGTACTGGTCTCAGTAGTGGACTCTGAAGAGTCACCCGGACGGCGACTGAATGTCCTGCCTTGAATGGTGACGCTACGGCCTCCATCACCGACGGTGATGTCAACGTTCTCCTTCTTCACGCCAGGTAAATCTGCCTCGACGATGTAGTCGTCTCCTTTCTCTGTCAGGTCTAGGGCAGGATGGACGGTGCTGGGCGACGTGAAGAGCGGGTCAGCAAGGAATGAGCGGTGGGGAAAACCGTAGGCAGTGGGTACCCCCCTAGTTAGAGGGTCTTCGAGCACGCGAAAGAGGGGTCGGAATTCGTGCAAGAGTCTGCTGATGGACATGGTCGAGTTGAGTGAATCTGAGCACCCGCTTTTATATAGGGATGAGCATAGATGAGGTCACACTTCCATGACGTATTCACCTCGGCATCCCTCGATTTCTCTGGAAATTCGACATACAGTGCCCGGGGTCCCCCGTCAGCAGTTCCAGTTGTCCTACACAGCATAGTCTACAGCGAGTACATTATGCGCCAGGCCATTCAACGACCCATTGCGCTAGTACGGAATGCTCCTGATCGTCGTCATCTTCGAATTTCAACTTATATACTGAAATATGCTTGGAAGATGTTCCCTAATAATATTAAACCAATCATGAGCACCCGCTTTCAAAGTTCACCACTCTTCAGGACTTACACGACTGGACGGCTGAAGGTCCTTTGGTGACGCTATCACCTCGGCACGATAGAAACAACTGGTATCGGGATACAGTGCCATTACCGTCGAGCCGGCTGGGAATTCTTGATACGCATTTGGATGTGCCGCATTGTTTGGCGGAGCGCTGGGATCAGGCAGGGGAATAATAGCTCGAAGTGTCGTGTTGTAACACTGCCCGGGCTGTCCGTCCTCTTGTGGTTCTACATCCTGGACCTCATAGCTGTGAATGTATTCAATAAGGCATACTGCCCTTGAATATAAAAAAATAACTCACCGATTCTTATCTTGATTGATGCATTTGGTGATGACAGCCAAAATCCACGTATTCTCGTCTACGTCAACGATACTTCCATCGGCAGTCTTCCCAGCAGGCGGATGGAAGGCAACCTTACGCCCTTCTTGTAAAGGCAGCTGCTTCCCCAGTGCCTCTCTCCGCGCTTTGGGCTCTCGAGAGAACGGAATCGCAGGCAATGGTCCAGTAGATCCACGCATAGGGGTTGCCCCCGTGGCGCGTTGTGATCCAGTGACGGGAGGAGTCACAGAAGTAGAAGTAGGTGACGGCGATGGTGGGCGTGGACGTTTATTGCGTTTCTCTGTTGCGGAAACTTGTCAGAAAGGCGTGGGCGTTCTTCAAGAAGAAACAAACCTTGTGGCAACGTTTCAGACGCCTTTCGAAGTGCAATCAGAACACTGACTCGTTCAATGGCATCATTGAGCGCTCTGTAACAAAAATCATATTCCCCACCGAACAGTATTGAAAGACAGGTTCTCACTCTATCTCGTCCTCAGAATTTCGGCGCACCTCTTTCAGTGCGGAAGACAACCGCTTATGGTTAGTCTTGAGCGTTTCGTAGCTCTCAGCTGGGAGCGAATCATCAGTTGGCCACATAGCCATCAGCCTATTGACACGTCCGATTGTCTCGATGCTAGTTGGGTTGGCATATATGCTAGAGAGCGTTCCCAGCGATTTGCTTGCATGAGACCAGTACTCTATCTCTGTTTAATCAGCCAGATATATGTTTGACTTAGGAAGAAGGCGTGGGAACCTACCTTCAGACGAAGCTGGGCGTGTTGAACCTCGTCTTCTATCCATGGCCAGAATCTCGGACGAAGGTGTGTCTTTGGGAATCACAATGGTGAAATGAGATACGCCAGAAATAGCACTATACAAAACGCGACCAGGGATGCGAGCGCGCAGTCACCTTGCTGAGCGGAAACGAGTCAATCACTCTGTCGGTTGGGCGTTCTTAGCAAGAATGATCGCGGAGTTAACGACGAGCACATACGAAGCATCCACAGCATAACTGCAACACTAACTACGTCTATACATGCCATTACACTACCCCCTTTCAAGGCTGCTTTCTAACATCCTTTTTTGTCGAATCTGCCAACTTTCGCAGTGATACATCATAGACAACTGAGGGAGCAGTAAGGGTCGAGGCAGGCAAATAAAATGGGATCGACCTTCTTCGATTTTTTTGAGATCATATTTAAGGCTATCAAAACGTCGTCGCAAGGTATCATTTTTTAGGTTAAGCTTGATTTAATTCCGGGAAGAAGGCAAGTCAAATCCCGCAATGAAAGCTTTGAGAAGTGTTACCATTGAAAACCCAGCGAAGATACCTTTCACAAAGACCGAGATACGAAGTGGTGCTTCGTAGTCTCCGAGCGTCACCGCATTGACAGCAAGTCGTGACTAAGAGTGTGGTGAGACAAGGGAGTGAATTTTGTATGTTCCGAGATACTGAAAGTTGGCAAACTTCATTTACCAGTTCGTTGACGAGGCTAATGAGCCCGTGCAGATAATCCTCCACGGCAATTGAAAATCTATCTGCCCATTCTTCTTTTACTGGGAAGACGTCAGAGTTCCGACTTTGCAGAGGGCTCGGTGACGAACAGCTTACTTCCAAGCACTTCGCTGGCTTGCGAAAGCGTGATGAGGGAACCACTACTCAGGTATTCCACTATGGCGGCGGAATATACCGCTGTACGGAGAGAATTTGACCACATCTCCTTCCAACGCCAAAACTGATTAGGAGGGATAAGGGAGGCGATGGCAGCATTGGTCTCTTGACAACTGCGCAGAATTGGTCGCACCGAATCAAGCAGCGGCGGGACTTGAAGTCAACGGGGTTAGATGTCAACACATGAGGTTGGCGAGAAACTAACTGGCGTCTGTTGAGGTGGAGTGGATTTTGTTCAGAATCCCAACCATGAGGCGGGTTTTCTTGTCAAGATAAGATACTTGATCTTTGATTTTCTTTCATGGAGGGAAAGGATTCGCCATAAATTATGGGGTGGCCATTTGTAGGCGCCGTACCTCTCTAATTTCGACGTCTTGCTCGAGGAGCTCGTTGAGATAATTCACGTCGTGCGTATCCATTTGTTGACTGACTCGTGGAGTGATCGACGGTTGACTCGCGCGGCTCCGACTTTCGGCTGTCCATTTCTGGCACACTGTACTGTCAGCCACACTTTTCTTCCTCGTCCACTCTGGCCACGCAACTTTGCTCCCATACCGTCTCTCCATCCTGAGTTTTTCATGACCACGGCCAGCGATGTCAACAAAGTCAGGGATCTACTCGCCAAGCTTCGCGACACGCCAGTCAACTCGGTGGATGGCTCAGACGACGTGTTAGCACCAGTCTTCAACTATCTAATGAAGGTGCCGTCCAACAGCTCCGACAAATGCTACCATTGGTTTTGCTCTCGTGCGGATCAAGTCACTGTTGGCGCTGCCACCTTTCTTCTGAGGTTGTTCGCCTATAATAGCGCAAAGGTGGATGAATGGAAGGCTAGGTTGACAGTTTGTCTGGCGGGCTGCTGTGCTTGCGTCAGAGCCTTTGGCGAGGTCAAGGTTACCTCTCGATTAACGTGAGTTCTTCTTGTTCCCTGTTCCATTGGTCGAGAAAGTTGAGGCAGACGGCTCGCATTCTCACTCTGGCCATGGTCAGATTTAATGAAGCCCATATAGCTGACTGAAGAAACCAGGTATTTCGGCGCCTTTCCAGATGACATTCTCCGGAGATTCTATAGGAGCTTCGACGATTGGGAGTTGGAACTCGTAAAGGATTGCTTAGCTTCAGCTGGAATTAGTGCGACCACGCGAAATGACCCTTCTGCTTTGCGCAACATGCCACCTGCGATGATATACCATGCGGTCTCGAATCTGCACATCTTACGACATCCCGACGTCCTTGCATTAGTACGTTCTCAACCCTCAGTCTCAAGCTGGCCAACGGAAGTTCCACCTCCTGGATTGTTGATTCTCATGTTTGACGGGTCTCAAGACGTGCGGCAGTGGGCGAAGTCTTTTGTGACAGCCTGTTCCGAGATCCCTATGGCCGAGGACCATTTCGTCACAGGACATGAGGTAGCCCTTCGGACTATTTTTAACCTCATCGCGAAGACCACAAACGAACACAACCATGTTGTACCGCACGAACCTTCAATGGAGGGCGAGACCTTTCCCATCAGCTTGGTTTCCTTGACGTCGGATCCGAATGAAGTCTGGGTCGGATTTTGTCAGGTTCTTCGTCAGATACCTACCGAAACAATTCTGCGGTCGTATGGAGGCGCTGACTCTCGAAGAGTTGTCACAGGTCACTTGCATGATACGGGTCCCCGTATGTATATCACGTTTCCATCTACGCAATCCACAGCTGACCGATTTTCTTTTATCAGAGTTCGCGCATATACTAAAGTGTATGCTCTTTCTCCTCAAGCGCCTGAACGCTGGTCTTTGGAAAGGCGAGGCACCTGAGTTCCCGCAGGTCGTGTTCGATGCCATCAAGGACAACTCGTCTTATATTAGATTGATTGAGGGAATTGATCCTCTCGACGAGAAACCCTGGTTTCTCTCGTGGTTTGGAGAGTATCTATTATCGTTGAAAGATTCTGGTGTCTTTGGCGATGTGCTGGCAAAAATTGTAGACCTGCTTTGTGAAGAGCTCCAGCACGAAAGGTTCAAGGAAGTTCGACCCGTGGTCATGTTCGCCGCCATACGAGTCAGCTGTTGCGCCCGATATCTCTGATGGAATATGAACTAATACTTGATAACAGCTACTCTCGTCGCTGGTCCGTAAAAGTCAAGCTGAAGAACTGGCCCGCTGTCGTCAAGCAATATCTAGCGTCCTGGATATTCATGTCGATGTTTTCATATCCGTTGCTTTCGGTCGCCATTACGCAGACGAAAAATGGAAGTCTGCTCGCAGCGCTGCTCGTGAGCTCGTAACAGCGAGCCTCGCGCGAGACGTGCGAGAGATAGTTGGTGCAATCAGCCTATCTTGCACGTTTCTTGCTGGTCAAACCGACACGTTCTCAGTATGCGCCGTGCGAGAGCACATGTGGACGAAGACATACGAGTCCTTGCAGACAAATGATGCGGATGGTGCAACTTCTCTCCTCGATCTGGTCGCCCAGTATGCCCATCTGGACGTTCTGAACTCCCGCGCTTATAAACCAATTCTTTCAAAACCGAATGCCCGAGTCGCCTTTGACGCCATCAATCGCTCTCTTCAGGTTACGAGACAAGGTTTTGTCGAGACAATATCTAAATTTGCCAACTACAATCAACCATCCTTTTTGCGCGATGTTCTCCGTCGCCCAGAGGTTGCCAGGAACGTCATGATTCTCATGTTGTCTCCAATCGACGACATCCAAACTGCCGCCAAGACCTTGGTTGGGCAAGCGTTTGATGTGGACGTCCGTCTCGATTGCTTTCGCGCATTGCTCTCCAATTTACCGAACCCCTCCCTCTCTGCTGTTTTCGGATTCCTCGACAAGTTTGTTCGACATGCGCCTCAAGTCACCGAGGCGTGTAGCTTATCAAAGTCCCTTGTACAAGGCCTCACGGATATCATCGAGGTGCTCTGTTCCAGCCCAGATGGTTTACTACATTCGAACGAGTTCTTGCGGCCTGGAGATCCGCAAGGTCCTGCTGCTCAACTCCCTCAGCTGTGGACACTCATGACGCAGTCCCTTACCGTGATATTTAAACGGACTCCGCTTTGGGCGGACTTCTTTGAGATACCCGATATGACAGTGTGGATGCGGGATGCACTCATTTTTGGTCGGGATATGCTGGCACAGTGGAGGGTCATCGAATCTGCCGCTGTTACATTTGCAGAGGGGGAACCCACTTCACTGACTCGGAAAAAACCATCCAAGTTGTCTCGGGTGGGAAAGCGGATGCTGAACGATCTTCAACCTGTCTTACCTGAACTTGCGCGGTGGCTTCGGCTGTCGGACGAGGAGCTGTTACATCAATCGTTCGCTCTTATCCAAACAGTCTTGGACTGCTTTCGGACAACGGGGGTGCCACCTTCCGAAGCTGGCCTGGCGAAGTTGAATAAGCATGTGGACGATGCTCGCAAGACGACGCACGGAACTCCGAGGACTCGACTCGACTCGACTCGCATAGCAAAGCTCGAAGATGCACTAGCAACATTTGAAAGCGATGACGACGACGTAGAAATCGTTTCAGTGACAACTGCAAGTAGTCGCGCTTCGGCTCCTGCGCGCAAAGACACCAAGCCGGAACGCAAAGAGGTGCAGACAACACTGAAGCCGTCGGTTCCGCAGAAACCTGCCAAAGCCTCCCTCGTGGACCGGTCCAAGGTGGAGACACCTACTTTCCCGACTTTCCAGAGGGCACAGGCAACTGTCATTTCTAGTTCTAGTTCTAGTCGTCCACCTCCTGTCCACAAAGCACCTGCGGTACCGCAGGTGGTGGATCCATCGTCCAGTGATTCCGAGTCCGACACTGATGCTGGGGGTGCGAAAGGTTTGGCCGCCCTTGGCAAATTTCAAAAGTCTCCAAAAGTGCAGAAGTCTGCTGAGAGGCGTCAGGTCAGGATGCTTGATGTCACAAATCAGGCCAAGAACGCCACGATGGAACGGCTTCATCGAAGGGACGATGCGCGTAGGAGAGCCATGCGGCTCAAACCAGACATTTCTGGACTTCATCGGGCCCTGTTGGCATGGAATTATGATCATGAGGGCCCAGATCCTCCCACGCAAGGGGAAAAACCAAAGCTACTTAATGTCCCAGACAAATTTGCAGACCACCGCCAATATCTCAGTGTATTCGAGCCGCTCCTGTTACTCGAATGTTGGGCTCAGATCGTCCAGTCGAAGGAAGAGACTCAGGCATCGTACGATTGCAAGATTTGTTCGAAGCAGTTCACAGACGACTTCGTTGACCTCGAGGCTACGATATCCGAGGCTCTTCAGAAAGATTGGCGTCTGTCAGACAGAGATGTAGTTCTGCTCAGACATCCTTCTGGGAAAAAATCACTCCTTGCCAAAACTCAGTCATACCGTACCGCTCAGACTGGCGCACAAATGACTCTTCGATGTTTCATACCCAACGGGACTGATTTTGGATTGCAAATCAACAGTGTCTGGAGCTTGAAGAAGGTGTTTAGGTATAGTTATTCGTTCGGTAATTACATTCACGAGGCCGACCTTTCTGCAGCCTGGCTACATTGCATCGCGAATATGCTGCTTTGATGGCTCTTCCTTTCTACGATGCCTTTCAGTCGATCATGCAACCTCGCATATCTGCAATGCCACGCCTGGACAACCATGATATTGACCAAGCAATGTCAACCTACCGTGTTAACGAGCCTCAGGCAAGAGCTATTCTTAGCTCATTACGAGCTGAAGGATTTGGATTGATTCAAGGGTACGTGAACTCATCCGTCTTGATAGCTCGACTGCTCAGATACTTTGAAGGCCTCCTGGAACGGGAAAAACTTCGACCATATGCGGGTTGGTCGAGGCTTTCTTGTCACGACGACCTCGAGCCACGACTTCTATACACGCGGGCCGGAATTCCACACAAGCTGATAAGGGCCCGGTACATAAAATCCTTTTATGCGCCCCGAGTAACGCAGCAATCGATGAAGTCGCCAGTCGCCTGAAGGAGGGTTACCGAAGTACTCAAAAGCGCGGGGACCCAATCAAGGTAGTCCGGATTGGTAGTGATAAGAGTATCGACATCAGTGTCCGGCATATTGCGCTAGACTACCTCGTGGAGCAGAAGTTGAACGGCGAAAATGTGCCAGATTCCTCCAACGACGCCGGAAACCAAATAGCGCTGCTTCGGCAGCAAATAGAATCTGTCAAACGCGCCAAACAGCAGAAGTTGGAGGAGCTAGCCACGGTTCAAAATAACACTGCAAGGACACTCGCCATCGACGAGGAGATCAAGAAGCTGAATTCTCGCCGAATGGCCCTAACTCAGCAGTTTGATCGTTTGAAGGACAAACAAAAGTCCGACAACCGAACTTTGGATGCTGTGCGAAGGCGATTCCGCATCGAGGTTCTGCAAGAGGCAGACGTGATTTGTGCAACACTTGCAGGATCTGGCCATGAGTCGATCGAGCAGTTGGAGTTTGAGATGGTCATCATCGATGAAGCCGCCCAAGCTGTTGAATTGACCTCATTGATTCCTTTGAAGTTTCGTGTTCCAAGGTGCATTATGGTTGGAGGTGAGAATTCAATAACCCCTGCTGTGCAATGTTAGAAGTGACTTATTTCTATAGACCCTCAACAGCTTCCACCGACTGTACTCTCCCAAGAGGTGATGAGCCCTTTCTATGGTCTTGCTTCCGTCCTCTTAAACCCTTTCAGGCATGTAAATTCAACTATAATCAGTCCCTTTTCGTTCGCTTGCAAAAACACCGCCCAGAGGCTGTCCATCTGTTAAGGTGAGCGTGACGTGAGGCTTTCCGAATGACCTATTCAAAGACCCAACAGTATTCAGTACCGTATGCATCCAGAAATAAGTCAGCTCCCCAGCCGTTTGTTCTACCAAGGTCGTCTACTTGACGGACCGGACATGGCCGCCAAAACCAAACAACCCTGGCAATCTCACCCGAAGTTTGGTTGCTATCGCTTTTTCAACGTCTCGCGCGGGCAGGAAGAAGGAACATTCGGCCACTCAATGAAAAATGTACTGGAAGCTCAAATGGCTGTCGCACTCTACGCAAGATTGCGCAAAGAATTCGTAGCGATCGATTTCGACTTCCGGGTTGGCATTGTCTCGATGTATCGTGGTCAGGTGGTTGAACTTCAGCGCGCATTCGAAAGGAGGTTTGGAGAGGATATGCGTGGAAAGATACACTTCCATACGGTCGACGGCTTCCAAGGTCAAGAAAAGGACATCATCATCCTTTCATGCGTACGCGCTGGCCCAGGCGTACAGTCGGTTGGCTTCTTGGCTGGTATGGTTCATTGACGTTGAAATGAAGGCGCGACTGAAATCCCATCCACTAGATGTTCGCCGAATGAACGTGGCTCTCACCCGAGCAAAGTCCTCCTTGTTCATCTTAGGAAATGCTCCGACGCTTGAGAGGAGCAACGCAGATTGGAAAGAAATCGTGAACAATGCCAGAGCCAGGTCACTGCTGATTGATGTGAGTTATTCGTTCACCCACAGTAACCAGTGTTCCAAACTCAGTACCACATACAGGTGGATGCATCTTACTTCGCAGAGCCTACCCACGTGCGGTCAGCCCGGCCTGCTTCGCCAACAAAGGCCAACAAACAGCGGCCTGTTCCGAAGGCTCCCGAACCAGCAGACCTTGTCACTCCTCAGAGCCTGGTCGAATCTGTTCGTGCTAAACCGCTATCACAAACTCTTTCTTCTACTCCAATCACCCCCACTTCTGCCCAAACCGCTGTGGGGCCAAGTCGCGATTCTGCACCAAAACCCCTACCGAAGAGACCGTTTGTTGATGAACCATCTTCGTCGATGAACGAGCGCAAGTCGATGCCACCACCACATAAGCGATCCAAGAAGGACAAGGGTAGTATCTTCATCCCGAAGAAACCCAAACCATAGATGCCTTACCTACAGTCAAGATCTTGTATTAGCATATCATCCTTCCCTCACACAGTACATTCACCTAGATCACCCACATCGTTTGCCTGCACAAGATATCATGTATGTTTATTATCACTACTATGGAGCTTTTAATGGTGGTAGTTCCCACTGGTCCGGTCCAAATTTGGGTATTGTCATCAACACGCCTGCGCTGTTTTTGGTAGGTTTAGTGAAAGTGCATAGTGTCGGCTTTCCGAGCGGAGACAGCCATGCTGGGTTGATTAGTGTCAGTCCTGCAGGGCTGTTGAACAAAGTTACGTTTAAAACTGGGGTGGCATCATACCTTTGAGCCATGGTCTTGTTGTTCTAATGATCTCGGTGAAGACAATATAATCCGGAGGAGAGCTTTGTGACAGGACAGACGAAGGATGTATAAATACGTCTTCCTCGACACCCATTGCTCTGTAAGGGACACCTTTAGCAGTCGAGTACTGAACCCCAGTGGCTGACTTTTTGTGCACGAGATCTTTCCGAACGGCCACTTGATCAATGAATGCAGCAGCCAACAACTGACGAAGGACTTTCAACTGCAAGGCATTGTTTCGTACAATACTGATCAATAGCAAATGAAGCGACTAACTTGAGTTTCATTAGGAGGTTTAAGAGGCTGCGCAAGACCCGTCTCCACGCCGGGGAAGGTCGCGCTCACAATGTTGCAAATTTGGGCTCTCAACTTATGGATCTCTTCCATTGCCTGGACACCACGTCAGTTAATGGGACACAGAACCAAGACTTCCAGTCGTACTTTCGGTCGGATGAAATGTTCCGAGCAGAACTGGAAACCACCCCCAGCGAACTCGTATGCGCCAACGACTGAAAGTACTCGAAAGACATCGCTAGCTGACCTTCCCAAGGAAGCATGGGTCTAGGAAACGGAGTGTTAGCCCCACGCGGTGAAGAATTATACGGACGGTACTTGTTGTGTCTCGAAGAAAGCCTTCCGACGTGCTCTGCGAATCTCTTTTGCCTTGACTTGTTCGCTCTTGAGGTACTCCAATTCTTCATTGTTCTCATCATCGGAATCGTTGCCTTCGCCTAATCCCTCTTCATGCAAGAAGGGATCCCCCACCGTCATGATAGATACGATGGTGATCACGTATGGTAGACAACCATGTTGTTGACCGGCAACTAGCATTCGAGAGTATCGAGGAGAAAGAGGGAATAAACTCATCGACTTCCCAAGCGATGTAATCTTGCCTCCGATCGTAGCGTTGGACACTTCTGAGGTAGCAGACGACGCAAGTGGTGTACTGCTCACCGCACCAAGATGAGTCAGGACGGTCTCGGCCTTCTTCAAAGCCTGTGTGTCGGGAGGGGTTGGGAAAGGGAAGTTTACGACTGTATCGATGCCCATGCTCTTCATTTGAAGTACAACACCTTCTATGGGCATACGGAGAATCTCGGGTTGTGAGAACGGTTCAAAATAGTGTTCGTAGAGTGCGGATGAATAGAGCCTGTAACAATGTCCAGGGCCCGTCCGTCCCGCTCGACCGGCTCTTTGTGCCGCGGAGGCTTTTGATATCCAGTTCACTTGGAAGGACTGTATACAGTTCACGGCATCGTATCTGCGCTGATAATTCCTGTAAGAAAGAATAGTATCTGCGATAAGAAGTAACTCACCTCCTTTGCTCGCCCACAGTCGACAACATATCGAATTCCAGGGATCGTCAATGATGTTTCAGCGACATTCGTTGAGACCACCACCAGACGGTGTCCAGATGGTGGTGACTCGAAAACTCGCATCTGTTTATCACTTGGCAGAAGAGAATATAGTGGAACAACGTGCATAGGAGCTAAAGGGTATGTGTTCATGAATGTGAATATGAATATGAGGATCTGACTCACAGTCACTCTCTTCTACATCGGCAGTGTCCTCGTCAACGCTATCCAAAGCTTCGGGATCTTCTTCGGGGACACCATCATCAACATCTAAAGCCAAATCTGGGTGTCTGACTCCCAATTCTACATCCTCCGCCTCCAGGACAACTGTTGGAATATTTAATGATTACCTTCGAGGGAGCGGGTATTGAGACGGCATACCTTCCGCAGCAGCGACCGTTTTTGGAGGGTCTGAAGGTTCGTCCGTAAAAAACACAGAGGCATTCACCAACTTCCTTTTACGCATTCGGGCTTCAATGGCTTTACGACCAAAATTTACTTCCAGAGTTCTACAAACACCCGATATTTCATTTTGACCAGTCAAGAAGATCAAGATGCCGCCCGGGGGTAGGCGAGAATGAATCTTAGCGGTCTTTTTGATCGCTTCCTTGACGTAGTCCGAGGGTGTCCGGCGGTTGAAATGAATCGTCACCGGATGCTGACGTGCAGAAACGTTGATCACTGGAGGAGGCGACGGAAATAGGAGCTTATTCTCTGCAAAGTCGCTGACTCGGAGGGTGGCAGACATTATGACCAGGCGCAGGGGTTTTACACCGTCCTTTTTGTCCTTCCACATTTGCTCTCGTAACTTCAGGACACGGCTAAGTACACCGATGAGTATGTCCGTATTCATGCTTCGCTCGTGAGCTTCGTCGACAATGATGACGGAGTATTTGGATAGTAAGAAATCGGTGGATAATTCGCGCAACAGAATACCATCAGTCATGAACTTGATCGTAGTTGAGGGAGATATAGTCGCGTCGTAGCGGATTTGGTAGGAGACCCGTGACGAGGTTAGAGACATTTCGTGTGCAACACGTGTGGCCATCGAAATCGCTGCAACTCGTCGAGGTTGTGTCACCCCAATCATCCCAGGCTTATCTAGAAGGTAAATGTTAGTACGTCCTCGCTCAACCTAGGCTCCGCACACCTCCATCGGGATCCCCGAACCCTGCCTCATAAAGAAACTGTGGTACTTGTGTAGTTTTTCCACTACCGGTCTCACCGCATATAATCGCGACGGGGTGGAGTAAGATAGACTCCATAATGGGTTGTTCTTCAGCTGTGATAGGCAACATCAACCGGGCTTCTTCGACATCTGTGGGTCGCATGACGGAAACCTTGGCTTTCTTTTCAGCGGAGGATGAACTCGACGATTGTTGCGGCTTCCTCGATACATACTCTGCCAGCGCAGTGGCAGGCAATTTCAGGTCGTCTCCAAGTGGACCACGCATCACGGTATCATGATGTGGATGCGCAACCTTGCGTCGTTTCGGAGGAGGTTGTTCGGTAGTATCTTTGATCGGTTCCGGTTGAGTGGGTGATTCATCGATGGGGGTGACATAGTCCTTTGCCGCGGAGAGCTGCTTCATTGCCCATGTCTTGAAACCTGTGCGCTTCACAGAAGCAGTATCGGTTTCTGCATGAGATAAACCGTTGTGGTCTGAATCACTGCCTGATGCCGACCCTGAAAGGGAATCAGCCTCGTCGGTTTCATCTTCTTTCGTGTCATCCGCGGAATCTGAGCTATCGAATGACGAATCAGACTCGACTTTGGGATTCGGCTGCGTAGATTGCTTTGACCATCGTCGAAGGCTTGCCTAAGGAAATATAACGAGAACACGGACTGTAAATCATCGACCGACCAACCTTTTGACCAATCTTTTTTCTCCTGACGATGCGAGGGGCCATGGAAGTACCATCCGAGTTTCGTCTGAGAGCGCCGCCAACAACAGTGGACTGCGTTGATTTCCCCGGCGCAGCTAAGCCGGTGGACATGTCCACGACCAGAACTTGTTCAGCGTTCTGTAAGTCGACGCTAGCAGAATCAGAACCCATCACATCGAGTTCTGCATCATTCTCGGTGTCAGTGTCTGCGACAGCAAAACCATTGTTGCGCTGTCTCCGTTTGTTGGATCGACCATCTATGAGGCGCCGAACATCTATATCTTCAGTTTTGTCCAATTGTTCGCGATGAGAGACCGCCTTTCTCGTCCCTAGTGTAGAAGAGGACTGCAACTCTAACGTCGATATTGACGCCTGGGTCTGACTGTACGACTGAGTGCATAGTTAAAGAGCACAAAGATGACCATACGCCAGTTTTGCGAAGATCAACATCCTCTCCTCTTGTCTAAGTTTTTTGTCCTATCGAAAGATACATCAACGAAGCGTATTTAGAAAAGAGCTGTATCTCACAATATATTTTTCTAGTCTCTTCTTCCTCTTGCTTGATACCTTGCTCTCCGACTGTGCTGCAAGCTACGCCAGTGAGATACACAACATCATAACTCTTGCAACTGACCTCCTGGACGAGTCTCTCCTTCCTCTCCTTTTCTTTCTGTTCTCGGGGTTTCGGAGGGAGGATTTCTGCATTGGGATCCGCTGTCTCTGCTGGCGCAGTAGGTGCATGTCGGGGCCGTTTCCCCTTCTTCAGTGATCCCGGACATGACTGGCGTGCCCTGGCATTATACCTCTCTCGAACTTGTTTCATCTAGATCAGTGTTCGGTGCTCAAGCACTCAGACCACTCAGTATTCAGCAGAGGTGCGCTTATACACTCATTACATAAGCTCGGGTGTAATATAACTGGTCGATTACTCTTACCGTCAGTTTGGGCACCTAAGCCGTCACCATGGCCCATGGGCCAAAACCGTTCTGTTATTTTACAGTAACAGAAACAAGTATGTAATGAGGGTGTTAAGTGTGAAGCAGCAGATCAGATAAATATGTAACATTGATACAGGGACACATCCATGAAACCACCTTTCCCTTGTGCATCCAGCACATATCAGGTTGAAGAAACGACGAAAGCATTGTAATTGTATGA
>JBBPLK010000036.1:75046-90586 GCA_038089735.1 Exsudoporus frostii
GCGCGCACATAGTAGATCAAAGAGATAACAATGTTGTCCCAAATTTGTGTATGGATGCAACCGTCACGCGTCACACCGCCCTGGTTGCGTTGCTGTTTTCAGTGTTCTGCGTGACAGTAAACGTTCACAATACATAGCTACTAAACGGTAAACGTTCAAACTGAACTGTGCCTATGACGCTGACGGAGCATGTGCGCGCACACAGATCCATGCTTGAGGATAAATATATCACGGCCAACGCTATTACTCTGCAGGTCTGGGTTATTTGTACACTCTGCATCCAGATCGAGAAGTTGATGTAGCTGAGCCGCTGTCAGCTGAATCACGTTCAAAGTGAACAGTGGCAAAGCTTGCTGACTTTCCCACGATTTGCGGTCAGTGGCTGTGACTTATGTTCCTGAACAACAGAACACTGTGTTTATGACAATGGACAACAGGATTTTATCTCATTTAGCTCGACATGCTTGGATGGTAGCAAATGTGGATGCTATGGGCCAACGGATGATTCTATATTCTAATGGACATGCACAAATCTAACCTTTGGCAACTCCTAAGCTTTTGACTCCGCTGCAGGTTGCGTCACATGGGGGACCAAAGCCAGATGTTTAAAGCCCTGCATTGGGTCTTTCGTCACTCGTCGCATGGGCAACCTCAACCTTGACAGGTTCGGACGAAGTTGGGTTTAGCTCAGACTCCGATACCGGTGTACCGTCCGTTAATGACTCCGCCTGAGCTTGTGCCTCGGTCTCCTCGACAGTCTCCACCTTGGCTACCACTTCTTCCCGTTCCTGAGCGTCTTTCGGAGAGTCTGCCTCCTAATAAAATAAAAACCAACGAAACAAGTACAACATTATGACTCACAATGGCTGCTTCAATCGATTCCTTGATTTCTTGTCCAGACACCACAGTTCCCTCGTCATCGACAATCGGTGTGACGTCCTGTTGAGACTCAACATGTTGCTACAGAAACAAAACCGACGTCACCACGAGTAAATCAGTGAATGAATGAACGTCACGTACAACATGCTTGTCTTCGTGCTCATCCTACGAATGGTCAGATGGTCATACAGATACGTACTCAGGTCGAGTTGTCACGTACACGGTCGCTTTTATGCCCATGGTTTCCATGAGAGCGTTTGCGCGCTGACGGAGACACAAGGTACAGGAACTGTATGACAGATGGGTCTAGACAAGGAACACGTGCATCTACCATATGTACACACCAGAGGACCGAACACCAGTGCAGACCCAATCTGCGAAGGAGAAATACATTAAGTAATTTCACTCTGAACACTGGGGGCGAAACGCACTATCCATGGTGTATCGCTCGGTGTGCTTCCGCCATGACTGGCATGCGACGCGGAGCTCATCATGCGGCGGGTGAGCGCGGCGCGGGATGAGCGGGCAGGTGTATTTAGACTAACCCGCGCAGGAAGACGCGAAGACGAGAAGAGGCGGTGGGCGATTCTGGACATGTCAGAGGGTATGGAAAGATAAATAACAGAGTGGACGTCCAGCGGTGCGAGGAGGACAACACTGGCAAATTTCGATGACGTTACCGTGGTGTGAACTTGAGCGGAGAGGACCGGAAAGCCACCCAGCTTCAGCTCACACTTGCATAAGATTCTCAAAACAATCCCTAGGCTACTATGTAATCATTTTCCACTGCTAACTCGACATGTCTACCACTTGCTCCGCACACGACCCCCACAGGCGCATCTTTTCTGTCACCGACACCGATAGACGTGACGAAAATTCAATGGGTAAGGATCAGCCGGGGTTCGACTAGAAAAATCAGTGAGTATCGTCAACCCTCTTATCACTTGGATGCGCACGAACAGCAATGTCGCCTCACAAGTCACTAGCACTTCCGAATCATCATGTCGAATTCTCCTTCGCTGTCGTCGGTGGGGTCGGGATTACTGACAATCATGACCCGTCTTCTCGACGTTCGCTGTATACTCGCCTCCTCATGCTGATACAGTTGATACTGCTCCCAACTTCAAGTCAGTCTAGGTACGGTTCTTTGAACTGCTGTTACTCTTACCTTGGGTAGTGTCTGCCGTTGATATGGTATCTGCGCCCCTTGCAGCTGTGTTCGCTCTCCGAGGTGTATCCGGTTGATCTTGAACATGTAGTCCATCTCCTGCCACTCTCTCTCTGCTCGTGTCGACCATGATCTCGGAAATTCTGCGTACTGGGCGTCACTGTGATCATGCAGCTTCCCCGTTTCTTTCCATGTCCTGCGCTGCGTTACAAATTCCATTGCTAGAGCAACGAACCTTCGAAACAGTTCCTGGATCAGAATCTCACAAGTGAGCTACGGACCATTATAATTGCAGTACGTCGAATCCTTACCAGTATTGACATTTTTCACTTCGTGGTTGTACTGACCACGAGGACACTCGTTGCGGGAGGGTGACTTATGTATGTATGACAGGCATGTAGTTTCCGTCTATGAATGGCACAGCACGCAGGACCGTACCCTCGTTGACCAGTACCGAATTCCTGATGCACTTCTACTCACCGTGAATTAATTTTTTCATGACTTAATCTCCATGCGACGTAAGTTCAGTTTTATGTCTCTGATGGTTGGTCCCAGGACTACTAGGAAGGTGCATGTGAAAGTACTTTGTTCGGACACGAGGGATTCGTGCATGGAACTCTGCTGGGGTGTCGTTTACATACATTTCTTCAGGAGCAGAACCTGGTGTCCATCCAGCTCATCAGTATCGCGGGGCACATGTTCATCCCTGATCATTTCCAATCCTCCCACTTCTCATAGTTCTTCATATAAGTCTATGACCACATCCGACTATCTAGTCCACTTTCCAACCATCCATTCACCTCTCCGATCCATGTTGCTATACCGACCGTCTCCAATCACGCGATACCCACTAGCCTTCATCCAATTTCCAAGATGTCGGATGAGTGCAACCAGTCCTTCGACGTCACCATAGAATCACGTCACTGTTCAGGGGGGCATTTCGCTCCCCGTTGTCCTGCATGTGCTGGCGTTCGCGCTGCAGGAATGCCCCATTCGCATCCCAGATCGAGAACGCGTGTACTCTAGCGGGAGATAGGACCTCCAATAGCCAAGCTACTCCCTGTCCACATGAGTGCACGACAAGGTGTCGTACAATGTCTCCCATTGTTGGCGAGGTGATGGGCGGTAATGAACCATAGTAATGCTCAGCGTGACGGTGGAGTGTCTGCACGAGGACGAAACGTCTTATCGCCGCAAAGTCACCGTAGAGTGCGTGCTGGTCTTTATTTTGACAGCTTCATACCGAGTCGAACGCCGTTTGTGTGTGATGTGTAATCCGATCAGTGCCATTTTCAGCAGATACCATCTGGGGGGGGGAGAACACCGCGGTTACAACGTGTGTTCGGCGACCAGCCTGAGTGGGTCAAGGGACAAGGGCAGGGCAAAAAAATTTAAGGGTCATCGATACATCTTGCGTCACTGTACCAATCATCGGCCATGATCCTTCCGAGTCGCAAGGATCAGATCCGTCCATTCATAGAATCTTGGGACGCGAAACACTCACAGGCCCGCCTAGCTCAATCGGCCAGAGCGTCAGACTTTTAAGGCGGGCGTGATCCCTGCTGTGATCTGAAGGCTGCGAGTTCGACCCTCGCGGTGGGCTATTGTTTTTCTAGATCACATATGTTCTCAGATCTTATCCTTGATCAAATAATGTGTAATTCGTATATTTTGACTGGGTAAGTGGGTAATCTAAGAAAGAATGGGTACAATCGTCACGATCGTACGGACGCGAAGCAGAAACGAAAGAACCTAGAACACGCATGCATGCATACATGCAACGACCATGTGTCTGCGCTGTGAGAGATATGAGCATATAGTCATGGGTGAATGTGTGCTTGGTCTTCCACATATATCATCATTGTATCAGGAAGAATCTAAAGGCAATATCCCAAGAAACGACCAACTAAGTAATTGCACGGATAAATAAGAAGATGGATGGCGTGGTTGTAATAGTCTTCCGAAACATGGCTTCTGACGACGTCCTGCGTATTGCCATGCCGATCAGTCGCACGATTCAAGTAGGTTTATAGTAAATCGTGGTGAGATACTAAAACATCCGTGAGTGACCATGCCGTTCGCAGAGACCCGTATAAATACCTTCTGTCGATAACGCGTCGTGCTCCCAACAGCGAGTACGCCATTACGAATCGCACTTGTACTCAAGTGATGAAGTACGACATGGGACGGCACGGGCAACACGCTGGCGTCATCCGACAATCCCGGTCCGTCCAGTCCGAGTCGAGTGTGCGCTTGCGATGAAACTGCAAGGTGAGTTACGTCTGTCCCGCTTGCGGTGGTGATTGGGATGGGAACATGCTCGTTTTCCTCAGGTTTATCCTCTCTGTAGACGTCCCGTGCAAGCGTACTAGTCATTCCGAGTAGCGATCGCCCCTGCTTCCGCCTGTGCTCGCGTTCTCGTTCTTTTTCCCGCTCTTTTTCCCGCTCCCGCTCGCGGCTGCCCCTTGGCGGTGGGGGTTGTCCAGCTTTAACGTTCAGAATGAGTTTGTCCAAGTGCCTTGGAAGGACTGGAGCTGGAGGAATATTTGGCGCAGGGACTTGTTGATGGGTGATGGCATAGCCCGATTGATCATATTCTGCGGCAGCCGTGTAAGCAAGGTAAGCTTCTTCCTCACGAGCAGCGGCAACAAGTTCGGCGGGGATATCATCTGTCCATTTGGATGATGACCTCATGGGATCTGAAGAGAAAGGTACGTCGATCGTGGAGCCTTGGGTGGAAGTCGTAGTCGACCAGAAGGAATGGACTGGATGAACGGGTTGCTTTGGAGGCACGACAGGGATAGAGACGAGGCGAGGCGGCGTCAGACCAGAGATTGGGACTGCAACGTAATTTGCCAAGCTTCCTTCGTCATCTACAGCTGTTGGGAGGTCGTCGGCCAAGCGCCATTGTTCATCGACAATGAAACGGATATGGTGTGTTCCAGGCATGAGGGAGACCCATGTGGACCACGATGTATCCCCAGGAGGATCGCTTTGGTGGGAGTCAGACGGACGAGCAAATCGATCAACATAGACGTACTCTGATTCCATTTGCTGACGGCCTTTCCAGTTGTCGTCACCTGCACGGGCAAGGACGACGGATTTCCCGCCCCCGTGCCAAGTGATTTTGACGCTCACAGATTCCTTTGAATCATCCGAAGGAATATCGGATGTAGCCTGACCAAGCTCAGGCAGACTGTAGATCGTGGCAGCCGCAAGTTCTTCCACAGCCTTATGTAGCGCAAGGGGGATCGTCGAATGAACTGTCTCCTGGATGAATTCTTGTCGATCAGGATGCGTGGTTACTTCAACCTGGCTCTCCGCATAGAGCTCTTGCATGCGGGGTTGCGCAGGAGCTTGGCCACGTGTAGTGAACGAATGTGTAGAACTGTGATGGAGAGGGGCACCTCGGAAATAAGGGCTACCGCGATTACGGGAATGATGCTGATGGTGAGGAACCGGAATATGAGTAGATGGTGGCTGTTCGAGGAGCAAATCTGATGAGAAGTTGGACGTATCGGTCTCCCGCGCGAGATTCACTTTTACATTTGGTTGTCTTCCACGAGGGGAGGTGCCTGTATTCGAGGCATTGTTCATAGTGCCATTGTTAGAAACCGGAATCGGAATGGGGATTGGAGAAGTAGTTCTCGGTGGCCGACGGTAGGATGATAAGGGAGATGAATTGGCGGAATTCTGGTGGGAGTGTGCAGGGGTCAGAGAAAGAAGCGCAAGGTCCGGCAGCTCAAGGGACTTTTTCTTCGTGCGCAAAGAACGGTGGGGCTGGTTGGGGTTCGGAGAAGGCGAATGGGGCAGGGACTCTCTACGACCCGGTGAATCGATCTGCCCTGTCGAAACTGGTGATGGTCGATTGTGATTTGTGTTCGAGGTTGTGTTGCCCATCGTGTAGATCGCGTCGCCCGTCCTGGCAGGTTCGTCCCTCAGGTCTTCGTCGCCAACAGTGAGCTCGATGGACGTAAAAGAAGAATTTGATCCAATGAGGATCTATTAGCCTTCCCTGATATAATAACCTTGTTATCAGGAAACTATTATTATTATATTATGTAAAGTGAGAATATATTATATTATATCTAAATTTTCATCTACCACGTGATCCGAGGACACTGAGAAAGTTCCGTTTGTGTTTCTACGCTCCTCTGCCATATCCCGAACGTCTTCTCGAGTGGCTTGTGCCAGCAGCCATACGGTTTGGCTTATCTACCTCCGCTATCGCCGAATTTAAGCTCGGTATATGTAGCGGGCCAAACACATATCATCATCGTTCCTGTTTCAATGTTCGGAGTCTTCCCTCCAGCAACTTATCATGGCCGACGGTACAACGAATGTCGTCAGCAGTGATACAGCTGGAATCTTCCTACAGCCCTCAAGCTCTGCCAATGATGTCGAATCCAACTCTGGACTCCTGATCCCCGAGTCCAGAGACGGTTTTTACGGCTACAACGACGAAAAGAGTCTTCAGCAAGTATGTTATCGCTAGTAATCTCCATTCAGAGCTAAAGGATCAATCCAGATTGAAGAGAAGAAATTGGCCCATCGCCGCGCATCTGATGTCCCTACTGTGATCTCCGACGGTCCCGCATCGCTTGCAGGATCCTTCGGGATCTCCGCAATCCGTGTGGCCTTGCAAACCGACGAACAACATAATAATACATCCCCTTTCGTCGAAGACGAAGACAAGGCACGCACAGAGCCACAGGCGCAACGTGCGGATTTCCACATAGATCCCGCTGGAGACAACTGACTTACACTGTCTCTATTTCAGAGCAACCCCCCATCAGCCCTGAGATGGCGCGTACCTCCAAGCTGTTGCAACACTGCCTCCAGCTACGCGACAAATATATAACCAAGTCCCTTCAGAGACTTGGTGACAACCCTAGGGACCATGATGGTCACTTCAATGGAATAGCAGAGGGCTTTGCAGGTGTAGCCGGTGTACGGCCCGATGTCGACTTCGCCACAGCCACGGTCACTGAGAGCTCATACAAGGAATGGAAAATATACCCTAAGCCTCCGCCTCCGCATTGGCATTTCACTACAGAGCACGACGTTCCAGCCGCCGACGGCCATGTCACTACAGAAAACGAGGAATTTAAATTTTCAAACTGCCAAATTCCGAAATCGCACCCATGGGAATTCAAGATCGATGACAAGGGCGTTTACCAGGTGTATTCTACCGCGGCGGGTAGGAATGGGAATTCTTGCATACGGATGCAGCTGATAACACATCACAAACCTCAGACGAGAAACCATTGTTTGATATTCCAACCATCAGGGAATATTTCGTCGATCTCGACCATATTCTTGGTGTCATATCTGATGGTCCGACCAAAAGCATAGCATACCGGAGACTCAAATATTTAGCAAGTAAATTCGAAATGTACAGCTTACTCAATGAGTCCCGAGAGTTGGCGGCTATGAAGGTGAGTAGATGTGGTTCATGGGTGGTCCCATACTTATTTTCCGGCTTCAGAGCGTCCCTCACAGGTCAGAATAAGTTGTAGACTTATCTAGTGCCATTGACAGCAAATGCTTCCAGGGATTTTTACAACGTACGTAAAGTGGACACCCACGTTCACCTGGCTAGTTGCATGAACCAGAAGCACCTTTTACGATTCATCAAGGCGAAGATGAAACGTAGTCCCCATGTACGTCTCGTTTGTACCTGCTGGACTGTGGACGTAACATCGCTCCCCTTCAGGATATTGTCATATTTCGTGATGGGGCCGAGTTGACGCTTGAACAAGTTTTCCAATCCCTTAAATTGAATGCCTACGATCTTTCCATTGACACACTCGATATGCACGCCCACCAAGACTCATTCCACCGGTTTGATAAGTTCAACCTTAAATACAACCCCATCGGAGAATCTAGGCTTCGGGAGATATTTCTGAAGATCGATAATCGTATCGATGGTCGCTATTTTGCTGAACTGACTCAAGGTGGCATTCCTTCCTCGCACAACGGGGGTTTCGGACCACTAATCATTTTGCAGAAGTGATGACTGATTTAGAACAAAGCAAGTACCAGGTAAGCTCGCCATCGGCATGTTCTCCGTGTAAACTCACGCTTGAACAGTATTGCGAATGGCGAGTTAGCATATACGGGAGATCGGTAGATGAATGGGACAAGTTAGCCAAATGGGTGATCAACAACAAGTTATTCTCGCACAACGTTCGCTGGCTCATCCAAGTACCGCGGTTGTACAATGTTTACAAAGAAAATGGTGTGGTTAGGACTTTCGAGGACATTGTGATCAGTAAGTTGCCGATCCCATATTCATGTCTCAGGTTTGAACTTTATTCAGGTGTATTCCGCCCGTTATTTGAGGTCACTAAAGATCCAACATCGCACCCCGAACTCCACGTCTTCCTGCAGCGTGTCGTCGGCTTTGATAGTGTGGACGATGAGTCAAAGGCGGAACGCCGAATCCATCGCAAATTCCCGTACCCTCGTCTCTGGGATACCACACAGAATCCGCCCTTCTCGTACTGGTAAGTCCCCAAAAAGCTCTCGCTTCCTGTGCGTCTGGAACTGCGTTCTGCGTTAGGATTTATTACATGTATGCCAACATGGCCAGCCTCAACCACTGGCGGCAGGCACGGGGTTTCAGTACGTTAGCTCGTTGGCTGTGATTTGGCTTTTGTCTTAATTCTTACGACAGACACGTTCGTCCTCCGACCCCATGCTGGAGAAGCAGGCGACACGGACCACCTCACCGCAGCTTTCCTCACATCTCACTCGATTTCTCACGGTATACTTCTTCGCAAGGTTCCGGCATTACAATATCTTTTCTATCTGAGGCAGATTGGTCTCGCGATGAGCCCTTTGAGTAACAACGCGTTATTTCTCACATATGAGCGGAATCCACTGCCAGATTTTTTCAAAACCGGGTTGAACGTAAGCTTGAGCACCGATGACCCTCTCCAATTTCATTTTACCAAGGTATGCCACCGTTGCTATCCTACTATCCTGAAACCGATGCATGTTGCTATGACCATAGGAGCCTCTGCTAGAGGAATATAGTGTGGCTGCTCATGTGAGATTTGCACGGCCTTTAATAAGGGATATCTCACGTCATCTCACGGGGTATAGATATACAAGCTCCCCCAAAGCTCGCTTGCCGAACTGGCCCGTAACTCTGTTGTACAGAGTGGCTTCGAGATGGAAGTCAAACGTCACTGGATAGGTCAAGAATGGTACCGCGCCGGGGCTACTGGAAATGATATTCACAAGGTGAGATGATGATGGGAACGTGTCGGCGATATCTCGTTAACCGAAACTGATGCGCCGACATTGGCTTAGACAAACGTGCCAGACATCCGACTTGCGTACCGCCATCAAACACTTATTGAGGAGTTGGAGTTGATCAACCTGTGCTAGCTCGTTGGACAGCGAAGCGGTCCAAGCGCAACAGCTATCATCTTTTATTTGTGCTTGGCCGTGGATTAACACTCCCGACAAGTATAAGAGTTGTTCAAATTTAGTATATCCGGTGGCCGAAGCACCCATGAAAGGATATTTTCGCTGGTTTGGTAGGAATTGCCTTTGATGGCCTCGCGTACATTGCCAAAATCGTACATGATTGATGCTGGAAGCCAAGCACAGGACCACAGTTGATTGATCTGGGGTGGAGCTACTGTACTGCGACTCGCGGCTATGGCAGTGAGAGCATTGATAGCGCGGGCACTAACGACGGCCCGCTCATCGATGATGCTACAAAAAGCCCCCCCCGGTGCCCATTGCTCGGCCCATTGACCATCATTCCATTCCCAGACAAAGTTCCCTCGCTAAGGATAAAGTTCATCGTAACGATTTCTGGTCAAGAACAACCACGTTGGCTCACAAAAGGGAGGCTACCGCGTTGTGATCCTTGATTCCATAGGGCACCATGTCAGACGCAAGATTGAGCGGCGTGTCTGCGGATTCTTCTCGCCCACCCCGTACTATTGTCCTCTGCTTCGATGGCACCAACGGACAATATGACTCCATGGTATGTCCTTCCATGAAGATGATCTAGACGGGATAGCTCAATTCATGAAATAGAACACCAATGTAGTCAAACTCTTTGGCCTCCTTCGCAAAGACTGTCCAGATCTGCAGGTTGCTTATTATCAAGTACGTTTCGTGGTTCCGCCGTCTGGGCTCCCCGAGTTTAGCTCTAATGACGTTTAGGCAGGGATCGGCACATATTTCGCACCCGGCGTTGTTTCGCCGCAATGGACTCGGGTGGCATCGCTTCTAGATGAAGCGTTCGCTTGGTACGTGCACTTACAATCATCAGGAATCTGTGATAGATGATAAGTAGGTATCTGGATGAACATGTAATGGGTGGTTACAAGTACCTCATGGATAACTATCATACCGGTGACAAAATCTGTCTATTCGGTAAGTATTGCACTCTCGATAGAGCTCGCTGCTAATCCGAAACAAGGTTTCTCTCGTGGAGCATACACTGCTCGTGCGTTGGCTGGAATGTTACACAAGGTAATTCCTGCAGCAAGAATGTCGTCCACTAAATTTTAATCGATGTCGTCAAGATTGGACTATTGCCAAGGGACAACGTCCAACAAGTCAACTTTGCATACAAGGCATACAAACGGACTGACAAGCAGGGAATCAAGCTTGCTGCTGGATTCAAGCGGACCTTCGCACGGGATGTCAAGGTGGAATTCGTTGGTGTATGGTAGGCAGCATCAAAGATCGCAGGCATTTCTTTGTTGCTTACTTGCAATCAGGGATACCGTACAGAGTACTGGGGTACTCGTCAGTCGTATGCTGCCCTTCACGGAGTCCAACGATGTTATCAAGGTATTCCGGCACGCACTCTCTCTTGACGAAGTATGGCCCATTCAGGATTGTAGGTGGAACCTCGCTAATTTTTCTCACCTAGCATCGTTCCAGATTCCGGCCAAATCTGTACCATTGGCCCCCGCAAGCTATTGAGCTCGATAAAGAAACCGACCTGAAAAATGCGGCAACTCGGAAAATTCATGCCATCAAGTCAACATTCAAGCAACTTTTCAAGCGACAGAATTCAAGAGCTCAACTAAATCAAGAAAGGGGCTTTAAACCTTTAGCCGATGGTGCTCAACAGAACGGGGGTTGTGATGAAGTAGCCTCGGAGAGCATGGAGCCCAAGGCTAAATTTGCCGCTGAAGAATTATCCCCGTCCGCGGATGTGCTGGAGGTATGGTTTTCGGGTTGTCATAGCGGTCAGTTCAAGTTCTACGAGCTCTTTCACGAATCGCTTAGGGTTCTTTCAGACATTGGTGGAGGGAATGTTCAGGATGATGTTGAGGTGTCTCTTGCACAGATCACGTTGCATTGGATGCTGGAGCAGGTCATACAGTCTGAATGTGGAATCCTCTTCGACAACGACGAACTCGCACGCATCGGTTTCACAGCTCCACCTCTTTCCCCCCAGCAGTCAGCCACCTGTGGACAGGCATTGACAGATTCCAATATGAACGGCCGTGTTGTCGTTGCCTCCGAAATCAAAACAACACGGGATGCTATAGATGTCAGTGCTTGCGTTGTGGAAGAATTGTCGAACGAACCCAAGCAACCTACTCCGAGTCCGGAATCCTTTCCTGAGCATTCAGACGCCATAGCACCATTGTATGACGAGTTGAAGATAAGCAAATTATGGTGGCTACTAGAAATCGTGCCTACATCCAATGTTTGGCAGGATGCTAACGGGGTGTGGCACAATAAATGGAGGTGAGCGCTTGAATACTGTTCCATGAAACTCGCTAACGAGCTAGAATCGGACCAGCATCAACTTGGGCAGGGGTCGCTTTATACCTTTTCAGAAACCAAAGTTTCACCACACCGTAAAGGAAAGAATGGACTACGAACCGCTGAAGTATAAACCACGAGCAATTTATGATCATCATGAGGTCTACGTTTGATCACTGCTTCCAGACAAACCTCGAAGTTGGGATTTTGGTTCCTCCGGAGGGCAGCTGTGGTATTTATGTTTAATGATTATGATTCAAGATTATTTAGGACCTTGACGCCTTTAAATGTTGTCGTTCAGACGTGTCCCTTTCCTCTCGTTCGCAGTCTGTTTTTTTCTAAATTTGGTAATGACATTAATGTTTTCCCACCTTTGATGAGCGCTCCAAATGCCTCTCGATTCCAACTACACATTGACCAAGAGCTAAGAGGCCCAACAGCACGGCTCCACTACTCCCTCGAGCTGTCACTTGTGATCGGTGACTTACTACTTCAATGATATAATATTGTTTGAGTACGTCGTGCATGGAAGGGGGGGAGGACTAATTATCTCTGCACTCGTTTTCAGCTTCTTTCAGCTTCGAGCGCTAATAAATGTTTTTGGAACTTGTGGCCCTACCGAGGGATCAGGACCGCCAACATTTTTGGGCTTTGGCTCCACAACTCTTGATTCACATGTGGCGTCGGCGGGCCACGTTCTATACTTACTGCAATACTCGATGCCAGGTGCGCCTCCTCGCCCCTGAATTATTCCCCGAATACTCAATACGTAGTTATTTAAGGCGATATTGATACTTCCTCGGATGTCTCAAAACCATCTTTCCCCAATCGGGTGATCCTATCTAAAGGTGCCCTTTATATCCGAGCATCCCGAAACAGGAAAGCTCTCTAGACGAGCTTCCAAGGCCACGATGAGAGCCTTTGACGGAGGCGTCAGGGAGGATCTCTGGGGACACCCCCTGAATATCAAGAGCATTTGATCCACAGCTGGACAGGCGGGGATCGTGTGCTCCTTTCTGGCACCTATAACCGATCATTTCATATGAGACACTCCTTCGGGTATTGAAAATGGACAATCCGAGCACACACAAGGCAGTGAACAGTGTTTGAGTGCGGGTAAAACGTAATGGAAACATGAAAACAAAGGTTGAAGATTAATGCGACGATGGTCTTGGCGGTGCCGGAATTTGCAGTCTCTCCGACCTGCACATTGGCAAAAATCTAAAGTTATCAGGGACCTGCAGCCACGCCCCAAAACGTTGGTTTGAACTTGAAGTATTGAAATAGCCGTGAAGACTCTTCAAGTTTCGTGTTCACGTTTTAGCCACAAACTGACTTTGTTTTGTCGCTACCCATATGACCGCTCAACACAATCTTATCTTTGAAGTTTAAAGTGAGCCCGAAACGTCTGGAGACATGAAATTCCTTCAAGATGAAACTAATCCGTTATTAGGGGTAGTCCCTTTTTTGGTTGACTGCCCACCGATTGGGCAATCAGGCGACTCCGAGTCGGGTTGGTTGCATCCTGGGCGAAACCAGAGTGGCGACAAGACATGGTGCCAAGTCAGTTTGTGGCCAAAACGTGAACACGAAACTTGATGTCTTCACGGCTATCCTACCAACTTCAAGTTCAAACAGACGTGCATCGGACTCAGACCGCGTCACGGCGATTCGGAAAGCTTCCACTTTCGTCTTCACGTTTTCCGCCATGTTTTACTCGCACACACTGCCCACTGCCTTGCGACAGGTACGTAGTTCTAAATAATCACACACGAACGACTAATTTGGATTTGACAGCTGTTGCACTGTTCCGACGGTCGCTGTACGTTTCACACTTGCGAGATTGGTTAGATGTTGCAGACATAAAAGACCGTTGGGAAGAATTCTCTGAAATCCAGTTCCCACTGGGCAGTGCTGAGTCAGGTTGTCAGACCGCGGCGATCTTCAGCTTCACCTCCAAACCAGAGATTGACGGTATGTCGTGCTATCGTGACTCTATTGGATCTCGGATCCGGTCCGTTCTTGCCAGTCTAACAACATCCTGATATGTTAGTTCTCCGAGCCGAGTATCAATGTGTTCCGCGCAGCTGTGTTGACTACTCTGGCGTTGTGCGTGATCAACATCAATCAGCACTCACGTCGCAGGCACGAACTCGAATTAGGTGATACCACCACGAGCGTTCGCACAGTGTGGTGCGACGGGATCTGGGCCAGTGGATGCGGCAACCGATGTCCTCCAAATGTCCCCCACTTCGAGACTGGCCGGTCTTGTACTGCACGAACGAGTAAAGTTCGGTCGAATACAGGTGCTGCTACAACTATAACCTTCACGAGTACTAGTTCTGTTGGCCAACTTTTGTACCTCGCCGCGTCAGAAGACGCCGCCCAAGCGGAACATCGTTGAACCTCAAGGGTAAGGTGTACCACGAAAACCAGGAGAGGAGGTATTTACGAAGCATCCAATCCGCCGATTCTGCCAATGGATAAATGTATGACCCTTTCTATAATACAAGAACATGGACAAACTGAGATAATGATGTGCGAGAAAGTAGCAGATGACAACTGGTATGATCTAAGGAAAGAAGAAGCCCAGGGGGGGCACACGATGCAAGCAGTGAGAAGCCAGCTCAAAACGTGTTCGCCCATGTTTCGAGATCAAAATTCGATGCCCGCGCTTGCTCTATCCATTGATGTTTCTATTCGAGTCCTCGTTAGTGCGATCAATGTTTCCGAGATCTCGAAACATACCAGCAACTCCTTCGGAGTCTTTCGAGCATCAGGGTCTTTGAGCAAACAGCTGTCCACAAAATCCTCTGCTTCTTTGGGAAATCGTCCCTCAGGAGTCAGCCGAGGAGCAGGCTCGTTCACGATGTGTTGAAGTAGCTCGAGGATACTCATCATCATGCCTCCTCCTTGTAAGCTAACACCCTTGGATTTTCGTCGGTCTTTCTTCGTATTCTTATCCTTGTCCTTCCTGAAGGGTGGTAGAGTCATGGTACTGGGGGAAAGGGTTCCTTCCAAGTCCGAAAGATCAGAATCGTCAGGATCAGACTCTGAGAAAGGGAAACGGCCTAGTGCTAGCTCGATTAACGATATTCCAAGTGACCAGACGTCCGATTTGACGGTATATTGGGCACCTTGTATACGCTCGGGCTATACAACATCATGAGGATGCCACGATCTTGTACAATGAGGACATACGCTCATGTAGGTCGACGTTCCGACAAAGGTATCCGCGATCGAATTGATGAGTTCTCCTGATACTCCAAAGTCGCATATTTTGATTTGGCCTTGGGAGTTGCAAAGGATATTCGATGGTTTGATGTCTAGTGTATGTGCATTAGCGCAGACCACCGTGAAGGAATCGGTATGCATACCGCGATGAATGATGCGATGTACATCGTAGAGGTATGTCAAACCCTCTAGCACGGCCAATGCAACGTGTCCGACAACTTCGATATCAATGGCTCCAATCTTCTTATAGATACCGTCAAGAGACCCCTTGTTCATGTACTCCATGCAGATGCAGATGTTTGGGTCGGACAAGAACGCGCCGTAGAAGGAGATGATATACGGGGAGTTGCAGTCATGCATAATGTGCAGTTCACGCAAAATTTGTTTGCGCACAGATGGTTTGGCATCAATAAGGACGATCTGGGTGTAACCAAGGACAAGACGTCAGTAGATCCAGGCAAAGGAGTATTAGTAGTTCACCTTCTTCGCCATGGTAGTCTTAG
>JBBPLK010000036.1:90684-106997 GCA_038089735.1 Exsudoporus frostii
GTGGGGACATGCTCGACCTTTTTAACACTCCCACCGTTGCCCTGTCCAAGTTCCTGAAGGTCCTTGAGGTCTTCGTTCCGAAGGTCAAAACGCGTCTCCGCATTCATGTCCAAGTTTGCGAGCGTGTTTGAAAGAGTCGTATGATATGTATTCCGACGTGCAGATGCTGTACCTGTCATAGGCGCAGGCGCAGAGGGAGGACCGACACCGACCGCGAGGAGGTTCCCATCAGCATCGTTCGTCACAGGAGACTGACCGAGCTTTGGGGCATTTAGGGTCATGGGTGGTGGGCGTTTCTTGCCCTTTGTTACACCTGTCGTTGCTGGTGCTGCGCGTGTGGGGATCGGCTCAGGCTCTTTCGGCTTGGCTGACTGGGTGACGTCGAGCTGCAGAGCCTTGAAGTTACGTTTCTTGCGGATGGGGGTTGTCATCGTGGCCGACCGAAGGAATTCCAGCGAGAAAGACAGTGCTGCACAGCGCAAAGGGCGAGAGCGACGATGCGAAAGGGAACTGTGGAGGACTCGCTCTCAAAAGTCTATACACAACTCTACATATTATGTAATAAAAGTCTCGATGCCGAGTCAAGCTGTATCAAGCAACCGGTTCCAAGCGAAATGATATGGAAAACAAACGGTCCCATTCATCTCGCTGTGAGACTCGGACTGCCATTGTAACCATTTACTTCGAAACAAGGATATCCTTTGTCCCGCCAATTTGGGTCCATCATCTTGTGTTGACTAGTGAACAGGGACACAGCCTACAAATATCGATGATCTGAGAGGTCCGTCGGATGTCCCATATACTCATGAGCATCCGCTAAGAAATTTCCTCGCTAGGAGCATGCGCAGGTATGTAACTTGGAGACTGTCAAAGAGCAGTACCCATCGGCTGGCCCGACTCCGTTTCGTGGCTCGCTCTCTCATCCGAGTGATCGGTGACTACGAAATGCTCCTGCTCTTGCCCGTGCTCGCCCACTTCCACAACCGTGTGCACACTCGGGCGAGACCTCGAAGGCGACGTCTGTGTCGCAGACGATGAATTGTCATGTTGCTGTACCAGGGTAGGGCTAGAGATTGGATCATTGGGCACCACACTCGCAATACTCGCACGGGAGAGCGAGAACCTTGAAGCCCGGTTCGACCAAAGTGATTGTATTCCAACTCCAAGAGAGTTCAACGCCGCTTTCGTGTCCGAAGCAGCCTGTGCCATGCTAACAGGGCGCGGGGGCGAAAGTGTGCTTGCTGCAGAGTCTCGGGAGGTCTGCTGAGATACGTTCACTTCCGGTTTCGTGGAATCTGTCGTAGCTGTGGGGAGGCTAGCTTCGGATTTCGTGATCTCAACGGGAGCACCATAGGGGCTCGATGGCACATCTTGCATAGAGGGGGAGCTGACTGCTCGTTGTTGCCATCGCTCGCGAACACCCTCGACAGCTTTGAAGAAGTTGGTTGAACCAGCAGTGAGTGTCCGTGAGATGGCTTCACGCGTTGGCGCAAGTTGTTGTTCCAGCCTCAGGTCTTGGATACCTTCGGAAAGCCGGAGTCCTATATCTGACACCACTGACGGTTTCTCGTTACAAGGGTGCCTAATGACAGAAAGGGGATCAGAGAAGGGTGAGGCTGGGGATTACAAACTAACCGAGGTTCAACAATATCAAATACCATCGGATCCGTTGACCGATCCCAGACTTCATACGCGTTTGTCTTGGTGAATTCGGCCATCCACACAGCATTGAAGTCCTCTAGCGTGCTTACATCACCAGCTGGTATGATATGAGCCTCAGAAGCACGCATTTATAACTACCAACCCACCAGTCCCTGCGATGATAGTGCCATTACCCTTCCCTTTCGACAGGAATTCCCGGTATCGCACTGATGCAAGTGCCGCACATACATACCCCTCGAACTGTTGCTTGTCAGGCATTTTATTCGTATATCGTGGGAGGTGATCTGATATACCTTTGCTCTGAGGTAATCGTCACTACCCTTGTAACTTCGAGGAGCTCAACGTCCAGCACTCAAATTCGAGGGGAAAACATAACGCACTGCATAACGGCTTTGGTGGGGTCATCATCGTCCCAAGAATCGTTTACGTCCCGGACGATTTCATCAACCCACTTGCGATCTGCAGGAGTGAGAGCAACCAATCGTTCCAGTCTCGGATTCCGAAACTCAAGGGTGGCCGACTCGGTCTGCGAAGTGTGGTCAAATGATGACTAAGGAATAGTAGAGAGAGCTGTACATTTACTAGTAAATCTATCTCCTTTTGCTGGGTCACAATTGTATTAGTACTTCCACATAGCCAACTTTGAGAATCCTTCAAGAGGTCAAGTTGTTGCAGCGGTAGATATGGCTGGAAAAAGGCATCCTAAAGAGAAAAATTCAGCTTAAATCTTTCGATGCAGCATATCCAGATCAACTTTTCCGAACAAGTCTAATGGCAGACCAATGTACGCCAGCATGCTCTTTCGATCTGATGTTTTGAGCGAGTTAGGTCGGGATAGCGTAGGTGCTCGTGCTGCTAATGGAGGAGAGCCACAATCATCCAACGTCTGAAGTAAGCCTACACAAAGTGAGCGAATGGGTAATTATGAGTTGGCAGGCACGAACTGGGTATAAGGGAGATCAATGAATATTGATAAGTGCACAACCTCTCTACGGGATGTCCATAAAACATGATCTAGAAAGTGGTGAGTGAATGTCAACAACACACGTATGGTAACAACCTTCTTCTGTAGCATAAGAGCCTTCAGCATCACCAACGTACGATGCCGAAAAACGTGAAGAAATTCTCTCCTGTAAAACTACTTAATGCTGGCGCAGGACTAGTTTCCAAGAACATACAAACTGGTTCCTTTTCCCGGACAAGTCAGTAATTGTGACCAAAAGAAAATGCAACACGCGACTTGCTGCTAACCTATGTATAGACCACTCTCCGTGAGTTGCGTTCGTAGCGACAGTTCTAGTGAATTCCCAAACTCGACTAGGATCTGTGTATCCGTGAAGTCTCTGCGGATGGTCTTGAGGTCTTGCGTGAGGAAAGTGAAGTAAAGAAGGGTTTACCTTTGAGCAAATAAAGCCCTTGTGACGACTCCCAGTCGATCACTATGTTGACTTATCAGAGGTGCACACTGACATATTTTACCCACTGACCGTATTGGACCAAACACCGGCTTGCTGGCCAAGACGACAACTGCTTTCTGGACGATGGAACGCGTCACATCGACATCTTTGACGAGCAAGGTCGCAGCGGCGATCTGTCGGTTACATCTGTAAAAACATTAAATACGTTTTCTGACATGTAGTGTAGACTCACGATATCCCGAATATCGTGGTGGGGTTTGATACGTCCGGGACGAGATGGAAGTAGGAGTAGTCTTCTAGAGACTGTGTTGCGAGGTGAGAGTTGGTATGCATGCGCAACGGATGGGGCACACCAGATGAGCTCCGTCTGGAAGGGCGAGAAAGGGAAGTATTTTCGCGATCTCCTCGTCCTCGAATATATCTCCTTGGCTGAATTCTATCTTGGGACCAACCTAGTGCTGGATCGACATGATGAACGGATGCCCTGTCCAACGAGTCTTACCAAATGGTTGAAGTCCACCAAAGCGATCCCCAGCACCAGAGGGCCATGAGGAGGCTGTAACAGCATTGATTCTGGTCGGGCCTTCCGCGAGTAGGTCGAGGCGGCAGAGGTGAAGGAATCGGCATCGGTGGTGTCGGAAGAAGAAGTGGGGGGGTAGGTCACGGGCGTGGTATGGGTCTTTGGTAGCTCTGGTCGCGAGGAAGTGGACGGAGCGCCGGAAGTGATAGAGCTTGCCCTCCGTGCATCTAGATCGCTGTGCGAATCGCTGACTTCGTCTGTTTCTGAGCCAAAGTCGATTTCGATGGAATCGGGCTGGGAGTCTCTTCTGGCGAAAAACTCTTGTGCGCGTAATGGAGTGGTGACAGCATGCAGAGAGTGAGGTGGGGAGGAGAGCGGGATTGAGCGCTGGGATGCGGTCTCTGCGTCTACATCACTCCCAATGTCATCGCGATGGGCTGGGTCGACTGGGTCGTCGTGGGCGACGATGAGGTCGTGTGGGGTCGACGACATGACTGGTTAGACGAGGCAACGGTGCGTCGCTAGAAGAGCAGGCACGCACGTGACATGGCTGATCACCAGTCGCCATCCACGTTCGTGCCGGAGGCAGAACTTGTTCTAATATTACTTATGTAGCTGTGCTGTGGGCCTTTTCTTCGCTCAGACCGCCACCATGCTCCTCGCTCTCACCGTCCTCGCCCTTTTCTCCGCAGCCCTGGCCATACCATTCCCCTTGGAATGGATCAGCTGGAATATACAATCTCTCTTCATGCCATCCATGTTCAGGATAGATCCGCCAAAGGACGAGAGTGGCTGGGCTGATCCGCGCTTTCTCGGTGGCCAATTCATCGATGTGAGCTTCCTCTCCTCTGCGCCGACCTGCCCTTTGACCCCTGACCTTCCCAGTTCACGACACCTAGATACGGAGAGCCCTTGAATGTCATTATATCTAACTTATCGGATCCGTTCGTGCTCACGGACGAGGGTTTTCGTTGGTACTACAAGTAGGCCGTCTCGTTCCCTACTCATCGCAAGCATGTTGCTCATAGTTAAAAGGTCCATTGGATTCTCCGAGGAGTGCCTCGGGTTGCATTACGGTCATGTCCATAAGGCAGACCTCGGCGACGGAGAAGGCAGAAAATCTGAGCATATTCTGGCGCGTCAGCATTATTTCCCTTACTGGGGAACGTGCTGGGAGAGCCTCGTTGGTTAGTCACAGTCATGACCTTTGTTGCAATGATGTTTCAACACCATCTTCAGGGGGAAATCATTTCCGCGCTTGGAAACAAAATGGAACCGAGGCCGATACCAGTGCATGGTTCCTTGGGTACGTCGAAAGAGCTGTATGCCTTACTCATTGATTTACACTGGTATTTAGGGTATCAAAGGAGGAGGTGCGCTCGACACTTGACAACTGTATCCCTATTCTTGACTGAGCTTCCACCTCAGGACTCCACGAAGCATCACATGATTGTTCCTAACGGATACAACATCGGGCGTGACTTGCTGGTCCAGTCCGCCATCACCGGCAGCTCGTGGAGAGGCATTTCATGGGTAACCGATGTGGAATGGCGTGAAGGGCTTCTTGAGCCGGGCTTCAAAGGTATTGACCACGCGGTTGTCAACAAGCTCCCCTTCGCTTACACGTTCCGTACAGGAATCAATCATGCCATCGCGCAAGATGGCCGTATCGCGGTCTTAACGGTCCACCGTGTTTAACGGACTATTGGACTTGTTTCGTTTATTTCGAACATCCCAGACAGATAGTCTGGGTCATGGAACTAACCATGTACATATACCATCGGACATTTGTTGTGTTTATCCACATGCCACCCCCCGATTCCCTGTCTTTGTACATACCTTGTCGGGTATCTTGCGTTCGTTAGAACATGTGCCATTATGTATGTATTTATGTTAGAAGAGACACTTCTGTCACACTGATCATTGCATGAGTGGGCCTCATACGTCGAGTTCAGAATCATTGGTGATCCCGGCCATTTGAGCTTTGCCTCACCACTCATTCCAGAATACCGGTATCATCTATCGAGTATGAATACAACAACTGCATAGGCTAGTACAGAGTGATAACATATCGTAAATTGGAAGGACAAGCAGACATACAAACGATCCAAGGAATAAGGCATCAACAACCGAATATATCTCTTGTCAAGCTTAGCCTGAGCACATCACGCACGCCTCCTTGTTCTCCAGAGAACACGCCAGTTGGGCCTCCTCTAGCTCGCGGTCCTTCTGACGTTGGAGGGCTGCAGCATACTCGGGATCAATCTCCCCATTCTCTGCAGTTGTCGAGTTCGAGGTAGCACCCAAAGACGAAGTAGAAGGAACCGGCGCATTTGTCCTAGTACTACGAACAGGAGAGGGCGATGCTGAAGGAGTGGGTATGCTATTACTGTTCCGTTCTGGGCCTCGTGCTTTGTTGGATGTCTCCAGTATTTTAGCAGCCTTGAGAGTGCTCTGATCGATCGTGAACTGGATAGCCTGGGCAGCCGGACGCGTACGGAGGTAATACATTCCAGTCTTCAACCCCTTCTTCCATCCGTAGAAATGCATGCTCGTGAGCTGACCTAGAGTAGGGGCTTGCAAATGGATGTTCAAGCTTTGGCTTTGACATATAAAGGCGCCGCGATCTGCGGCCATGTCGATAACTTTCTTCTGGCTAATTTCCCAAACAGTTTTGTAGATCGCTTTGACATCATCGGGGATACTGGGGATATTGGCTACTGAACCATTGTGCGCGATTATCATGTTCTTCATCGTGTCGTTCCATAGGCCACGCTCCACAAGGTCTCTAAGAAGCCACGGGCAAACAACTTGGAATTCACCAGCGAGGACACGACGAGTGTAGATGTTGCTGTATATCCTTTCAGCCACCAATGCGTCACTGAAGGGAAAAACTGACCTGGTGTATGGCTCGAAGCACTCATTAAACCCAAGGATCTGACTCGTCGAGGCTGTAGGCATAGGAGCAACCAGCAGCGAGTTCCTCAACCCAATTTGAGCAATCTTCTCCTTCAAGGATGCCCAATCCCATAGGTCAGTAGGTGTAACACCCCAGAGATCATACTGGAGTTGACCGTGGTCTGCAGGACTACCACGGAAAGTCTCATAGGGACCTTCCTTTTCCGCCATCTCACAGCTCGCCTCAAGACCCGCGTGGTAGATCGTTTCAAATATCTTCGAATTTAGCTCCCTCGCTTCCACAGAGTCGAAGGGAAGGCGGAGGATCATGAAGGCGTCAGCCAGACCCTGGACGCCAAGACCAATGGGGCGATGGCGGGTATTGGATCTGCGCGCCTCGGGAACAGGGTAGTAGTTGGTGTCGATGATGCGGTTGAGGTTGTATGTAACTACCTTTGTGACATCGTGGAGTTTTTGGAAGTCGTACTGTCCGTTCTTGATGAAGGTAGGAAGGGCGAGAGAAGCAAGATTGCACACAGCCACTTCATCAGGGGAAGAATATTCGATAATCTCAGTGCACAGGTTAGATGACTTGATTGTGCCAAGGTTCTGTTGGTTAGACTTTCCTGAACGGGCGGTGAGCTGGTAACTCCGAACAACAATATACACGTACGGTTAGCAGAATCCTTGTAAACCATGAAAGGCCCCCCAGTCTCAATTTGTGCCTCCAGGATAGCGTACCAAAGTTTCTGCGCAGGAACAGTTCTACGTGCGCGGCCTTCCCTTTCATACTTCTCGTACAAAGCCTCGAATTCTTGACCCCAACAGTCACCCATCCCAGGCGCCTCATTGGGACAGAAAAGAGACCAATCCTCATTCGCCTCCACGCGCTTCATGCTAAAGAGACCATTCATGCCAATGCATAGTGTGAGGAAGGAATGACGCACAAAAGATCGGGGATCCAAAGGGCATAGAAGAGGTCGCGAGCACGAGCCTCTTCCTTACCGTGGTTCTTTCGGAGATCAATGAAGTCGAATACATCGTTGTGCCAAGGTTCCAAATAGACTGTGAAGGCACCAGGACGCTTGTTGCCTCCTTGGTCAACATAACGTGCCGTCGCATCATATGCACGGAGCATGGGCACTATGCCGTTTGAGTAGCCATTGGTGCCTGCGATGTACGATCTACAAGAAAATGTGTTCGCTTTAACCAACCAATGGCATAGGAGATAAACTTACCCCATAGCTCGGATACAATGGATGCTCAAACCGATACCACCAGCAGTCTTACTGATCATGGCACAAGTTTTCAGGGTGTCATAGATACCTTCAATCGAGTCGTCCTTCATGCAAACAAGAAAACAAGAACTGAGTTGTGGGTGGGGTGTGCCAGCATTGAAAAGTGTGGGCGACGCGTGCGTGAAGTATCGTTCAGACATCAAATTGTACGTTTCCAATACGCGCTCGATATTATCACCGTGAATGCCGACAGCCACTCGCATGATCATGTGCTGAGGGCGCTCTGCAACACGACCACTGAGTCTGAGTAGATAGGATCTTTCAAGAGTCTTGAAGCCGAAGCTGTGCTAGCCAGTTAATCAACTAACATGTAGACCAATGACGACCCACAAATTGTAGTTGAAGTCGCGGTTATAGATGATTGCAGAGTCCAGCGTAGCAGCGTTCTTCTGCACGACTTTGTACGTCTCCTCCGAGATCATACCTGCTGGCTGACCATTCTTTGGATTGACTGTAAACTATTAGTGAAATGTCTACTAAATACTGGGTTGACCTACTATACTCGTACAGATCCTTGATCACTGCGGAAAAGTTCTTTTTTGTTTCCTTGTGCAGATTAGATATAGCGATACGTGCTGCAAGGACGGCATAGTCTGGGTGTTTCGTAGTGAGGTAGGCAGCGGTTTCTGCGGCAAGATTCTATGGCCACGTCAGAATACACGTAAATTGGCACGTGTAGAAACTGACATCGAGTTCGACAGTAGTAACGCCCTGGTATACACCAGCGATCACTTTTTTTGCCACCCTGCGTACTATCAATATCTGTGAATAACCATCCGACACGAAGCTTACTCGATGGGATCAACATAGTCCATATCGAGACCATAGCAGAGCTTGTTTACCCTCGCCGTGATCTATTGCTCGAGTAAACAAAAACATCGCGATGCAGAGACAGACAATGTACCTTATCGAACTGCACATTTTCCTTTCGCCTGGATTGAGAGGTGTCAACGAGACGCGTCGCGTCGCGCTTGCGGAAGTGACTTACCCATCTGCAACGTGGACGGTCAACTTCGGCTGATGGAGGGGGCTTACAGATACTAACCTCTCTTGAAAACATAGGCCATGAGTGAGATAAGATACAAGATAACGATGCTAGCAGACGAGGTGGAGATGGTGGAAGGAACGAAAGGGAGTGGAGACGCGTCAGGAAGAATTTAAATGGGGGACCCCGCGTGACTGATCATCACGGGTCGCGTTAATCAACAATGTCACACCGCGTCGTGACCACCAACTAGTAGAGGCAGTTAAACTGATCAAGATGCCAAACGCCCCGCTAATCCACACGGGTGATCCTGCGTACGCATCACCCGTCATCCGTGCACCCTCACCTGCCAGTTCCGTGGGCACAGCATATGGACCAGACGAATCCAACCAATCAGACCGGGAGCTGAGTCCAGAAGCACTCGAACACAAATGGTCCTCGAAACTCAAGTTGGACGGCCCGAGGGTCGAGGAAGAGCTTATGTCATTCTCTGCATTAATTCAACCCTTGCCACAGAATCAGATGGAGGAGAAAAGTTGGTGGGCCACACGTGTTCATACCGCACGAGCTTACTTTGCCCAGTGTTTTTCGACGTGATCCTGCGAGGTCTGAGGGATCGTGTCCAACATCTAGAGGAACAGGAGAATCTTCAACGGATGCTTAGGCGAGGATCGCGGATAGGCTTGGAACCGCCTCCATCGGACGACAACATCGATAATCTGATGCGTAGCATGGTGACCATATCGACGACAGATACCCACCAAGTATCCGACGGGCCTTGGAAAGGAGAATCCGGAAATGTTTCAAACGATTCATTTAATTACGAGGACACGGTTATCAAGGGAAAGCAAAAGATGTAAGCTGGAACATATGTATAGACTACGACAGTGATAGTGGCACGTGGATGCTTATGATGGAACTATACAACTTCTATGAGAGGGTACAGGGTGAATCAGTATTCCCCAGCTTCATGGAAAAAGTCAGGTAACGAATCGCTGATGTGCTTTATCGTATCTTGGATGGCTCGCCTCGCAACGGACTTGCATTCAGGGTGCATGTACGTCGCAGAACCCCACTTGTCAAACTCCTTCAGTATCACCTGCAACTTCCCAATCACATTGGCCGCGCCAAGAGCGAGTACCCCGTCTGCTCGCGTTTTCTCCTTCCAGAACTCTGACCAGCTCTGGGCACAACCGTGCTGATGCCAACTAGTTCCACAAGAAGGTGCATGTTCGAAAGGTATGGGGATTGCGCGGAGTTTCTCCCATGCTTTAGAGAGACGATGAAATCCAGATAGTAGGCGTAGCTGCTGCGCAGGACTGACGACGAGGCGGTCCAATCCGTCAGAACCCTCGTGTATATCGCCTTCTACACGGACATTGCCATTCTCATCGTGGCCGCAGATGAACACAGATCTTTGTAGAACCTCCAAGTATGCCAGACCCCGCAGCTCCCTCAGATTCAGATCGTCCGCCAGAGACATTGCCAGGTAGGAAAAATGGAGTGAAAGTGACATGAGCTGCCGGAGCAGTGTGATCATCGTTTCCAGAAGGTTCGCGTGCCCACACGTTTGTGCAAGCTGCACCAAGCGGGATATTTGGCGCTCGCTCTCAGTGAATATAGATGATGGTGAGTTAGTGGAGAAGGGAAATCCGATTGGGATCGTGTCGAGTAACGGGGATGGCTTTCTCTCGATGAATTCTTGAATTACATCCAAAGCCCAGGTTTCAATTGACCTGAATGAATACTTGCTGGCCACCTTAGCAATGTTTATGAAGTGATTAAGGTCAAGACGAGGACCTCGGACGACTGTTATCTCGTGTGGGCTGTTATTTGTGCGTAGATGTAGATGAGGGTGAGGAATCAGAAATCGGGTTTTAAAGTCTTACAGGGCATATAGGGACCAGAGGAAACTGCGGAACTCCTCGGGGGTATCCCCATGCAGGACGATTGGATTGTCATCCGACGCGCCTTCTACGGTGATATTGCCCTGAGGCAGAGTAAACAGAGTGCTGAATGAAGAGGAGTCCGCTGATAGAATACTACGATGGACCTACAATGATGATCATCCACCTGTCTCGCACGAGCAGAGCAGAAAATCATACATTAAAGAGGATGCTGCCGACGCGCAGAACACAGCTTCCATCAGCCATATAAAATTGTGGATCTCGGCATGGTACGTCTAGTTCCTGTGAGATTCTGGACGATGGTTGGGAAGCATCCACGACGCTCAGGTTTGAGCACGAGTCCTGGCGCTGAGCTCGTTCGTGGATGCGCGAATCGGAGCGCGGAGTGGGCGGCAGCGAACCCACGAGCCCCGGGCCTGTGGAGAGTACATCGTGTTCTGTAGGGATGAATGGGATTACGGCCGAGTCACTGCCGTCCTCCATGTCCAGATACTTGTGGTACTATGATAAGAGGTTGCTATAGCGGTATAGGTTCATCATCGGATTAGATCATGACAGTAAGAGGCTCGGAAGGAATTCCGACTCTCAGCTGCCACCATTCTCAGGCCAAGTTCAAGTTAATTAATGGATCTACTATGAGCCCCGTCGCAAGCTGCTACCAGGTCCGGCAACCACATGATGTATTATCCGCTTTGAACATGCCTGGAATCCAGAGTTCCGATCTTGAAGCTTTGAAGAGGCTCTGTCGTGTACTATTAGATGCCACCTGTGACCTTACCGATTGCCGTAGCCTTCACGTGGCTGTGCTCAAGTTTACTTTCGCGCCGTCGATGGCGTCGAACGCGGTGCGTGCTCAGGTTGCTGCAAAATGGCAGGAGTCCTTTACCCGTATAAATCGTGCGGAGCCAGGGATATCGGGTCTTATGAGCTTCAGCCAAGTACGTGTTCTTCCTTATACTCGTGGATCTTCATCATGTTCGAGCAGGCATGGACATTGGCGACAGCATTCCTGAAGCCATACGACTTGAATGATCCAACTCCTCGTCCTCAGTATGGTAAGGTGACCTTTCTACTTCTTCCTTTTCTCGCGAAGCATTAAGCCAGCTCTTCAACAGACATGCGTCATATTAGGGAAGCCTTCGACACCATCAACAAATGCAGACGATTACCAGTCATGCTTGAGGTTTTTCTCGGTCCGACTCGTGACTCTACCTTTCTCTCACTCGTAATCTAACCCCTTTTCAGAGGATTTGCATAAAAGCCAGCACCTGATTGCGCGCGAGGTCGAAGTTTACATGAATCCTTACGAGGTGCGCCCACGCCTCGTACGACTATCTCACCGGATGCTTACATGATTTCAGTCCAACTCGGATCCGGAAACAGTAAGAGCATCTATCTTCCGACTTGTCGAGTGGTATGACGCTTGGAAGCCGAATGCCGAGTGAATTTCTGTCTCTAGTCCCTTGTCCGTATATTGGTAACACCTCGACAGACTTGGCCAAACTATTACATCCGCATATACACTTGCATTTCAAACCCACCTATTCTCCATTCTCCCTGCTTCCTTTGCGCGCGGGGTCAAGGCGCTCGTCGCCGCGACGCTCGTGAGGACAGTATCACAGCCATCTGATCAGCAAGACCGCTCTCTCTGGCAGGCTTTCGACACCCTGAGCCTCATAGAACGCTATGAAACACTTATAGCTAGCGTAGGGTATGAATACATTGAAGCCCACGTGCTGAAAACCTGTGCTTGCTCATGGGAAGAACCAATGTTGGCGAACCTTCGTGCCTGGATGATCCACAAGATTGTACCGTGGATGGTATGGCCATTCGCTAGAGGAGCAACTAGCGGTGCGGTTCATCTTCTCTTATATATCCCATTGTTGCTCATCTTTCAAAGCCGACGAAGCAAAAACGATGATGCAGGGCGTCGGGTCCAGGTTTGACTTTCATATGCATAAAACTCTTTGTGATCTGCGGTGCGTGAATAGTCGCTCTCGCGTGTTGATATATTCATTGTCATTGTAGTACGCGCGAGATATTCGACATCATCGTAGATTTCCCAGATTCCATTGGCGCTCTCCAAGACCTCAAGGTAACCTTACATGCCGATACGTCGACATTCTTTCTAAACTTATCAACTTGAGCATAGGAATGCTTGCAGAGAGTTGATCAACGTGCAGAATTAGTCCAATCTATTCGACGAGCGTTGGTCATGGAACCTAACTTCTTTATCGTGGCTGACAAATTCTACAGGAACAAGAAACGCCTACTTCACCCAGGAGCGGACACGAAAGACATTCTTCTGTCTTATGTTTCAACGATCAAATGTCTGAGGATCGTAGATCCTCCAGGCGTTCTCTTATTCAAGGTGGCAGATCCAATACGTCGATATCTCCGGTAATGCCATTAATATAACATCGCAATCTTCTTGTTGATATCTCTCCAAGAGATCGGCCAGATACTATCAGATGCATTGTCGCCAGTTTAGTCGGCGATGGTGATAGCGGGGACTCGTTAGTAGACGACAATGAACCTATTCAACCTCTTCAACAGCCAGAAATAGAAAACTACGCCGATCCTGAATGGACTCCCGAGCCAATAGACGCCGGTCCTGGTAAATCTCTTCGCTCGTTGACTGTTTGCATTAGAGTTAAATTCAACAAAAGATTTTCGCGCTAGCAAAACGAGCGATATCATAAGCACCATCGTTAGCATATACGACTCAAAGGACCTCTTTATCAAGGAGCTTCAAGTGCTGCTTGCCCAACGACTGCTTGCAATCAAAGATGGTAACTTTGACCGGGAGGTTTGTCCCTCGTTTGGACTCATCCATGATGTATTGGTAATTGTTCTTAAGCGACGAAATATCGAAATCCTCAAGATTCGTTTCGGGGAGTCAGCTTTGCAGATTTGCGAAGTGATGCTTCGGGACATGACAGACTCAAGGCGAATCGACCAGCATGTCCAGTCCCAGCGGCATGTAAGTATTCATGCACCTTGAATACAAGACCATACTTACAGGCGGAAGAGCGTTATACATCCAACTATAATCTCACGACATTTCTGGCCGGCTCTGGAAACCAGCAGCATCGTCATGCCAGGACAATTCCAGGAGTGAGTCTGCCACCAGCTCATTGTGTACAAGCTCACCTTCCACGACAGCACGCTAGAGGAGTACGCCAAGGAGTTCACTGTTTTCAAGCCTGACAAAGCTCTGCGCTGGCTACCTCATCTCGGTCGAGTACAACTTGAACTCGAATTCGACGACCGCAAAGTCAACGCGGACGTTCCACCTCTAGAAGCTGCCTTTATTGAGCTTTTCTCGGAAAAGGGTGCGATAAATTCGGCCCGGTTGCCTTGTTACGCTAATCACGGTCATTAATAGATACGTGGACTGTTGACGAGCTGATCTCAAGGGTAGGAACTGTGAGCCGTAGTGCGGCATTGAAGTCGCTTGCTACCTGGATCGACATGCGTGTTTTGAAAGAGGATAGCGAACATGTGTTCAAGTTACTTTCTGTAGGGGAAGAATCAATTCCGGGAAACAAGACAGCAATTCCAAAGCCAGGTACATTTATCCTTGTTACACTACCCGTCTCACCCTCGTCCTGAGCACTCGATTTTCAGCTACCGGAGAGGATGAGTTACCACCGATGATGAGTGTGCAACAGCAGCAAGCAGAACAAATGAAAGTTTATTGGAAGGTAAAGAAACACTGTTGCGTGCACGTGGATCCATCGTTTGACATCCCAGTTGCAGTTCATCGAAGGCATGCTCACAAACTTGGGTTCGCTGTCACTAGACCGTATACAAACAATGCTCAGGCTTGCTCCTGGTTATGATCGCACTATCGAGCAGCTTGGTAACTTCATGGAGGCTGCAAAACGAGAAGGACTAGCTACCGTCAAAGACGGGATGTGGAGATTAGGGAAATAGTACCGTGTGCCTTCGAGGGTTACGTTCGTTCTTGACATTTACGATGGCGCGGCGTAGGCGAACCTGTGTATGTTTCATGGTCCAGTCAAGTATTACTGCCTGGCAGAAGCGATAAGTACCCTTGCCTGGAGACCATTCATGTAGCTGCAACCGCGGCTGTATCCAGAGATCTGGCATTCTTTAATGAGTGGCATTCCCGACAATTATCATCAGTATGGGGGTCCCAGAATGCTTGTCAACTTAAAGGAAGAGGCTATTAATGAGGACTCGCCAAGAAACGTCACTCGAAGCCACCTTCGCGTATTTACGCGAGTCTCGGTAACTCGTGTATAGTTGAACGTCGAGGCGCTGGCCATTTATTACAGTCTGAACTTGTCACGCAGTTTCGTGTCTCTCCATGAAAATACCGCGGAATGACTCATCGGTGAACTTTGCAGCGGCAAGGAGTATATTAAGACTATGTTATTCTTTGTCAAAAGAATAAATATAGCTGGTTGGCGGCGGGCTAGCAAACCTGATATAAGCCTCGCGGCCCCGCCAAGTCTTGGTACACTGAGTGATAAGCGAGCTTCGGAAATTTGTGTCTCTTCACATATGGCGCCGCCAACCCTGACATTTTTCTTGCCGAATTGACCAGAGCATATAAAAGGGTCAGACGATGGCCATTCCTCTCCAGCAGTTCCAGCTTAGCTCTCTCTCCCTCTCCCTGTCAAGGTTTGAATTCTCTGACCGTAACCTCCGCACACGATGACCCACAATGAGCTCTGGTTGACTTACCACCAAGTCTCGCGTTGCAACAAGCCTGCTACGGCCCAACTCATTGAGTTGGAGTTCCAGAATCATCGGCTTTTGGACTTGGAGGATGTCCTTGAACATCTTTTCCGCCAGGGTTTTATCGAAGCTAAACACCGGCCTGTTTCCTTCTGGGAAAATCACGAGGGTCATCGTGTCAGCGGTGGACACTTGGTCGAGGAGCTTCTGAAGGATGGTGCTGGCAAGTGTCCTCAAACAGCTCTTCGTCTCGTCATTGGTGAGCAACACGGAGGAAGTGTTTACTTGATGCTTATATCGTTCTCAGCGGATTCCATGCCTGCTATTTGGTTCAGCTACCACTATCTTCACAAACCTGCTGCGCTGGTTATCACACAGCGTGTTAGACTTGATGTCCCTGAGACGAAGTTTGAGATCGTGGCTCAGTTGACAAACCATATCTTTAGCAGAGGGTATCTTCCATGCCACTTGAGGAGCAAGGTGCACTGGCAAGCAGCGTGTGGACGGAAGGTTGAAGAACATGAGAACTTGCAGGTTCTGTTGGAAACAGGCGAAGGCGTCTGCGAGGCTTCAAGTCTCCGCTTGAACATTGGTATGTTCGGTTTTTGTCGGGGATAGAGTCATCTGATGATGGTTCGGTAGATCAAGTGCCCTGCAACTGCTCTGGGAAGTGCCCATTTGCGCATTGCTAGGGAAGAGAGGTTTTGATAGCTTAGCTATTGTTCTGGCGAAAGCCTGTCTGGAATTGGTACTTCTTATTATGCGGCGAATGCTTGAGTTGTGCTTTTCGTCGTGGTAGTTGTTGATAATCCAAGACAGGAGTTGATTTCGGATGTATCGGCATTTAGGGCCGGTGTATTGAGTGTCGATTCGCAGTTCTCTTGACGGTGGTGCTTGCGAGCTGTTGTTATCAAG
>JBBPLK010000036.1:117079-133956 GCA_038089735.1 Exsudoporus frostii
TGGTATCATGACGGGTATATAGACAAACTTTGACTCCTAGACTGGATGACTGCAATGAACTTGAATCCTGGTTTAGGTTACCGGGGAACTCACATAGATTTTGCGATATTTGAACTCCAGTATATGTACCTGAAATGTCTTCCAGTGCTGATGCAAGTGCGGTCAGTTGCCAGTGGCAGGCTAAACAAGTCAGCGTTGAATCAGCGCACTATCTCCCGTCGAGCCTGAGAAACTACTAGTACCTTCAGGTTTAAACCTCTGGCCATCTGCAACAAACTTGGGCCGCAGATTGTCGCCACATACTGAAGCATATGAGACCATCGTCCCGTGGCGCATCACGAGGGCGAGGTCGACGTGTTGTTCAACCAAGTGCTAGCGCTCAACTCGTAGGACCACCTAATCATGTTGGACAGGGCGGACGGGGGAGCAACTCGAACAACCATGACCGTCGCATGGAACTTGTTGCCTCTGTTAGCCGTAGCAGTGGTCTTGAAAAGGACGGTGACCTGTGAGCGCACTCGTGATTTCTGGTCCCCACAACGCTGAGCTGCCCAGGTTGAAGGAATGCACTGTGCAGGAAGAGTTCCGAACCTTTATCGACAAGAAGGTGCGTTGCGACTCTAGGCTGGTTCACCGATCAGCCTACTGTGATGCCAACACACATTCGACGATGTAGCTCAGAACGTTCTGGGATTTGTATGGAGGCAGTCCTGCCACCAACTCCCAGATCGAGTCAGTGCAAAAACAGAAGAGGGACAACCAGGAGAACATATTAATATTGTTTCGTGAGTGAGATCGAGAATATCGCTTCGCGTGGGTCGGTATTAACCATCTGCGCATATAGGTAAACTGCGTGAGGGACTGTTCGCGTCTGGACGGAAAGATGGTTTCGCGCTGGAAGGTCAGTGTTGAATTGGCCTGATATCCGAGACATGTCTCGAATCTCTCAACCATTAGTCTACGAGACCTCGCTTTACTTGTCGGTTGTCTTCGAGTCGCCGGCGCAAACGTCCATCTTGTCCCATCTTGTGCCAGATGTCTATTCAGCAACCCCCGCTCCGCAGCCATTCCGTCCCACCACCACTCTAATCCTGCTCCTCCACCAACTCGTTATTTCCTTCCCTTCCCAAAAAACTTATTTGGAACAGATTAGATATCTTGTTCCAAACTTACTGGGACGACCGTCCGCCGCGTACTTGTGGATCTCATCACTGGCCCGAAGTTTGCGCACTTTGAACTTTGTTCAATTTGAGAGCTTATCGCACCCTGACGCCTTCGAGCACCTACTTCTCCCGTCACGTCTGATTCCATCCTCGAATGTCAAGCCCACGACCATGTTCCAAGACTTGCCCCGGAATGCTGTACATGCGCTGGTTTCCCGGCTCCGGTTGAAAGCACGCGACGAGGCATGGATGGTCGTTCGCAATGCGTACCGGGAACTCTCTTCGTCTGACGAGACGCAGATGTGGTTGGGAAAGCGACTACTTTTTGACAGTTTTGGCTCCGAGACGACTGTCGTGCGATTTGATGAATGGATGCGGCAGAGGTGCCGAGATGGGCAACTTCGGCCCAAGGAAGGGGTCGAAGGTAGGTGGATGGTTTGCAAGGCAAGGTAGCGCCACTTTTCCACCCCAGTCGCTGTCAGTTCAAGACTTGCAGTGGCACGGTCGCCATTTGGAAGCGACGATGGACTCTTGCTTGCCGACCCCCGTGTACTATCTCATTGGTTTCAATATGATCAAAATCAGTCATCGACGTACCCACTGCGCAACTCGACAAGTTGTTGGTTCTCGCACCGGATATTTGAGTCCGAGTCCGCGGAGCACAGTATTCACCATGTCGGCGTGGGCGTGGAATGCCTTGGGTAAATTATGGTGCTTATCAGATATCACTGGCATTAACAGCGCCAGTAGCGTGCTTGTATGCATGAAAGTCTCACTTGAGCAATGTGAACAATTACACCATTTCCTTCACACGCCTGGGAGGCACTGGTACGAATGAGGTTCTATGGAGGTCCGAGTCAAGTCCGGAGTAGTAATAGCTTGGCAAGTACATAAGTATCTCCAAAGCAAGGTTTACACTTCGGTGAGTACTCCCTCGATCGAGGCCTTTCCTACACCCAGCCGAGGGTCGCATTCTTGTCGGCTTTAAGTGGTCACAGCGGGAAGTGCACTTCAATGTGTTACTCTCACGTCCTCCTCGACTTGAAGTTCGCCAACTGACGATATACAGAGAAACTCGCGAATTCCGCTCGACCGCCCGTCATGTTACGTTCCGGGTCCTCACCAGCATTCCCATTCAACGCCGACCTCACGGACTGTCTCCTAACGGCTTTGCCCGACTTCCAGAGTTTGCAGGGTTTCATTTCGTGTTCCAAGTTTGTTTACTCTATCTTTCGATGTCGGCAAAACTCTATCCTTGGCGCTGTAGCGCAGAGTCAGTTTGGCTCCGCATTACCACAGGCCATGCACCTCATCAGGTGCCTGGGCGATACCCGTTCTTCAAGATTGACCTACGAACTTCTTGAACGGGAAGTGGGTTTTTCCCAAGACATTACGATCACTCCAGCACAAGTACGCCTTTTGCGAGACCATGCTGCCATCGTTCGGACACTTGAAGATATCTACAGCTGGCGGTAAGCGTATTTCGCGCTCTGGGAAACGTCTGAGTGACCACCTGTTAAAGAGAGAAGGACCCGAGGTCTAGAAGTAGCCTACTCTCACCTGTCGAGTCGTTGAGATTCCAGCGATCGGTGTACAGGTTCTGGCTTCTTGCTACGGCGTACGGGCCAGGAGCACTGGTAGACGAAATGCTTGAGTACAGCAATGACAACCTTCTACAGCTCAAAGATTCAATCGTTAAGAAACAAGTGACCTTTTTGTTGAGTTTGGGAGAATTCGAACTCGTAGGCGTCGACGAGGTACACAGGTTCCTCTTGGATCTTGCCAAATGGGCGTTTGTCAAGCACACCACACGATCGACACGTGAGTACCTGAATGTCAGGCCAACGTCCACATCTAGTGATCTGTGCTCCCTCCAAAGGTTCACGCCCAGGATTTGGTGATAGAGACGATATTTATCTCGTTTGGAGCGGGCCAGCGGTCATATTGGACGCCTTCAGGGGAAAATGGTCAATTTTCCGTCCTTTCGATTCGAAATGGTATGGCACGTGGTTCGCCATGACCCGCGTTTTCTTTGCAAGAGAGGTTGCATCAATCACTGGCGGGAATGTACTGTCAACAGCTCGACGGCGCTTCGTGCTCGATGATCACTTCTTGAAAACCATTGATTGTGTGTTCTTCACACCATCCATTATGGTGAACGTGACCTACCTACTTTCCATAGGCAGCCGATGTCAAGGATTGCCTTCTCTCTCCAGAAGATATTCATTGTGGAATTTTTCCAGTAAGTTGGTTTTCTAGCAGCTCGTTCATGAAAAATAATTGGACACCCTCACAGATTGGGAATACATGATCCTAGTTATTGCTCCTTCGCGTCTGGGGAGTTTCTTGTCATTCAAGAGGAGACGGCCGCTTGAAGTGCTCGCTTCTTTCACAGAGGCGGTCGAGTCGATCCCATACCACCAGTTCATTGAGGAGATTTTTGATATTCGTTCAGAGCAGTACAAGGATTGGAAAAAGGACGACTGGTTATGTACTCAGTGCATAACCAAGTTGTTGTCGGACAATGTTCAGGCCTGGTTCAACGAAAGGATAACGAAGGCGGTCACAACTACTGACTAGGAGTCGGTGAGCCATATTACTTAACACCTTAATATGATGCCTTGGTGAACTAAGGGGCATGAAACTAGATTGTTGAAGGATTACTTGTGGCCCGGATCCTTAGTAGTAGTATCATTTTTGATCCTCTGCATGCACTCTCTTATTCGCTGGTTGATACTTTTTAGCGGCAGAGTTCTATGCATATGACTTCTAGTAATTATCCTCTCGTCCATGGTAATGGGTAGTTATAACATATCCGCACTCATTGTCAATCTTCCGCTTGTAATATGATTAGCGCTCAATTGGTATATACGCCCTTGACCCTTCTAACCAACATGCAACAACTGAACAACTGTAGCCAACTTGCCTGACTTAGGGGCTGGATCCGCCATGTTGAGCAAATCAATGAATGGTGACTTTACTCATGATGTCAGTGAGCGTGTTCATGTCCCCTTCGAGCTCCAGAGCTTCCTCGGTTGGCACCTGTTCTTCTACCTCTTCAACTTCTCCTTCCTTTTCCTGCTCCTCTTGCTCCTGCTCCTGCTCCTGCTCTTCTTCTTCTTCCTCCTCCTCCTCCTCATATGCCAATAACTTTCCACTGCGCTGCTTCATAATTAGTCGAATGGCGTCAATGACGTCTTTGGTGTCTTCGTCAACATCATTCCATTGTAGTTCTAGCCTCCTCAGCTTGGGAAAGGAGGTCAATGATTTATAAAAGAACCTGAATGTTGACGCATCGAGGTTGTTATTCTGGAGCACCAGAGTCACCAGGTTCTGGTTTGATCCCTCCGCAAGCTTCTGCAGTGGCGGTGGCACGTCATCGTCACCTTCCTCTGACAATACACAGTCCGAGAAGATGAGGGTCTCCAAGGCGGACAATTTTGGAAGAGCATGTGCCCATGCGTCGACGGCTGCCTTAGATCCGTCCTTGATAAATGTATTGTCCTGAAGATCGAGATACCGTAAATTTGGGCACTTGGCTAAACCTTCAGCCAGTGCGTGTATCCCCTCGGTCCAGATGGCATTCTGCGGAAGCCTGACCTCCACCAGCGTTCCATGTTCAGCGAAAGCATCTGCCCATGCTGACGCGGATCCGTTTTCAAGCCTATTCCTGCCACAAATGACAGTCTTCAAGTTTGAGGCCAAGCCCTTCTCCTTGCTCAACTCCGCTGACATTTTCAGCCAGTTCGCGATCATTATCCCTGCCTCTGGGCCCAGACCGTTGTTATTGAGCCGGAGGATCTCGAAACGGTTATTCTCGAGAAGGTTGCGCAACGGTTCAACAGAGCGAAGGCCGAAAGCGTTGTCGCTGAGGTTTATTTCCACGAGTGTTGTTTTGTGCTCGACAGCGTCACATAAAGCCTTGAGTGCGTCCGGAATCTCGGAGATGAGACGACCAGTGAAGATATCGGCAAAGTCTGCGACCTGGCCTGCGATCAGGGACCGGAAGAGGATGCATGGCTGAGAGAAAATACCTTCAAGTTCTGTGTCTTCTCCAAAAACGTTGCGAACTCCCGCGCAGCTTCGATACCGATGGTGTTGCCTCCCAGATGAACCTCTTCGATTAATGTGGGGTCAAAGCCTTCGAGGAGCGGTACAACGTCCACTGCGGTATTGAGCTTGAGACTTTGGCCTCTGATATCTAGGATTTTCGTATCTCTGGCCATTTCTGTGCGGTGAACAAGAGGTTGATGATGGACGACGTTAGACAAATATCGATAACCCATAAGAGGAAGGCGTAGTATTGACTTGATTTCCTTGCAGTCACGTGCACGAAGCCTGGTCGGTGCAGAGTCGCGAGTGATTTTTTTCTGTCTCAACATCATCAGGGACGACGAGCTCGACATTGCTTGTCTGAGTCGTGCGCGGTCGTGCATACTCCTCTCAACGTACCAGTCATTGACAGCTCACCATGTCGCTTCATAATGCACCCAACGATCCTCTTACCATCAATCTCCCAAAACAGGCGCGAGCGTTGCTCGCCATCTTGCCTCCAGAGTCTACTTATTCGACTCAGATATCACTTGCATCATCACCCAAAACTCTGCTTTCAACGTTATCGCAACTATTAGCAGTTCCCTCTCTTACTGTGCCAATATCGGACCTTTTTCGACCCTTGTTGGTCGACCTGTGTGCAAGATGGCTAAATGACCAAGAGCACCTCGAAGATAGATTCGCTGCTCTTTGCATGTTGATAGAAAATCACGAGGAACTTTTTCCGTGAGTCCTCTTCGATTTCTACTTTCAAGTTATTAATTGTCGGATAGAATTTTGTCTGCATTCTTGCATCGGCCGTGCTTCGCGCAAGGCCCGTTGAGTTTTGTCGAAGAGTGTCCATCGATTGCCATGTTGGACGCAATGCGTCTACATCACCTGCTTCTTGCTTACTATCGCTTACTTCGAGCCAACCGCCTACTTCCTAGCGACTTCCTCTGGCCCATATCACATTTATCAGCTCTCTTCACTACGCCTCACCCCGACTCTGCAGTTAAGTACTTGGCAATCAGGTGTTATTCGCTACACACGGGGATGGCCGAAGTGGAGCGCGTCCAATTAGAGACACGAGTTCTCAGTGAGCCCGGTGTGGTCGAGTGTCCACTGTCGTACGGGAAAAATATTGACGGGAGTCGAATTACCATCGATGGATGGTTAATGCCCGTGATGGAACTTCAGAGGATTCATCGTAGCCGCAATTCTATTGCTACCGCCTCCGACTTCTATTCGTTTGAAGGTGACAGAGTTCAACTCTTAACCAATGGTGATTTATCGTGAGGCTCTTCGTTCTGAGATATTCTTACCTCGTTCTAAAATCTCTTTGCCAGTCCATGGACTGCCAACATTCATGGCATACTTATGCCCAAATCTTGCCCCTTCCCTCCCTCCTTTGTAGAGGTCGTTGCGACGCCATCAGCAATCGAAGCGTTGCGACAGCTTGCGATTTTGACATCCCTCCGGTTACCTACTCTCATTACTTCCCCCCCTTCGTCTGGAAAGTCTCTCTTCATCTCGCAGCTTGCCTCTATGGTGTACCCCGAGGCAAACGACCAGATTGTCACCGTACATCTTGCCGACACATCACTTGACCCTCGCTCACTTCTCGGATCCTATGTTTCCTCTCCGACGCAAATTGGAACATTCGAATGGAAAGATGGTGTGCTTGTTCGTGCTATGAGAGAAGGGAAATGGTTAGTCTTCAAGGATATTGATCGTGCAAGTATGGAGGTGTTGGGACTTATCAAGCCCCTTGCGGAGTCTCTGGCCCCCGGCACATGGATTGGCAACCGTGCGAGCATAGAGATTCCCAACAGAGGTAGAGTGAGGGCCTCAGAGCGCTTTGCTATCTTCGCGACACGTTCAGTAGTCCCATCGACGAGCGGAAGCTTTCCGAGCCCAATCTTCTATGGGGCGCACAAGTTCCAGGAGCTCGTAGTCGATGCGCCATCGTCAAACGAAATCAAAATGATCATTGAATCGCGGTTCCCTAAGTTAGGGGAACCACTTGCACGGGCAATCATACAAATCTGGGCCGGTGTTCAGAGACTAGGCACAACGGCCTCGAGTAGGTCTGTTGGGTTGAGGGAGCTTGAAAGGTATTGCCGTCGGGTGGAGGCACTCCTCCCATCATCCCATAGTTCCGTGGATGTAGAAATCTCCAATCAAGATGTCATTCCTCTCGCCACACTCTTCCCAAATCTTGTGTTGCGAGAGGAACTTTTCCTTGAAGCCAGGGATGTCTTTTTCGGTGCAGGCGCTCTTACAGCCCCAGCTCAAGCTCACTCTGATCACATCGCTACTCTTGTCGCTGATCATATCGGCCTAGACCTTGAACGTCGTCGGTGGGTTCTCAATGGGCGAGTTCCCGCGTTCGAGGAGGAGAGAGATGGAAACGGTGATATCATTGCTGTCGGTATTGGCCGCGTACGTCTCCCTACCCGACCTCCAAAGCCGATATTTCTTATTGCACCAACTCGTCCCTTCGCGATGCACAAACCTGCAGTATGCCTTCTTTCACGAATTGCCACTGCTATATCCCTTTGTGAACCTGTACTCCTGACTGGAGAGACAGGTACCGGAAAGACTAGCGCCATCACTCATCTTGCTTCTTTGCTCCGCCACCCCCTGATTTCGCTCAATCTCTCTCATCAAACTGAATCCTCAGACCTACTTGGTGGTTTTAAACCAGTTGATACCCGCGTTCCTGCTTCGGAGCTTCATGCCGAGTTTTTGAAGCTTTTTGGAAATACCTTCAGTCGCAAGAAGAATATCAAGTTTGAGGAATCTGTCAGGAAAGCGGTCCAGGAGGGCAAATGGAGGAGAACGGTGGCTCTTTTGAGAGAGTCGGTGCGGCTTGCGAAAGAGCGGATCGAGTCAAGATTCAATGAAGACGCACAGTGAGTGTCGAACCTCAAATAATGTTGGCTTCTAGTAAATTTTTCTAGGGAGTCCCCTCTGGCCTCCACGGAAGCGGATGGGCCAAGGAAACGAAGAAAGGTCGATCAGACGCTGCTTCGACGGTCTGCAGAGGCTTGGGACAAGTTCCAACATGACATTGACGAGTTCGACATGCAACATGTTCAAGGACAGGGCAAATTTGCCTTCGACTTTGTGGAGGGCCCTCTCGTCAAGGCGCTCCGCTGCGGTGATTGGTGTGTTTGCTTATATTGACCTTTCATCAAGTGTGTATCTGACCTATCATTAGGATACTTCTTGATGAAATCAACCTGGCAGGTACAGAAACGCTCGAATGCGTTACCGGGCTTCTTAGCGGTCCAACAGCATCCATTGTTTTGACCGAGAAAGGATCCCTAGAGGCAATTCCCCGTCATCCAGATTTTCGTCTCTTCGCTTGCATGAATCCCGCGACAGACGTCGGAAAAAAGGACCTCCCTCCCAACATCAGAGCACGGTTCACCGAGATTGATGTACCCCCGCCGGATGCCGAGCGCGGAACTCTTCTCAGCATCATTCACCAATATATAGGCCACTGCGCAGTTGGAGATAAAGCTGCAATCATGGATGTCGCTGATTTCTATGCCGCTCTTAAACAGTTGGCGGAGGATCGCCGGTTGGCTGACGGATCAAACCATCGTCCTCACTATAGCATGCGGACGCTTACGCGTGCTCTTACATTTGCGGCCGACATCTCGTCAATGTACGGCCTGCGACGAGCGTTATGGGAAGGTTGTCTAATGGCGTTTACCATGGTGCTTGATGGGCCCAGTGCGGATGTTGCCGCGAGTCTTGCACACAAGCACATCCTTTCTGGAGTCCGTAATCCTAAATCCTTGTTGACGAAGGAGCCTTCCCATCCTACTTCTCGCTCCGCCGATGAGTTTGTCAAGTTCGGCCCGTTTTTCCTGGAAAAGGGCCCACTCCATGTCGATCCGGTGGAAGACTACATCATGACTCCTTCGGTGGAAAAGAAGCTGATTGATCTTGCCCGCATTGTTCTCACTCGTCGTTTCCCGGTGCTTATTGAAGGCCCGACATCCAGTGGAAAAACCAGTGCGGTGGAGTACCTCGCCCGCCGAACTGGTCATCAATTCATCCGCATCAATAATCACGAACACACCGACATTCAGGAGTACATTGGGTCTTACGTCTCCGATCCCGCCACGGGGAAGTTGGTATTCAAGGATGGTCTGCTCGTCCATGCTCTCAGATGCGGTCATTGGATCGTGTTGGATGAGTTGAACCTCGCACCAACGGACGTTCTTGAAGCCCTGAATCGGCTACTAGATGACAACCGCGAATTGGTCATTCCGGAAACTCACGAAGTTGTCCGGCCTCATCCTCACTTCATGCTTTTCGCTACTCAGAATCCGCCGGGCTTGTACGCTGGTCGAAAAGTATTGTCCCGCGCCTTCCGCAATCGTTTCCTCGAAGTTCACTTTCAAGATGTGCCGCAGGCAGAGTTGGAATCAATCCTGTGTCAACGGTGTCGAATTGCTCCCTCCCATGGACAAAAGATTGTCACCGTCTTCCAAGAGTTGCAAAAGCGCCGGCAAAGCGGGCGCGTTTTCGAAAGTAAACAGGGCTTTGCCACCCTCCGAGACCTGTTCAGGTGGGCTGGTAGAGACGCTATTGGGTACCAGGAACTTGCAGAAAACGGTTACATGCTCCTTGCAGAACGAGCTCGGCGCGTCGAGGACAAGTTTATGGTCAAGGAAGTCATAGAGAGTGTTATGAAAGTTCGGATCGACGAGAAATCGCTGTACAATCTGCATGGCTCTGAAGTTGAAGCATACATCGGATGCCCCGTACCTTCAAACCCGCAAGTTATCTGGACTCGCGCTATGCGACGTTTATTCGTCCTGGTTTCTAGGGCTTTGAGGTTCAACGAGCCGGTTTTACTTGTGGGAGAGACTGGTTCTGGCAAGACATCTGTTTGTCAATTGTATGCCAAAGTCGTGTCCAAGCACCTGCACACACTCAGTTGCCATCAAAATACGGAAACGGCAGACCTGATCGGTGGCTTGCGACCAGTGCGCAGTCGCGGAACGGCCTCTTCAGATGTTTATCGTGATGCATTGTCTCTCCTCGCTCGCGCTGGAATCGTCAACGCACCCATGGATACTCAGGGAACACTTCACCAGATCTCCGTGCTATTGAAGACGGATCTCGAACCATCGCTAGAAGCCGCTCTCCGGGACTCACAGAAGAACCTTCTCGTGTCCGAGTCCCTGTTTGAGTGGCATGATGGCCCTCTTATTCGAGCCATGTCGGATGGCGACATCTTCCTACTTGATGAGATATCGTTGGCTGACGACTCAGTGCTAGAGAGGCTTAACAGCGTGCTGGAGCCAGATCGGACCATTGTACTTGCTGAACGAGGGGGTACAGACGGAGAATATCCTGCTGTGCGCGCAGCCGACTCCTTCAAGCTTCTCGCAACGATGAACCCGGGGGGTGATTATGGGAAGAAGGAACTATCCCCTGCCCTTCGGAACCGTTTCACAGAGATCTGGGTGCCCCCAGTCGACGACCCATCCGACCTTGGGATGATTGTCGAGAGTTCCTGGGCCTATGACTCGCTGAGAGTCTTCACTCTGCCACTTCTGCGGTTTATCGACTGGATGTGTGAGAGAGTTGGCAACCGTTCTATTTGCACCTTACGGGACATGCTGGTGAGTAATCTTGGAGGACATCCCACCACGTTCCTTCTCACTCCTTCCCAGGCCTGGGTTGCATTTTCGAATGCTGTGTTTATTCCTGATGGAGAAAATACGATGCCAGCAGGCGAGATATTTGTAAGTTGGCGGGCTTTTTTTTACTGGTTCGAGGATTCATTCGTAGTCCAGCACCACGGAGCCCATATGACCTTTCTGGATGGATTGGGTTCCTTGCCACAAACGGCGACATATTCGCTACAGACCCTGCAACAAATCAAGGATGAGGCCGTTCACAAATTACACCAACTTGTCCCGTTTGATGCGCGGGACACGCCATCTCACCCCTATGATCCGTCTACCTTCGTTCAATTTGGCCCTTTCTCACTCCCCAAGGGACCAGCAAACATCACGATGCATAGCTTCAATCTTCAAGCGCCGACCGCTTATGAGAATGCTCTGCGAGTAGTCAGGGCCTGCCAAGTCTGCAAGCCAATCCTCCTAGAGGGGAGCCCAGGGGTTGGGAAAACGTCCCTTGTCACTGCCTTGGCAAAGAACGCCGGTTACCACCTGTGTCGTATCAATCTTTCAGACCAGACTGATCTGATAGACTTGTTCGGCTCTGACTTACCTGTTGAAAATGGTGCCCCAGGAGAGTTCGCTTGGAAGGACGCAGAATTCCTACAAGCCTTGCAACAGGGCCATTGGGTTCTTCTCGACGAGATGAATCTCGCGCCTCAGGCGGTCTTAGAAGGCCTAAATGCAGTACTGGATCATCGAGGCACGGTTTACATACCTGAACTGGGACGCAGCTTTACGCGACACCCTTCGTTCCGAGTATTTGCCGCTCAAAATCCGTTGCACCAAGGCGGTGGTAGGAAAGGCCTCCCAAAATCTTTCCTTGATCGCTTCACGAAGGTTTACGTTGAGGAGCTTACTCCTGATGATATGCTAGTTGTTTGTCGGGAGCAGTACAAGGAATGTGACGAACGCATCCTCAGTGCCATGATTACATTCAACACTCGCTTGAATCATGAAGTTGTCTACAAACGGGCCTTTGGTCGGGAGGGAAGTCCTTGGGAGTTCAATCTCCGGGATATCATCCGATGGGGCGAACTTTTACGGACATCCAACACAACTAACTATCCCCGACACTTTATCCGTATCGTCTACTTGAGCAGGTTCAGGAATTTGCAAGATCGCGCATACGCTCAAGCCATATTCGATGAGGTTTTCTCGACGTCAGATTCGCCGAGCATTCCTAACCCTTACCCGCTCATCTCAAGTTCGCATCTACAATTTGGTTACTATACCACGAGAAGGCACAACGTGACATTGTCTCACAGAACTTCTGACGTCCTACAGGTACATCTTACAGCAGTCGAAGCTATTGGCGCATGTCTCTCTCGATCCTGGCTAGTTGTAGTGACAGGCTTCCGCAACAGTGGTAAAACGAATTTGATAAGAACCCTTGCTAATCTTTCAGGCAACTATCTTGATGAAATCCACGTCTCCAAGGCAACAGACACAACAGACATCTTGGGTGGCTTCGAACAAGTCGACCATTTAGCACGAATCATAGCGCTCGCAGAGGAAGCAGTCCAACTCAGCGAAACGTTCGCGCGTTTTACTTGTGGGACCACCTCAAGATATCAATACAAAGCGGTCGTACAGCGCGAATTGTCTGGTCAAAGAACATCCGCATCGGTTTTACAAGCTGTTTCTGGACTTTTGGCAGAGTTGTCAATGATTGCCGTTGATGACTCCTCCCTTGATGCGGCTCGGCGAGGTTTGGAGTTTAGAGTCCGAGACTTGGCCCAAGTTAGGTCTACGAGGGGTCATTTCGAGTGGATCGATGGTCCATTAATACGAGCGATGAAGAACGGTCACTGGCTTGTCCTCGATGGTGCGAATATGTGTAATCCTTCTGTCCTCGATCGACTCAACTCCCTCTGTGAACCGAACGGTAACTTGGTCCTAACTGAACGGGGCTTCGTCAATGGCGAGGTACAGATACTGACACCACATCCGAACTTCCGTTTGCTCATGACCGTGGACCCTCAATATGGCGAACTCTCCAGAGCAATGCGCAATCGCAGCGTGGAGGTTTCTCTGTTGACTTGCTTCACCGGAGAGGACCAGTCCCGCGTGCTCGCGCACTCTCGCCTCCCCATTGGCTCGACGACGACTTGTTATGGATCCTACGAACAGGCACGCCGAGGTATCCTCTCGGTGTATTCACATGACTCATCTCATCCTTTACCATCCGTTGGTGTTGACCACGACTCAATCTTATCCTCCTTGGTCATTCATGCGCCAATCTTGGACATCTCCGATCTTCAAATGTCACGCGCGCTCGTTCATTTCACTGTCAGGTCATCTCCCCCGCCTCTACATTGGTTCTTCAAGCGTTATCTTGCAATTTCGTCACCCAACGGACTCCTATACTCTGTACTCGCAGACCCCGCTTTCAGTACGGCCTCTAAGACACTCGCTTCAATGGTGAAGAGAGTATCTCAGATCGTTCCGTGCTCACTCGATAATGTGTTGGTCAGTCTTCACCTGACAGGCGGAACTTGCACCCGCTGCTCCACATCGATGTACTCAATTTGCTTAAATATATAGCCAATGGATGATTTCATGGTTTATCCACCATGTCCATGCTGTACAGAACGGATGGAGTATTGCTCGCACCATGGGTTGAAACTTGAAATTTTGCATCTTTTCGCTGCCCTCCTCCTTGATAAGTGTGACGACGCTAGGTGGGACCAGTCAAGTATTTCATCCGGCAGCGCGCTGGCTAAATGCTCGCCAAATTTGATGGAAGCGTTGCAATCGGTACTGGCGGAGGTACGGGCAGTTGCCCAGGAGTTACTTGAGCAGTTACTCTCCGGTTTATTTGGTTCTCAATCCGTGAGTATTTTGTCTCATTGTCTGAACCATCGTGCAACGTTCGTCACAGGATTATAGTACATCTGCAAACCTTCTCAGCATTTCAAGAAAACTTCGTCAGGTTCTCGTTCAGAAGGACTTCGACCACTCCTATGTCCAAGTTCTATCGAAACTGATCTCAAAAACAGTTGACAATCACTCTCCTGCATATCAACGTCTTGCTCATGCGTCTGCTATTCTCGAGAACTCGATCTCTCCGTTATCCGGTCTTGGATTGGTGGATATGTGGTCGCAGCTACGCGTAGTTAGACCCGCGGAGATTACTTCGGTAGACATCAGGTTGTTGGCTCGTTTGCCTATGGAAGTTTCAGAACCAGGTACGCTAGGGTCTTTTGAGTGGCCACCTATATCTTGACTTATCTATCTAGTGTCACGTCGAGAACAGTTGGAAATCCTTGCTGTTGCGACTTTGCCGATCCACTTAAAGCCAGACAAGACTGAGCGACTAGGGCATATATCTAACCAAGTCAAAGACGTAAGAAGGCATTCACATTTTTCTCTGAAATGACCTAATTCTCTACCGTAGTGGGTATCCAAGGTCCCCAGGAAAAATGTGGATCGTTGCGAAATTTGCAATCCTGTTTCTCTTCTGGTCGAGTTGCAGGTTCTTTGCGATCTTCATACGGAAAACAAAGACGTAAGTTCGTTGCGTAATAGGTATGCGTGGGATAGACAAGTAAAACGGCAACGTGCAGGTGATTATACAGATGCTCCAACGACTTATCGGGATCGCTCTTGAGGACCCAAGGGAAGATCTGCGACGATTTGCATCATACCAACATGTGATATGGAATCATAATGTGGATTGCCACAGTGCGTCGCGAACTTATTGTTATTTGTATTTTTCTTCATAACGTGGTTTCAGTTTCCCCCAGTATTATCGCTACGGTAGAGACCCAATGGCTGGAAGCCTTGTTGCATAAAGAATCAGGAAAAGTGGTATGTAGCAAGAATCGGAGTTGCGCTCCCTAAGAACCCACCTGTTCTCAGGATGTCAGTGGACCACATATCATCTTCCGCCCAACTCACCTGCTCAGTGCCTTTGAGAAAAGGTATGCTGTATGCTGTATGCTGTATGCTTACTTCTTTCTAACTCTTTTCACAGTCAAATTGTTGGAGTGTCACTGGCATCACTCGAGGAGCACGGGGAGTTGGTCAAGCGTCATATTGGATTGACTGTGCTACAGTGTTTCACGAATACTTCGCGGCTTCAGCAGCTCACTGCATTGTTCAACCAAAGCATAGTTCTGGCGAGTAAGAGTAGCAGCTCGCACGTAATACATGCTTATCGTTTGTTAAGATTGCCTCTTGCTTTGCGACTTCATTCGATGAAACCACTCTCCATCATATACACACGAGTCTTTCAGGAAACACCACGGAGGCGTCAAAGGCTCTCCTCGATCTCTTGGGACGGACAAATCATGAAGCACTGCGAATGGCAATCCGACATTTGACTACTGTGCTACAATACAATACGGATGTGCTCTCATCGTCGGAGACCGCAGTATCCCATCTCGGGCGATGTTGGGTCGCGTTGAGCAGAGTCATCCTTGACCTTTTCGTTCCCAATATACCCATCGATCCTGCCGCACTGATACGCCACGCGGCCGTTTACGCTCAGGACCAAGCAGATTTTCTGACGCAACAAATAGCATTCCACGTCCAGTTGGAGCTCCGAACAGCAGCCAATAAAACAAACGATGTCATTGCTTACCTTGAAGCTTGTGCCAAAAATTCGTTAAACGCTCCTCACGCGTCTGCGAACGTTCCAACTCGGGACAACCTAACAAACCTACACACCTATTGGCTGGAGGTGTCGCAATTCATGAGCCAAGTGATCCACCATTCTAAAATCGACGACCTGGCGCGTGCCCTGGCATCAAGAGATGCTTCTGCCCTTGATCGCGAGGAGGTTGTCCAGGAGTCTATCTCAGGCTTTTGTCGGCGCATAGAAACCCTTTACACTGAGTTCGACGACATCACATGCATCCTCCGTCTAGCATTTGCGGAACTTCGGTTGGGTCTCCACCTCATGCGCTGGGCTTCCCAGCAATCCTCTCCGCAGAAGGACACCACGGACCTGGTGGCCAGTCTGGCTGCATTCCCTTCTGCACGCAGTGCACAGCTATGTCAGGCCCTACCTGCCCCCAGTGCGAGTCTCCCTGTCGCTGAGCTTGTCATATTAAGGGTTGCCGCGGCAGTGCATTGTATTCGATTTTCATCGACACCAATGACGGTTAGGACTGCTTATGAACAAGCTTATCGCCTCTGGTCGATAGATCGTGCCCGCGATGATGAAAGAGATCAGGAACTTAACTCTTTATATCGCACAAACACGACGAGGTATGACGTTTCGACAGAAGCCGAAGCCGAGGAAAGGGAGTTTTTGGAGCTATTTCCCACTTTTGAGGATGTTCTTGAACCTACCGAAGTCTTAGGTGGAGATGTCAGCGACAAGCCAGCACATCATATGACTCCGGATCGGCAACGCCAACTGCTTGCACTTCATTTGGAACTTATGGGCGATACGATCAATCTGGCCAAAATTAGTCACACTCCAAGCAAATTCAATGCCCTACGACAGACCTTTTTGCGATCCCGGATCAGTACCCATCCGTCATCATTGACAGATTCACTGGAAAAACAGTCATTACCTCTCCAGCTCTCTGTTCTTCATGGACACCTTACAGAGATATGCGGCATTTCCAATTCTTCTACGAAGTCTTTCAACTTCTACACTGATGCAAATATCCCAGAGGCTAAGAAAGCATCAAGCGTGTTCCAATCCCTTCGTGCTCGGCTTGTTTCCATCCTCCGAGATTGGCCAGATCAGATGGTGCTCCAACATCTCATCGATCGCTGTGATATTATATTAGCGTTCGATTTCGCCTCTCCTATTGCCAAGTTTTTGTCAGCCATGGAACAATTGCTGGTGCAGATGGATGACTGGGAGATGTATGCAAACCGTGACAATAGCCTCAAGGAGCATCAGCATGGACTGACCACTCTCATCGTCGGGTGGAGAAGGTTAGAACTGTCGTGTTGGAAGAGTCTGCTGGAATCCCAGAGCCAGGCATTCATTGGTGATGTGGCA
>JBBPLK010000037.1:0-108283 GCA_038089735.1 Exsudoporus frostii
TTTCTCAACATTTTTTCAATGATAAAATTGTTTACTGCACCTAGTGTAACCTGATAACCTTGTCCACTGCGGACCTCGCTAGATGCGTGGCACTGTGTTGTCAGGTGCGTGAACTCGTGTTCGCTGATCAGTGATAAGCTCGCCTCTCCACCCGAAACGTCGAGTCCGCGTACGAGTGGCCATGCGTCAAACTCGTCTGAAACAACAAGCAGAACTTCTCGCGAGCAGAGCGAGCTCGCGTACAAGATCGTCTGTGAGAAAGCCACCAGAGAACAATATTCGCGTAGAATGGCCAGCCGGCTGCCTTATCGGCTTGGTATTGCGACTCCGAAACATCCTTGATGAAGTAGAAAGAAGTCAAGTAAATGGAATTATGTAAGCCAGATGAATTCTCAATGGTCCTACCCCTGTCGTTTGCGCTGACAGTGTATGCCGATGCCTTCTGCGGTACTATCTTGGTGCTCCTTCTGGCTCCGACCTACGTCTTGCTTCTGCTCCCTCAAATCGAAAGCGGAACACCTCTGCCGTCAAGGACAAACAAAACGCAGCCAAGCGCGACTGCGCGAGATAGTGGTATCATCGACAGGTCTCCACCGCCGGCATTGAGACTCCTTCCAGCACTCACGACATACCGTGCCAACATGATGCTCATAACGGTGTTTTCCATTCTCGCTATGGCGAGGCTACTGAGACGACGGCGTGGGAAAGATGTGAAGTGTGAGCGTCGGACAAGCGGGAGATGCTGGAGGCAGGAGAGAATTATTATTCCTCGTATTTCTCCCTGCTAATATACTGTAGCTACTGTATTAGTTTATAATACAACACAGTCGTCTTTCTAATAAGGGTGTACCCCTTCTCTGTCAGGTTTCTATATGTTGGATCGAGTGTTCGGACTAATTAGGGCTTGTATTTATTATTTGTTACCCTAATTATTTATATTACTCCAACACTCGCCGTCGACTTTCCTGTCTTCCCGCGTTCCCTTGCAAAGTGCGAAACGTATGGTGTGTCGCTGGTACGTGCTGACTCGCATCGATCACGTCGGGTTAGATCGGTCGTCGGTCTTTCGAGAACGAGAAGGGGGATTTCTAGGTGCACAGGCAGGTCTTATGTAGATAGAAGGACAAAGGGATTGGGGCTGCACAGAAGCCACTGTCGTCATACTAGTTGGTATAAAGGACGAGTGACGAGTGTGAAAGCATGGAATAAAAGGAAAGGTGTGATATACGAGAATATATGGAAAGTAGGCTGGTGAAGCCGGGATGTATACAGCGTGGTGAGTTCCGATACTTCCGTGACGGCGCGAGATTCCAAGGCCAGGTCCGGGGCGCAGTTGTTAGTGAATCCTTACGGACTCTAAGCCCGGTACCTACACGGAATGAAGTGGCTCCTTTTTGATGACTTGGGTGAAGATCTCCAGAGCTGCCGCGGGTTGGTATGCAGGCTGTCGATGTATCATTCAGTAAATGCAATGCTTGGACTGTGCATGTGAGGGTCAGCAACGACATACCACGTCATGACCAGCAGCATACACCCTCCTGTTTAATTGGATCAGCATGGATAAACGAGCAATGAGATGGAACATACGCAAAGCTGAAGTTGCCCACGTTTGCGACCGCGGCAATCGGCGTGCCGTGAAGTGTGATGTTACTGAGAGGGGTGTTGTGGAGTGTTTTATTACCATGCCAGTCCATAGCACGTACGGTGGCATAAGCCTGTGGGGGGGGCATTCAGTGAAATAGTAGAAGATAGAAACCAGAAAAACCTACACCAAGCCAGTTGCAGCTGATGAACGACCAACTATCAGGGTAAAATGCCCAGAAAGAGTTGTAGATGAATACGTACATTGGCATGTATCATCGTTAATCTCGCACGCTGTCGCAAAGCAACCAGAACGTCGTAGATCTTTCACTGGGCTCAAAACATCGGCGAAACGTTTGTTCTCCGTAATTCCATTCGTGTTCCCGTCGTCTATGGGCAAGGCACAGTCCTGTAACTTCACAAATGTGTCCTTGTCAGAAAACCCTCATCGATTGCTGGAACCGAGTATTATTACCGAGGAGGTACAGGGGACTGGTTAAGTTGTTCCGCGACAGAGATGATGTTGTCAGAGACTGGTCGATGAGAGGAACGATGGCGGAACACACACTATGATCGATCATGCCCGCCCGTTCTTTGCTCGTTGCTAGCCGGCAGTCTGCCATCCCGGTCGATTTGTTCTTGGGCTTCTTTCATCTGCTAAAGATGGTTCCAAGATCTTGATACGACATCTCGGTGGAGTTGGAACTCGAAGTCTCCCCGCCCGTCTGCACGTCGGTAACAGTATCAGGGACCTGCAGTCACGCCCAAACGTTGGTTTGAACTTGAAGTATTGAGGTTGCAGTTGGTACAATAGCCGTGAAGACTTCGAGTTTTGTGTTCACGTTTTAGCCATGCACTGACTTGTTGTTTTGCCGTTACCCATATAGCTGCTCGAATCTGAAGATTAAGTACTATCATTCGCACTTGAACACTGCCCCACCCCTTGTGTCTCCAACCCTCGTTGGTACCGCACATGTGGAACCACAGCTCTCGTGTTACAACTTACCTTTGACTCAACATCGCATGGCTGTTGCGATCGAAAGCATTGTGCGATCTGCGTAGACCCAACTACTGTGTACACGACCAGTATCACATGTAGAATCCAAACTTGATAGATAAAAATGAAGACGACCAAACCAAAAAGAATGAGTTCCTTAGTCTCCCAAAAATGTATTAACATGGAAGTAACCACGGAGACTTGGAGGGGGACTCACAGAGACGTCGATCTTCCGGGTCATTCTAGGTGAATAATCACTCATAAAGTTGTTGAGATGGACCGTACGCGTATTTATCGTCGGAAGTAAGGCTCTTGACGACGAGACTGAACTTTCGCAGGTAGAGCGAGCTCGTGTACAAAGCCACCGTACCCCAGAGAACGATATAATGGTCTTATCGACTCGGTTTTGTGACGAAACTTTCTTGACGAAGTGAAAGGGAAGTCGCACGGATTTATGTAAGCCGGATGACACGCATACGTAGATTATACGCATGAAATAGGGTATGTATCATGACAATATCTGGCACTGTGCCCCGCATTATTTTGCGCAAGGGGCGGGTCGACTAGCTGGTACTCGGTGAATAAGACATGCGACGACTCGTGTGACAGAAAGCTATCACAAAACCCGTGAGTGGTAAGAGAGATGAGTAGAAGTGACCATGTACCATCCCAGCACGAAAGTCGAATAGAAGAAACTAAAAGGCAAATAGACACCAATGAAAATTACTTGATTCTTAACAGCACTTCAGATCTCCTCAATGATGACGCAGCTAACATCGACGTCCATGGATAACCACGAGGATCACCAAACGACACGCCCCTCCTCCGCTCTTCCGAGAGCGACCTCTATACCGACCGTGAACTCGGACCCAGCCTGTTCAAACACCACCTCTTTGCCTGCCCTTCCCAGGACGCTCGCGTTCATGCATTTCTTGTTAGCCGGGATGGGGGAGTGGACGTGTGCATATCTAGGATATTGTTCGTGTGGCGCCGGCGTCGCTGATATCATCAATGGGCCCTCGGGAGGAGGCAAAGCGTAGACTCGCGACAAGTCTTTACACTGTTCGTCCTTATGATTGAAAGAAGTGCGACGGGTCTTATTCATGCTAGAATAGGACCTGGGCGCCGGCAATGAGACCGCCCTGGGTCTTGGAACGAATGGAGGATTGGAAGTGAGTGGAGGTCGGGACGACGGGGACTGTGGCGATGAGGAAATGGACAACGACGACAGTGGTTGCAGTAACAGCGCAGAAGCATCTAATCCCCCCTCTTCGTCGTTCGTTGCAGTGGTGACATTCCCACCGGTAGCAGCTTGATAATACGGTGGTGGGGTAGTACACCGGAACATCGGAAGGACTGGGGACGAGGGTGGCGAAGGAGGGGGAACCACGTATATGCTTGTAGTACGCGTACGCGGCCGCGATGGACCAAAAGGATCGCCCTCGTTCTCTGCGAAACCTTCTATAAGACCACGTTCGGGTTCCTCGGCTGAAACAGCGAGAGGGACCTCCTGGGGGAAATCAACGGCATTAACCTGGGCGGGCTCGAACGAATCCTCGCTGTCGTCCTCGCACACCGGAAATAGCTTCGTAACGCTGTCAGCAAAGGTTACTCTTAATGACCTCTTCCCTTCAATCGTTTCCATACTATGGACTGACTTGAGGATACTGTACTTGCTAGGAGAAGGGTTTTGTCCATCATCTGCACCCCAGACATACATCGCAAGAGGCGAACTCTGTGCTGGTACTCCAAGCGACAAACCAGTGGGTACAATTGGTCCGCGCACATGCGGAATCGATCTAGAAGGAAAGCCAGAACGCCTCGTTGGTGACCTGAACGTCGACAAACTGCCGCCCCACAACTCTGGTGCAGAGCAAGGGGAAGAATATGGGGCAGAAATCTTGATGCCTGAGCTCCAAGCGCGCCGCTTTGCTTTGGTTTCGAGAGACCTCTCTGTTTCAGGGTCCGACCACCCATTTTTTGCTCCGATCAACGTCGCTCTGACAAGCCTCCACCCCTCCTCACGGGCACGACTCCGGACAATATCGAGTGCGGTGCAAATACGTTCCAGATATGTGAGGCGTGAGGCAATAAATTCATCGACCTGTGTATCTCTATAGTCGATGTTGTGTGGGTTCGAAGCAGGGGACGTGGAAGATATTGGAGGGCGTGATACCTGGACAGGTGTCGAGGGTGCATTTGAATATTGGGCTGAGGCATTTCGAGAGCGAGGGCGGGAGGAGCTGACTCTGGACGCCAAGGGTGGCTGGGGAGCATGTTGAATCGGGTCCTGTAGTCTTTGTACGGGGGGGGCCACGGGAATATCTTCTCTATCCTCAGGAGTACGGAGATACGTCTGATTGTCATTTGAATCCTCATCGTCGTTAACATCGGAAGGAGTAAGAGGGCACCTCGACACGTCAAAAGCCGTGTCTGCCAGTCCATCGTCATCGCCGCAATCAAAATCAGAGTCCGCCGGACGTAGACGGCTGTCCTCAAAGCTTGATGGAAGGTTATACATGCCAGGGGTACCATGATGTCCCATACGACTGAGCTCTAGTGTAAGTCGTTCGTTATCGTCCCAATCGCCGCCGATGGTGAAATGTTCTCCAAGAAGGTCGTCGTTTTGGCCATTGTATTCTACTGCAAATACATCAGCTTCGTCGTCGGGTCTAGGATGGTGGGCATATCGAACACCCCATTCATCCGCTGCAACGTTGACTAAGTACGAACTCTGCAGATACAAGACTTCCTTACCTTGCTCTATGCGGGGATAGACGACTCGATCGGTGTCTTCCGCGTCCAACATATCCGAGAACGGGGATGGAGCACGGCAACGCCGCTGCACTGACTCGCCGTCATCCCTGCGATCCCCAAAGTCCAGAGCATTTCTGCCTTCACTATGAGTCCTCCTGTGTCTGCCTCCGCCTGCCCTTGTAGTACTGACGCCAAAGGCATGAGCCTCGGCGGCCTCAATCGATTCAATTTCCGTCCGAATTTTACTGGCCATAGAAATCAAAGTCCATTCGATATACCCAGCGGCAGGTAGGTGTTGAGGTGTGAGAGCTGATATAACATAACGCCTCCAGACGTCAAAGAGGGTTGCTCGGGCCCGCTGGAGAGAAATCTTCGGATCAGGTTGCGCTGATGCAAAGCCAGTTTGTTGAGAAGAAGTCACGCGACCAGCAACAGGGAGAGGTGGAGGTGGTGTTAGCGGTGGGGCACTGGAAGGCGGCGGGGGTGAGGACGATGAAAGCGACTTTGGAACCAACGATCTGTTGACACAAGAATCAAAGGGGGGAGGTCGACTCTTTCAAAGAATGAACCTACGATATTAATGAAAACAAAAGAGACCGTTGCCTTTTGTGCTTCCCCAATTTTGGAGACCTGGCAGGACTACCCCCGGATGGAAGATCCTCTGCGCTACCAGCCATGCTTCCAGAAGCGGCACTGCCCTCCATGCTATTTCGCTGGCTTTCAGGTTCGCTGTAGCCTTTGACATCGACAACAACGCTCGACAACATTCGAACACAGTCCGAATCCATAGGGATGATTGTTTCCCGTCCATCGATGAACCACACCTTAATCTCCCTTCGTGTTACGTCCATGGACACTTCGTGAACGCGAGCAACCAACCCTACTGCTCGATCAAGCATGTGGATGCTCGCCGGGGGCTCTAGGTGCAGAATGGAAGTAAGGATTTGCAACTGTGACAACCACGCAGCAGGCATGGTCGCGCTGGGGCCGAGAACATGTAAAGGGAGGACATCTGGAAATGTCAGGCCGTAGCAAATTGAGTCGTGAGGCGACGGTGGGGTGAGATGGATTAGCATCGCGTAGACGCATGCAGCAGATTAAATAAGAGGTGGAATAGTATAAAGTCTAGGGAGAGAAAGATTAACGGGTGAAGTTCGTGGACGTCGTTGACGTCCAGCACAAAGGGCAATTGCCTGCTCACCTGCCGGTTTTCAGCGGCAAACATGAGGTTACGTTAACAATTTTACCGGACATTGAGTTGTGTTCCCCGCCTGTCCAAGTACGCCAAAAAAGAATTCAGGTCGAGCTAATGGCAAGACTAGCCACAAGTCATGGATATCAGGCTGGTTCGGGTTGGAGACCAGTAAAGCCGTCAGTCACGCGTGTCACATCCACATCACATCTAAAGTGTTGCAAGGAAAAGTACGGAACACGCAGGACACAGCACATAGAATCTGGAACATCCAACGCTCCAGCTCGCCACGCTATATTCACGTTCAACAGCCCGGGGCACTCTGTCCTGTGCAGCAGCTCCAGATTGACGCCAGACACGCTTCGGCACAGGGATGGTACACGTTGGCGCTGCATTAGTCTCGTCAGCTGCAATGCTGTCACAGCAGAAGAGGGGGAGAAGTCGGATAGGGCATCGCATTGAGACGTTCCTGCCACATTCATAGTGAAATCGCAGCATGCAGAACAAGTGAGGCACGATGACAAACCTCCAGTCATCGGTTCTGCGGCTTGCCAACACCATTTATATCAGACGCGGACGCGTGTAGGGTTAGAGCATACCTCAACAGCCTGGCTTTCCCCTTGTAAACCCTCGCTAGTTTGCTTTCCCTGTTGACACCATGGGTGCGAACCACAGCCAGCCCAAGGATCACAAGGAAGAGCGCAAGGCAAAGCGTTCTTCGACGCTGCCAACGTTGCTCGGCAAGACCACGTCGCGGCTGAATCTGCTCGGGCTGGGCAGGCGGTCGCCGCAGCCCCCGGCAACGCCAGTGACACCGCAAGCGGACCATATGGTTGTCGAGCTCGTCGCTGAGCGGGACACAGCATCCCCGGAGGCATCGGTGGCGGACCCGGAGAATCGGCCGGAGGTGGCCGTCGATGTCAGTCTAACCCCACTCCTTACTTTATCTGGACTCGGCCTGATTGCGCGCCCTGCTGTGGCCGGTTGCACGCCCGACATAAATACGCGCCTCACTTCCTCGCTTCCCATCTTCCCCTTACATCCACAATAATCAGGACCAAGAATCCGACGTCGCGCTCGCCATGCCCCAACAATCCGCGACGGTCCCCTGCCAGGTGAGTTTGTAGAATCACAGCTGTATCGTTCGTCGATCTCTCGCGTCTTACCCTCGTGATACAAATCCGATGGTGCTGACGACGATTTTATCGACCGGGCATGGTGGATTCTAGTACCGCACAGGGCGCACCCTCGGTAGCGGCACGTATGCAATCGTGAAGGAGGCAATTCATATCAAGACTGAACAGTACTACGCTTGCAAAGTCATCAACAAGAAACTCATGGAGGGGAGGGAGCACATGGCAAGTACCTCCACAGCCTCTCATCGATGCTGCGATCTGCTCGTAAGGCTGCGGAGTTACCTAGTTCCGCAGTGCTGTGGGCAATCGCGTCCGCGTCCACTCCCTGCGCAGGATCGTCTCCCGTTTAGTCATCGTGGTGTTGTTGATCAGCATCTTTAATGCGCTCCGATCGTAACATCATGCCTGGTTTCGTAGGCGCCACCTTCTTGGCTTACCCTGAACCCTTGAATCGATCCATGGTTGCTGACCAGTGGTTCCTAGGTCCGAAACGAGATTGCTGTACTTAAGCGAGTGTCCATTGGTAACCCCAATATCGTCACACTGCATGATTACTTCGAGGTGGGAATCATCACATCCCACCAGAACTTGACGTTCATCATCACGACGTTAGACTGCTCATAATCTCTACCTCGTCTTCGACCTCTGCACAGGTGGCGAACTCTTTGACAGCATATGCGCGAGGGGGCAATATACCGAAGCGTGAGTGACACGAGATGCTATCCGAACGCATTGAAAGATCTCAGATCAACGCAGTGACGCTGCTGAGCTCATACGCACCATCTTTGGTGCGGTCAAGTATATCCACGATTGCGGTATTGTCCATCGTGATCTGAAACCCGAAAACCTGCTTTTTCGCTCCAAGCCTGAGAAGACGTCAGAGATCATGATTGCCGACTTTGGGCTCAGTCGTGTCATGCCGGACAGTAAACTCAGCATGCTTACGGAAGTCTGTGGGACGCCTGGTGTAAGCCCTCTTCTAGCAAGCGTTTCAACCCGCTGAGATGTTCTACAGTACATGGCACCAGAGATCTTCAAAAAGAGTGAGCCATTCCTTGGGCGTCACATAGCTTTCACTCAGATTTGATATAGCTGGTCATGGAAAGCCCGTCGATGTATGGGCCATGGGTGTTATCACGTATTTCTTGCTTGCCGGTACGTGTGGCCATCCGTACGCGTCTACAAAACCATCATATGTCCGCTATCAGGCTATACGCCATTCGATCGTGATACCCAGAAGCAAGAGATGGAGGCCATCATTGCGGGTGACTACCGCTTTGAGCCAGGCAAGCCTCTCGGCGCCTCGTGGACTGTGCTTCACTGACCTCTGCAGAGGAGTATTGGTGCAATGTGTCCGAGGCCGCTCGTGACTTTGTGGCCACCTGTCTCACGGTCGATCCGGAGGCGCGTCCAACCGCTGAACAAATGCTCCAACATTCATGGCTTACTGCGGAAGTGCCGCACTTCGTGGAGGCCGCGAACGGCGAGCCAACGGACTTGTTGCCACATGTCAGAAAGGCATTCAACGCAAGGAGGACGTGTACGTTTCCGTTTCCGTTTCGTTCCGCTAGAGTGCATATTGATAACTGCACCGGCCCGCGCAGTCCGTAAAGCCGTATTTAGCATGATGGCGATGAAGCGCATGTCAATCCTAGCTCACCACCTCACACCTGAGCACCGCCAACTCAACGAGGACGTGTTCCAATTCAAACAAGAGTCCGAGAAAGAGAGTCTCGAGCATGTGGATGTTCTTCACCACCACAACGCGGATCCGCACAGTCCCGACGGCACAGCCTTTCAGCCTAATGCAAGTTCGGAAGGCACCGGGCAGCCTCGAGCCAAAGAGGAAGCAACTATCACCCTGGAATCTGTAGCAACTGGCTCTGGACCGCCATCTGACCATGTTCCCTCTGTCGTCCCTGTGGAGACTGTCCAGGAGAGCAAAGAAGTTACAGAGAAGCTGGCAGCGGTGAGCCTAGCTGCCAGTGCAAAGGTAAGCGGTGCAGTAAAGCGTGCTTAATTCTTTCCGTCGTTTGGGGGCTGTTTGTGAAGGTAGACGATACATTACTTTTTTTTTCCATCGGGTGGTTTTACTGTGTTTTGAGAACCCGGTTCCACCGTCCGTTTTACTTAGAATCGATCTTCTCATTTCATGATATATCTCGCATTTGTGTGCTTAATAAACGGCCTGTTTTTGTTTTTGTTTTACAGAAGGTTTTTAACCGATTCGCGAGGGGCGGCAAGTGAACGCATGACTGGATCTCCGGCACAGGCCTGGAACGCTTCAGTGATCGAGGGGGGCTAACATCGCAGATGGGCGAGTTCAGAAACGACGGATATATCTTTGACGTGCATTGTAGATTTGGAAATCTGTACACATTCGTGGCCTGCATATATAGATCTCGGTAGGAATTGGGTGCATACTCGTGGCTCCTGTGTGGCCTCTCTGTCCCACCACTTACGTAATTGCCTCGTCCATCATTTCGTCTCGGTGGCTCGGCTCAACTGAAGTCCGTACCCTGTACTGCACTCGCATTTACCAAACGACACACGTTAGGAGTACAATGCGTTCATGGGATTGCTCAGAGTCATACATATCAATAATGACGAGGTAGTCAGAACATGTGATGCGATAAATGTGATGAAGAGAGATAAAAATGAATTGCACACTGGAGAACGATGAATCCATAACCATACACCTAGCATGCGTAGAACAGAAATGCAATTATGGGAGAAAGTACTCATAAGGATACCAAAACGGATTCTGACGCGTCCCTCACAGTTGCTTGCCAGTCGAAATGGCGAGCGCGATGATGAGAACTTCCCAAGCAACATCGAGTGCGCACCAGAGCTTTTCGTCGTTGATGCCCAGGGCGCACGCGTTGCGCCACAGGCCATTGACTGTCATCGCGTGTTCGAGGAGGGTCTGAGCGCTGTGGTTCGTCGCCAGCTTGCTGGCAAATTGACGGAGGAGGGTGAGGACGCGCTCGCTGGTAGGATCGTCGCGGTAGAGCGGGTGAGGGGCAGGGCAGGGAAGGAGAGAGGCGAGCAAGTGGTCGATGCGCTTGGTGTAAAGGAATGTAGAGAGAATCGGGAAGACTTCCGGTGCGGGGATGCACAAAGGCACCACGGGCACGGATACGGTAGATCCCGCGGCATCGGGGCGAACGACGTTGGATGCTGGCAGAATTGGTAAATTCGCGCAATGAGTGGCAATGACGATGTTGTGGATTGGGAAGAGGGTCACGCGGCGCTTGGTGGCAGCAGGAACGTGACGGGAGTACACTGCCAGCATGTGCGTGGGCATATCAGAGGAGAGATCGTTGACCACCACTGTGAGTTCCTTCGGGAGAACGTTGGAGGTGGGCTCGGCTTTGACGCCCGCCAGGACTTGAAGCATGCTATAGGGCTGGGTGAGCGACCGACGTTGACTCTGGAAAACAACACAACTTACTCGGGTCCAAGGCACTGAAGGCCTTCGTGGATATAGTCCAGTGCCGTGTCTGCCAACTCGGGCGCGACGGCAGTGATCGTCTCCTTTGCGATTCCGCGGAAAGAGGGCCGGGAGAGGTATCTCGGGAGGGCTACATTGGACAGGGACACAGCCGAGGCCGGGTCCGACACATCCACATCTCCAGAGGAGCGGGGAACCTCGATATTGACCAAGGAGGGCTTCACAGTGCTCCTGTGCTTGGCGTGCTCGACGGCGTATCGAGGGTGATGTGGACCACCCGCGGATCGAGCACGGCGGCGACGAGAGGCTCCCTGGATGCCACCTCGGACTCTGGACTTTGCGTTCGCAAGCCTGGCGGTGGGAGGGGTGTTTTCCTCATCGAATCGGCGAGTAAAGCTGGAGGTTTGGAGGACCATGGGGCTGATGCGCGTTCGTCTTGTGCGAGTGAGGAGGCGCCATCGGACTGTGCTCTTATAAAGGATGAATTTGTGGACGAACGAAATCGTTACCTGAGAGCGTGACGGCCTCATACCGTGACACAAATCGCAATCAACCAAAATTACCCAACAAGGGAATAAACCTACAGTTTTCCTTACCTTTTATGGTATTTTCTGGACCCACATGCGCCCATAGATTGCTTAATCAACACGCAATCAACACGATGATTCCCATCTCAACGGCAGCTCCATTCTTCCCGCCACTTGCGATTCGCGAAGCGTTTCATCTGCCGAGGTTCAATGCAACAATTGTCCACACCGGAAGTATGCGGTCATGGTTGGCCATCCCAAGTGGCGTGCAGTGCCAGTGCCAGATACCCGGTGGAGAACAATGCTCATGCCAGCTCCATCTAGTGCACTACGGCGGATCGCGGCTTGATGAACCCGACACAATCCATAGAGAGAGGTGTCAGAGCTTTGCCGCGTCACACTTACCTTGCAGTCTGAGACTCTGAGGGCCTTCTGAATCACTCTGCGGCGCGCTGCGTAGGTGGGCAACATCTTCCGATGAACGGGAGGGAGGTAGGTATCTGGTCAGATTCTCTAATCACTTCCACCTTATCGTAGGATTACCTTCGGTCACAACGCCATAGAACTCCTTTGTGTGTATCACTTTGGATGGTTGACATACTGTCCATTAAACGGTTCGAGGCGACCAAGGCGAGTGGCACTCAACACAGGCCGTGAAGCTGGGTAATCGGCTTTTGACTGGGTCGCACTCTGCATGTATCCGAGAGGTCGAAGGTGCAGCGAGTATGGCGACTCTCTGGATCATCGCCTATCCGTGTACTTGCCATCTAATACGAAGAGGGTGGTGACCCAAGGTGAGTGGCACTCAGAAATTGGCCGTGGAGCTAACTAATTAGTTCTTGGGCCACGTCGTACCTGTAAGCACGGCGAGCATAGTGACTGTCTAGATAATTAACAGTCCATGTACTTGCCGTGCATTGGGTGGAGGGTGGTACCAAGGTGAGCGGGAGGCACAAATGGCCCTTTGGGTCGGGCGACTGGCCCCTGGCCCGTGCAGTGGGAGATTGTGAACCAAGGTGAGTGGCACTCAAAATTCGCCGTGGAGCTAAGCAATCAGGGCTTGGCTACGTCGTGCTTCGCAGGTATGTGTAAAGGCGGCGAGTACAGCGACCGCCTTGATAACTGACTGTCCATGCACTTGCCCTCTATTAGGTGGAGGGTGAGTGGCACGCATAACTTGGCCTTGGCCTTAGGCTCCTGGTTCCTGGCTTGTGCAGTAGGAGGTTCTGCAGGCATGGCGACTGTTTTCCTTCAAGGCGAATCTATCGGTTGGAGTGGTTTCGGGTGAGTGGCACCGAAGAACAGACTAAACATTGTCTCCAGAAATATTGTCGGCGTGTCAAAGATAGTGCCTTCAAGGTAGGCCACAATAAATGAGATAGCGAGGGGGGATGAAGAGGGGGGACGATGAACATGGAAAGGGGAGTGTGAAGAGGAATGTCTTCTGTTTATGGAGAATGTCGCGGCCAAGATCAAAGCGTACTCAGGCCTGGACAAACAAGGTGACACCACACATTCAGCCCACGGATACAGTAAAATTCGCAGGCATTTACACCAGTCTACAGGTGAAAGGCGTCGCCCAGACTACAGGACCATAAAGCACATGTTACCGTAGTAAATCATCGGTGGGGGCATGTCTCACCTCTTATTCTACTCCCTTTCACGAGGCGCGTATTGCTCGCGTCAGTCACGTGATTCAGATTGCGACGCGACACGGTCACATGACCTGTCCCTTGACGCGCCCAAGTCAACGAAGTGCTTGACAACGACGGTCCACAATCAATGCCATCACGCCGAAACAGAAAATGTCCACCACAACACAAATTTTGTTCAACTCGCCAGCATTACATTCGCTGAAACGTGACCAGCTCGTCAAATTATGCAAGATTCATTTACTCAAGGCGTCCGGGAAGAACAGAGAGCTCATTGAACGGTTGCAGCTTCACGCAAAGACTTTGCCACCGGATGATCCGTTGAGCGTCGCTACTCGGAGCGATAATCCGGATGTGAAGCCCGCTTCTGACAGCGAGGACGAGCCGTCCAATCGCTCTGACAAAGGGAGCGCGTCTGTGTCCAATACGATATCTCGTCCGAGCGAGCAGTGGGAAGTGGTTATGGACGCTATAACAGAGGTGGATGAAGAAACACTCAGGAGCAACCGAGGTGCCTCCGACCGTCAAGTGGGTGAGTTTGGTACGAATACATCCAAAGGTCGGTCCTGCGCACAACATCTATCGTGATAGAAAGAGTCCTTTCTCATCAACCCTGTCAGCTTCTGTCACATCGTCTCTCAGAGCTATAGCGACTTCTTTGGGACTCAAACGCAATACGTCCAAAGTCAACGGTACCACATCCTCCTCTTCTAACCTCTCTAGCAAGGAGGTGGTCCAATTATCCTCCACTTCTGATCCAAACAGTGGCTCCAATGAACAACCGGCAGAGCCGATCCCTGGGCAGTCAAATCTCCAGGGTCTTCCCGCTCCTTCAGATGCGCGCCTCAGCCTCTCTCAGGCGCCGGCTACGACCACAATCCGCCTCGTTGCAAATGAAACCACAAGCCAGGAACCCCTACTGTCTCCGCCCAAACTCCAGCCGTTCGCCACTTCGTTCGACCTTGTCCCTGGCACGCCAGGAGGTGCCGGATCTTCTTCAGTCCCTGTATGGCCATTCTCACCGGGTGGAGCTGCTCGGGAATCCTTGTACCCCTCTATCCCAACCTTCCAAGGGTTTGCTGACTTGCATACTCAGCAGTCCTCTCGATCCGCTCAGTGCGACAGTTCGGATATGGATATAGACTTAGATATACCTGGCGGGCTAGCAGTTCCATCCATCCGCGAACCTACCCCGGAGAAGGCCAACGCCAGTGCACGGTTTAACACGGGTGCAACTCCCAAGTTCACCGAGAAACCTTCTGCCGAGCCCGTTGACATCTTCTCACCCGCTCCGAAGCCACGGAATGCCTCAACTCGCTCGAGGCTAGGCATCCCCAGATCCGAGCCGTTCATGTTTGGCTCGCCGCTTCCCCAGCATAATACGTCAAACCTCCAATTCCGCACTGCCGCTCAGTCCGTACTGGATGAAATGAACAAGAGACTTGCAGAAGCGGGCATAGAAGCAGTTGATGCTAATGTCTTGGACAATCGCCGGACTACGACCGAAGAATCGGCGGAGAAACAAGAAAGTAACCGTTCCCTTCGTGCCGGCGACATGTTCGAGAAGATTCATCAGAGCCAGTTCGATAAGATGGATTCAATAGCCTCACATTATGCAGCGAAGCGGGGTGCTCAGAGTACCGCTCCTCAGCCTATTCTGTCAAAGAAGAGGAAATCAAGCCTGGTCGTGAAGGAGAGGAAATCGGGGGGACCGGCTACTCGTCACCGTCTCAACGGATCCAGGGTTGCCAGTGGTGCTTCTGAGAAGATGCTCCCTGGCGACTTCTGTGAGGAGGGTGACGAAGACGAAGAGGATGCAGACAGGCGTATGTCGAAGCGGCCTCGTGTCGAACGAGAGGAATCAGATGCTCCGGCACAGCCTGACAGAACCTCATTTGCTCCGACGCCTTATCCCGAGGAGGAAGCTCAGAAACAGAAGGAAAGGGAAGCAATTCGTCGCAGGCTTGACCATAACAAAGCCAAGCGTCGGAGCAGCATGGGGCGACCAAGCCTCGGACGTGCCCCTCCCCGTGAGTATCCCTTCGAATCTCCAACGCCTCGCTAATGATCCGATCTGACAGCAAAAGCCAAACCTGCGCGGTTCGGTTTCTTTGCATCCGCTAAATCACTTGTTCAGAATGTATGGAACCGAGGCGCTGGATCCAAAGCTCCCTCAAAGGGGCTTGTTTCAAAGCCAGCTCAACCAAAAGAGGAGACGAAAGCACTTGCGAGGGCTACGGAAGCGAAGAAATCGGCAGTGATCCCTGGTTCTTCCGGTGCGCCGCCTCTTGGCTCTCAAACGAAACGCATACCGTCTGGCAGTAGTAATACATCGATACAACCCAATGCCCCCGGGCGCTCTACCCTTGCCGCACCCGTGATCTCCGGTGAAGCTGGGAGAACCGCCACGTCCACTCGCATTTGGAAATCGCCTAACTCGTCAGCTGCCATGAATCCAAGGTCGTCGACAGTAGCTGGCTACGGTCAGCTCAACAACAGAAACAGTTCTCTCGTTGGTTTCTCGTCCTTGGGTACGAAAACTGGTCTCTCAGCAAACAGTAGTCACGTTTCGTCGATGGGAGCAAAGTCTAGCATCAGAACTTCAGCAGCCAACCTTGAGAAGCAAGCGACTAGTATTCCCAGGTTGAGAACCTCGTCGACGCTCATGGCCCCCACTGCTAGCTCGCTTGCTAAGACGAATGGCCACTCTCGCATTCCAGTTTCTACCGTGTCACATAACGAGACTTCGACCTTTACCAAAGCGAGCACGAGTTCCAAGCAACGGCTTGCGATGTCCCCACAGCCCAGCGTTACCTTGGAGCAGATCACAAATAGTCCACGAAGTCCAGCCCGCTCCCCTCGTCCTGCGAAGGTATTCAGTCAACCCCTCAGTCCACTTGCAGCACGCCCTCCCATGTCATTCACCACCGCAGCAACAAGCATCGCTGGCCAGGCTGGCGAAGAAAAACCGTCCTCATCATCGAAGATACCTGTTCCTCCGAAAGCAAAAGTTCTGCCTGGCCGCAGACCACGAATTTCGCGTTCCAAAGTTATTGCGAGGCTAGCTTCGCAGAGAGCAGGGGGTGCGGGCTCGAGCGCGAATGCCCGGACTGAAAGGGCAGGTGGTAAGGTGCGTTCTAGCATGGGCGCTGAGGTGGCCGGCAGGGCAGGGCAGTCGTATGGTAGCGCGAGAGGTGGAGACATGATGATGAGTGCCAAGAAGCGAGTTCGTCAGAGTGAGCATGCACGGCGGAGAAGCCGCACGATTGCTGGTGAGGGACGACAGATGGACGTCGATTAGCCCAATCGTTTTTTTTTGTCTTTTCTTGTCGTCTTGCGATACCTTGACTCCCTCCATTATGATCAGATAATATTTTTTCTTTTTTGCTGGTTGTCTCATTGGGTCTCGACTCGTATTTAACACTTTGTCCGATTTATTGTACGATATCGTGCCTGTCATTTAGTGTTCGAGTATATTACATAGCCACGTTTTTGGCCCCTGCTTGAAGTAACGTAAAGTGACGACGTCAATGCCATTCGCTTCACTTTTATACTTGACCTGCATTTTTAAGTCGGCACGAGTCAGACATATACATATTAGATGTGACTCGACAGTAAGTAAATTGGAACCTGTGCTCGTCCTGAGAGCGAGCAATAAATTGCATTTTTTGAGCCGCACATCCCTTGGCGACAACCCCGAGTATTATGGCGCCACGCCGCGTTGTGTGAAAGGCCCGCCACTGACTATTGTCCACTGATGCATGATGTGACTCCCTGATTGACGGGGACGTTTTCCTGCGACCGAACAAGAGCCGAGTCGGGTTCATCGGATCGAATGAGTGATCCGCCCAAAGGTGCGGTTCCGTTTGACGGGCACCAAACTCACAGCTTACCCAGAACTTAAATATTAACTCGGAGGTGAAACGAACGTTAAACAAGGTTTGTCGTCGTCCTTTTTTTTTATATATGACAGATTCACCTCATTGGCAACCCCCACTCTACAGAAAAAAAGAAACAAAGTGCAATTAATACAGGTAAAACTGCATTTAACTTTTTTTTTCTTTGAGAAATGAACGAGGGTCGTACTATTTGGGTTACCGAGTGGCTCGGACGAACCCGAGTCTTGGGCGACCAGGAGATGCGTTACAGTATGTAAACGTAGTGATCGTGGCAGGGACCATAGCCCCTGGATGCTGTCAAGCCGAGTTTGGAGCCGAGCAACGTCCAACTACATACGTCAGCGCAAGGTGAGCAAAGAACGATGGTGTACGCCATCTACTGACTATAGTTGACTTTCTCGTAATGTATACAGGACCGGCGGGGAGCTGCCTCAGGCTGATCATAATCCCAACGAGGACGTTTCGAAATGAACCCGCCTGAGACTCGTCGACCAACTTCTGCGATATGATTTGCACCAACCATCCTCCAACAAAGATCTCGGAATCGGAATTGAGATTGTTCTCGCTCCGAACGAGACTCGTTGGCGTTTTACCCATCAAGTGGCTGCCCAGGATCGCTCCATTCCGATACGGTTCGGAGCGCCTCTGCCAAGCCATCCGGTCGTTTTGCGGACAAAATATGAACATGCTCCGAGTGTATGCGGCGTTACCGGGCACGGCAAATGTTGTGCCAACCGCGAGGGCTTTGGTCACAAATGTTTTCTAGCTGGGGGAGGTCGTGCCGGCCAGCGCGAGCAGGTGTTAGCAGGCCCCAGCCCCCCCAAAAGTGTATGAACCACCCACCCAACCCAAACACTGCACAATTCACTGTAAATTGTCATTTCTCCCGCATCCCATGACGGGAGCTGTCCAAAGTCCATACGATATGAGACTTATTACATGTACGTTATGAAAAAGTCAACCGTACCAATATAACCTAGAGAGTATGCAGTAAGTACGAAAAAGATTCAGAGAGCAGTCAAAAAAGCGAGCGTATGATTAGGAGAACGGAGTTCGATCGGTATGGTAGTATCAAGCAGAGTGTTCGAGTCACGAGTCATGATGCATGATTCTCGTCCGGGACGGCGGTGTCGTATGAGTGCCATTTTATGTAGGGTGAATGAAAAGAGCGTGAGGGCGTTAGAAGCGAGGTGCTGGTAACGTTATGTACCGGGGACGGGACTTGGGCGTATGCTTCCGACGTCAGTCGATATTCCTGCTGCGGCGGCACGCTGTCGATTGCGCCGAGCCTCCACAGTGACATTCCACGCTGTCCCTACGATACTCACGAACCCTGCGTCTCGTGGACCGAGAGACAACATGTTTTTCCACAGGCCCTGATTAAACACGATGTAATCGGTGAGCTGCCTATCGCTGCACAGTTTTCCCATTAATTGAGCCATCGTAGGAAGAGCAGGAAATTCACTAATCACTTCCGAGGGGAGCAAGCGACAGTAAAGCAGATGGGAGCGCGGTTCGAGACCAAGGGCAAAGAGGAACAATAATGGTATCGAGGGGGCATGAGGGACGGAGAGCGGGACGACAGGAAGGGTGACAAATGAATGATCAGAGTGCGGAGAGACACGCGGAATCGGGTATGGAGTTTCGGGTGGGCTTCGTGGTATGATATTCGTGCGGAATTCTCGTGCGTGTACATCGGCGCGAATTGGAATCAAGATTGGAGAATAGGAGGGTTCCCATTCGCTCTGTGGAATATCAAAGACAGCCAGGACGTGCGACGGTGTGTGGGCGCCCTTAAGGACGCGCAGATCGACGGTGGAGGGGATGGAAGCGCCTGGCTGAAGTGTCGTCTTCTCAACGTTCATTCGACGCCAGAGAAGGCTTTCCCCCTGTCAACGAAAGGAGACACAAGGCTGGGTAATGTACTTACTCGAGATGATCATCTTGTGTCTGTACCAAGTGCCGTATGGGAAGTAAGCGAGACTGTTTCATCCCCAAGGTTGCAGAGAATGTGAATGTGGTGAGGGAGATGTTTGGAAGGGAGCGACGTGGGGTGCCGAGATTACAGCACTAGCTGAAGCTGGGAACACGTCAATCAGAAATTTCATTTCCGAGATCAACCGCGGGGTGGAAGTGTGTACTTGTCGCGAGGTGGAAGGACGGGAATAACGGGACTGGGCTGGAAATAGGGATGCACTTACCGATCGTGAGGAATGAGGGTACGTAGGCGCAGTGCGAGCGCGAAGAATTGGATGGGCTCCGTTAGTCGTCTAAACAGCGAGCGATACGACCGTGACCATGAACGAGCGAGGGAGCGTGAAAAGAGTGTGTGAGAGGAAGAATCCTTGAAGATTTCGAACGGGCCCTTTTTAGGACTGCCAACGACGATGAACTGACACTGGACAGCCACGAGGCGGGTCGAATATTAACGTGGCCCTGGGGAGAAGAATGCGATGCGGCAACGTGAGTTAGGCAACGCAAGTTTCTTAGGGAACCACTGGACGACCGAGAAGAGGCACAAACGGGAAGCGGGGGTCTATCTTGCCCTTTATGAGGGGCACTTACGAGGCCGTCCGGAGTATGGTGTGGGTCCCCGATCTGGGATCCAGGAACGGCTTCGTTGGCGATCTACCTCCGCACCTTCAACACCAACAGCGTCCGTTGCCATCCGCTACCCTCACAGGTGACGTTTATACATAACCGCTTCCGAGTCGGACCCGCTGTGACCTCTCAGTATTCAGCTAATTTTCGTTCATATGGTTTTAAGCTCACCGCCGGGATGCTGTGCAGACGAGTCATGAGGTTAAACAAATCTCCACGGCCCGGGTGGTCGATTTCGTTTCAGTCAGCACCGCCGCTCAAACTCTCTGCACCAACGGCAGCATGTTTGTTACAATTACACTCTTTACTGCGCACTCGACAAGAAACGTGAAGGCCCCAGGCTCGCGACATTCCCTGATCTGATTTTCCCATCCATGATCAGCTCAGTGATCACCTTCGCAGTTCCCGGAGCATTGCAGATACCCTACCCCAAGTCAAAGTTAGAATGGTGATGTTACAGACCACGAGTGACTGACCCAGCAAGTGTGCCCAGCTGCGATATACAATCCCTTTGCGATTTTCCGTGCCTCCCCGATAATTGGCCTTCCACTGCTGTCAACCACCGGCAGAAAACATGCCTGGCGCTTCTCCAATGTTCCTTCCCTGAATTCCGCGGAGATACTCGCAACCTGCTCCCAGATGCTTTGGCATGCAGCTTGGTCCACGTCAACATCATCCACGTTCCCAGGAAGGGGTGAGTCGTCTCCCGGTCCACATGCATAAATTTCATTGTCAGGGCGAGCGTATATTTCGGGGGTTGCCAACCTTCCACGCGGAAGGGCTATTTCAGTAAACAGGACGTAAGGCGCGATCATCGCATCAGGGTTGGGGCGAACGGCGACGCTGTGGGCACGAGTTGCAGAAATGGGTAAAGCGGGTACGATCGACGGCGACCACGCCCCAGCAGACAAAATGACGTGGGTGGCCGGAATGACCCTTGACGAGTCATCACTCGGGTCTTTGTAGCGAACACCAGTAACACGGCCATTTTCTCGTTCGACCATGGTCGCACTACCTATGAGTAGTGTCACCCCTTTTTCCACAGCAAGGTCCATCATACTGGTGGTGAAGAGATACGGGTGTACCTGTGCGGTACCGTCAGAAGCAGACATTGGACTGTAAGACTCGGTGAGGTGTTCCTTCACCCAATTCAGGTCATCCGGATGACCTGATTGAGCCCTTTGCGACGCGATCCCGGGCTCAAGTCCAGCTTTCTTTTCCGAGTTCTTCCACTCCCCACCCCTTCCGACCCCGGTGCCGACGTGGTGGGTTAGATCCTCACCACGTCCCTCCCAATTCCCGCAGTCGACGAACCGCCAGCCCCATCTCTCCTTCCCGTTGTGTTCATTTGCAAGCCTCACATGCTCGGGGAAAGAAATATTGACGATTTCGCGCGGATACGCCCACTTAGCCACCAGTCCGCCAGCCTTTCCGGAAGCCCCCTGGGCCACACCATGGGCCGATGCTTCCAATACAGTGATATTGGTAGTTGAGGGAGAATACGAGGGATGTCTAGAGAGATAATAAGCAGTGGTACAGCCTATTATTCCACCACCGATGATGACGATGTTGCGGTCCCCAGTTTGTGCCATGTTTGAGCGATAAAGGGAACAGAGGATGGTGGTGAGACGCCCACAATCCCAAAATTACATGCAACCACTGGTTCTTGTCATCTGACAGAGAGACTGCCAGTCGCTGACCTAATCTCGAAACACTGGAAAACCCCCCAAGGTGGGGGTGAAAGCCAAACTGGGCAACCCTGACGTGGTCATTGTCCCATTCAAGTTTTGCCAAATGACTGTGCTGTCGCGGAATGTTTCCAAATTCAAAAGACCACAGCGCTCCAGCGGATACGAGCTGGAAAGTAACAGTTCACGACTTTGTCGCAGTCGGGGGTGCGTCGAGCTCGTGGGCTGCCCTACAGTTGGAACAAGGACGCGACCTCGCGCTTGCTTGCTCAAGTGGTGACTGGTGGGTCGCACCACAATCGACCATAGATCCCTCCGCGTTCAGTACGTATCGTATCAGGTGTTCCCCGTTCTGCACACTGAAAGAGAGGTAGCATTGCGTCCCGATAGACTCTACCAATATCGCCTCAGTCCACCGCCCACGACGACTGGGATAAGTTCTATAAGCATTCCCGAGTGGGGTCAACCATCTCATGCGGATGACCATTTTCGGCTACAGAACCTCCAAGAGTTTGAAAGTACCAACTTCCAGACCTCTCTGATGCGTTTGAGACTTGGCCATGTTGAGCCATCTCGCCACGGAAAACGCGTGCAGGAGAATGATTTGGGCGAGAACGAACGAGCGAAGCGACCCCGACTTGAAACTTCCAGTATTCTCGATCTAATACCACAGGTTTGTGCATACTGGTACATCCCGTTCGGGTTAGCGTGACTCATCGTTTTAGCCTCATTTCATATCAGCTCCCGCAGCAAATTTTCGGCCCGTAGATACCAGCAAAATCCCGCCTTATCAGAAAACACAGCCTTCACCCATCGCTCCATACGACGTGGCCGCAGTGGACCACTTGTTAAGTTGCAGGTTCAGGAGGGCTGCATGGCTTATTCCTGTGCGTGGCAGTTTGCCATGGAATGGTGCCTCCATGGCGGTAATTTTGGAGGGGACACAGGTCGCCTCGCGCTCCCCGAGTCCATGCCTGCCGGTGCCTGCGACTCAACCCTGTGCGATAACGTGGACTCCCGACTCTTTACACCACCTTTGGACCTTTCTCGGATCAATTCAGCGGGCCAAACATTTAGGGCCGCTGTCGTTATCTTTCCATGCTGCTCCCGCGGACGCGTTCTCGACAAGGGACACCGCGTCTGAGCCAGTTTGGGAAAGTAATCACCCCTATTACCTCCAACAGTCGTTGAACCATACTACGGCGTCCTCTGATGATTTCGCGACGGACAACTGCAGGGACCACCTAGAAAGTATAGATTACATCAAAGTTTATCACGACGTGCCATATTCCTTATCTCTGCGCAACGTCCTGGATGCATATCAATACGAGGCGGTTAATGGGAAAGTTTCAGGCCGATCAGGTGCCAACGATCGCAAGATTCGCATACTCAAGGGTGCTCATTTGGTCTTTATGGACGAACTTTCTAAGGCCGCTTTTCTGATGTAATGTCACTGCATCAAGGTAGAAGCATTTTTTAATTCCTTGATCACTGACTGGGATTCTCCAACGTGCTGGAAGTGGCGTCGGTTCTGCCCCTGTGGATAATGCATTGGTTCTGGTGTCACGTCAAGGGGTCTTCTTCACCTGAGGTGGCGCGGCGAGAAGAAACCGCGGACAGCTATTGGACTGGCGACTTCGCGGGTACCTTGACCCCAGATGTCGTCTTTGGGAATACCGTTGGCCATTTTCAGTACCTTGCAGGCACCGTTTCAACGAAGTCACTTGCGGTGATTGGGAGTGGATCGTTCTGGATCAATAGCAAGGACAAACACAAAGATGGTGTGGAACCCTCGCAGGAAACAGCCAGGTTTGTGACCAAATCGTTCTCGCCCAGGTTACTGAAGTGCGAGTGAATCTTTTCTAGTTCATTTAATGTGAGCACAAGTGTCACGGGCTTTCGATCGCTGTGTCCCTTGGATATTTGTATGATTTAACAGTGTATTTCATGGTTCGTGTGGATCAGGTCGTTCTCCGGGTACCTAGCAGGTCAACTCAGTGTGAAATGATGTTCAGCGAACATCCGCAACCTATTCAAATTCGATGAGCAGGCCCAGGCCGGATTCTCACCTACTTTCCGACATGTGTGCCCTGGACGAGTAGCTTGTCAGAGCCTGGAAGCTGTCGTGTGTCACTTCTAGAATTGGCGGTTAGGTTTTATTGACCATGGATGACGGCGATTAAGCCCAGACATCGGGGATTCGCATGATGCGGGGTGGCCGACCGCCTGTTTGCCGCGGTAATATTGGCCTCGGTGCGAGCATCGCCTCAGAATCCTGACTCGGGCATACGGGTTCGGAGGTACGTTCTTTGTTGTCACTGGCAACAAAATGAATTCTGAACTGGATCCCCATTCGAAGTCTTACGCCCTGCTTGGCTGTCCCTGGGATATTGGGGCAGCGAGATGAAGCCAGAATCGGGTTGAGTGAGCGACAGAACGAACTGGGATGAGTCTCGTATTGTAGCGGCCGCGTCCATGAGCTCACAAACACCATTGCCCGAATGAAGTTCACTTCCGGAGGTGCACGTGTTGGAGAAGGATTACGTGTAGGGACGAACACGCTGCGAGAAGTGCCCCGTTCTGGGCTCGGGCACTCGATCTCTGGCCCGCGTTACCCTGAGATATCATTCCGACATAGCAACCATCGGGAGGCCATCCAAAGCTATCGAACTACGCCCCAATCCGGGGTGAGTTTATGTCAAAATCCCCACCACCGCCCTCATTTGAACACTTATCCAAGATCCATCTGGCGTGCTGCGAAGACGCCTGCCGCCCAGGACTAGTTTGAGGCTCGACAGGGGGACGTGGCCGGCAGGTCACGCTACGACCACGAATAGGCTGCTGCTGCATGCCCTTACCCATCCTGGCACCTATCCATTTCGGGGCGGTTTCGCGCCACAGTCCAAGATGATACCATGAGGTGTCCACGATGCCGCTTTCTTCCACCCACGTAGGCTCACTGGGAACCCATCCGCAAATCAGTCGGTATATAACCTCCCTAGTTATTCGCCTCCTACGATCTCTCACTGTCACCATAATATCCACCACTCTCGTTCATCTCCTCGTCTCGCGTCCTTCTCTCTCGTATGCATAACCCCGCAACCGCGTTCTTCACTGCAGAAGATAAGCAGCGCCACCCCTACCTCTCATCTGTTCTCGAGCCCAGCACCCAGAAGGTAATCGCCACCGCTGCGGTCCGAGTATATTACGCACCATTCATCAATGCGCACCTGAATTGGACCTACTCGAACCTCAGAGGCATCCTCGTCTTCGGACGCGATCGCGAAGGACAGCCTCCGGGCATTTCGCCCCCAGACCGTGGCATGGGCGCTCACGGCCTTCGGTTGAAGGAAAAGTACTGGTTCCGTCTCGTCGACATCAAGACCGACAGAGTCGTCTGGATGTTCTCCGTCCCGGAGGTGTTCGAGTACAACAAGGACAAGCCCTTTTTCCACTACTTCTCCGGAACGGTGCGTTCTTGTCCCTACGACGTGGGGTCACTGACGTGACTTGGACCGCGCCCATCGCGCAACCGTCCCCGGCGTTGTGTTGTCTTCCCACCTCCAGACTCGAACGTTTGGTTTCTGTTTCGACGACGACGGCGAGGCGGCCGTCTTTTTCAAAAAAGTCGTCGACCGAACGCGACGCCATTGTACGTGTTTCCTCTCTCCACGCCAACGCGTTTCTAATGATGTACCTCCCCCATTTTAGCCGTCTTCCGGCCATTCCGTTCCAGCTCGGTGAATAAGGAAAAGACCAAGACGCCGTCATCGCCGTCCAAACCCGTCAAGGCGAATATCATCTCCAGCCCGGCACCACATTCATTCGTGCACGTCTCCCACGTCGGCGTCAACACGAGGGGCATCATCGAGTCATCCAAGAACATCGAACCCGCGTGGGGTGCCCTGATTGCTGATCTCCAAGGCTATGGGATCTCGCCCGAAGTAATGGGTAACAACATGGGGTTCATAAAGGAGTTGGTCACCGGCGTTCCTGACGAATCGCCATCATCATGTGCGTGCTCTCTCCACCCTCACCCTCTCAGCGCTCGACGTTTTGCGTACAGCGCCTCCTAAGCCACCACCTACCCCAACCAAACCTCCGCCGGAAAAGAAGCACAAGATCCGTCGCAAGGTTCTGATTCTCTGAAAATGTTGAGATTTTATTTTCATCCCATCCCACAACCCAATCCACAAGTCGTGTCGAGCATTTGATCTCTGTTGATGCATTTTTTGATTTGAAAAGATACCCCATCCCTATATTGCGATAGTATGATACGGATAGCATTACTTGTAAACTCGAATGATCTCTCGGACGTTATATCACACTAAAGTCATCATTAAAATCAAAAGGACCTATGGTAACTCTATGTTCGTGAGTGGTGAGATGGCACGAGTCAGGCGGACCGCAGTCTCGGTTGCGCAGGCCATACCAGGTCATTGGGGTCCAGCGAGCAAGCGGACCCTTCACGTGCGTGGGTCATGATGCACGATACGTCCAGAGACATTAGAAACGGGTCAAATCTCGGCCAAAGATCCCTATTGAAACGAGATCGTCAGCCAACGATCTGGCGCCAGAAATACACACACGTACAGTTCAAGAACCTGTAATTTGCAAGCAGGGCTGAGATCCGGACGGTACGCTCAAGGAAAACACCGAGATGAACTCACCAGTACGTCGGCACCAGAATCCTGGAAAAAGGTTCGAAAGGGGTGTCAATAAACAGCCATCCGGGGATGTCCATCGTCCACGTACTTGTTCCGAATGCTGAGCGTCATGGTGAAATATGCGGACCGCCATAGGAGCCACGCTAGTCGACCTGACTCCTTCGCTTTTATACCACTCTCAGCGGTGGAGCGATCATAAATGGCTTTCCTGTAGCGACCATCAGTAGGGTTGTGTAGGAAAGGGCTCAGTAGGAACCCGATAACGAACGTACCAATCGCCCAGGTATGCCAGGCTTCCCTGATTATGAAATTCAAACGGTTTCACATGGGCTTGATCTTTGACGATCCTGTTCAGCTTCTTCACCACGTACTTGGCCTTTTGATTGGCAACTGGTCATGTGGGAATCAGTATGACTGTAACCCGCAACCCATGGGCGGGTGATAGGGCAAGGGTGCCGACCTTGCGCTGTCGCAGGGAGCACTGCTGACTTGATAATCGCAGCGTCCCCAATCGCCCATACATCCGGGTCGATCTGACCGTCTTTCATGATGACGTTCAAGTTATCGTCAGTAAGGAGACTTTTTCACACACGAGGTCAGTCTAGAACACGTCGTAGACGTAACCTGACACTCGTACCTCTGCGATCTCTCATGCTTCTCAATGTCATGGATCGACTGAACAAGAGGGTTGGGTGCTAACCCCGTGTTCCAGACAAGAAGACCAAATGGAACTGTGGAGCCTCGTGAGTTGTGCAGGATTATCAATAGGGGCTGATACGGAACCTTCTCCTTGTTCCTTCACAAACATCTTATCCTGTAGCGAGTACGTGAGCGGAAGAACCCATATATGTCGCGGGGCACTGTCACCTTCTCGACACGTTCGACGTGGTGTCTGGTTTTGATATTAATTCCATCTCTGCGGAATTTATGTTCGGCCCAGCTATTGTACCAAATCTCAGAACCAATCCAATTCACGACAACTTTGCACAGCTCACGTGACAAGCGACCTATCAAAGCTTCCAAGGATGTTTGGTGCCACATCGTACAGCGTAATCCTGGCTAGCCGGGCAAGTGAGGGGTAATGTTGTGCCACTTCAGCGTGAAGGAGATCGTGTAGCTCAGCTGCAAATTCGACACCGGTGGGACCGCCGCCTGAAACCACCGTCGCGCGTTCAGAAGCCCTTGTCAAGGTGAAACGATAAGATTATTACTCGCCCACGATGCAGAAGTTGAGTAGATTTCGCCGTTGGATATCGGAGAGAACCGGTTGGTTGGCTTGCTCGAAACCTACGTGAAATTATCAAGGAGTGCTGTATCGAAGGATTCCACATGCACGTACATTCAAGGATACGTGTCCTAATCGCTCGGGCGTCCCGAACGTCTTTCAGAAAGTGGCCATACTCCTTGACTCCCGGAACATCGAAAGCTGTGGTGACTTGAATTTACGCCTACAAATTTGACATGTTTCACTCACTCTGTGAATATGCGCCAACAGCAATGACAAGTTTTTCATACCGCAGCGTGAAATGGGTGCTAGTCCCGGAAAACTGTGTCTCGGTTGTGGAACCTTCGACTAATGGTACAGAAGGCTCTTCAGATGGCAAAGGAGGTGTTGCCGGCATCTGACATAAATTCGGTGAATACCATCTACTTGTGAGTCACATGAGTAGTAGACCGTGTGCGCACACATGTCAGAACTTTCTGTTTAAAGTCTGGATAGGGTTTAATTCACTGAACTGAAGAGCACGGATTGCGACTTGCCTATGGCATCACACCAAGCCTGGTAGGCAGTCTAAGTGATCGCAGAATGTTAATTGTACGAGCAGGAAAAGGTGAAACGTGATCCATACCACTTGTGGAGAGTATCTTCTGACCTATCAAAGCAAGATGATCGGTGCTCGAATCGACACCGAGGACCGGAACACTCACCGGTTCGATGGCGCAACGAAACTCGAGTGTTCCGACGGCACAACTTGCCAACAGTGGTGTGAAATTGAAGGTATTGGTCGGAGAAATGATCGTGACGTCTGCACCAGACAAGTGGGTGAGCTCGAATAGAGATTGAGTGATGCAAAACGGACGCACCCCACCGTTTCTTATCGATACCTCTAAGAACCTCGTATCCGCCCCATCCTGAACCAAGAATCACGAGACGCTGTTTACTCCTTGAGACCGAGGAGCTGAACATGCGCGCGCTCGATACGACACAGGTAGGATAAGACGTGACTCGGACACCAGACCGCAGCAAACTCATGGTGAAGGAGAGAAAAAAAGGTCGATTTGAATGCAAGGATACAAAGTACCGGGGTTGATATACTGGGCGCTAGCCTTGTGTAATGGTGTTGACCGGGTCATCTCGGAAGGTGTGGCCGTACCTAGGTGGAGTCGGCTGGCAACATATCGTCAAGTACTATGTACATTCCAAAGTTCGACCTCGCTCCAAGTACCTCCATCCAAAACTACCCTCTCATCTACCTCACTGCTTCCACGATCGACTCACGTCTTGTCTTAATTGACATGTGCAGCACCAGTGATTTCCACAGCACCACGCATGAGGTATTGGTGAGGAGCCATCCAAAAGGAAAAAAACTGGGACAAAGGGAGGACAAAGTAGATAAGGAGAGTTGGGAATTTGGGATGGTCCACCGCAGACCACGCTGACAAGGCTTGATTACGTAACGATCCACGAACCAAGACGCTGTATTCCTAGTCCTACACGCAACTTGCATCAAGCCATGTCAGGATCACACAACGAAGATGTCCAACAAGTGATCCCGCCGACAAACGTCGAGGACTCAGAGCAGCCACCGGAACCCATCCTTTCGGAAAACGGAGACGATAATTCGACGGAAACTATGACAATGGAGGAACGGAAAGAAAAAATGGAGCAACTCCGGGCTAGGATGGTGAGTTTCTTACCCTTTCTCAACTCACTGCGGCGTTCATTGTTCCTTCGTTCGACAGCGGACGTCTGCGAGAGCAAACAGACAAACACTCGTCGAGGAGTCTGCCAAGGCCAAAGTCACAGCTCGGGATGCCGCACGGCTTGAACGTCAAAAGAAATTGGCGGAGATGTTGCGGACACAAGCAGAGGCTGAGGCGAATGGGGAGGATGTCGAACGCTCAAAGAACTGGGAGTGGACGATAGAAGACAACGAAAACTGGGAGAAGAAGTTGGCGCGGAAAGCTCGGAGAGCAGACTTTGAGTTTCATGGTGCGTCTCTGACCCCTTCCTGTCCGTGCGGACTGACCCAGGACCGAAGATGACGCACACGCTGCACGGAGACGGTACAAGAAAGATCTCGACTTACTCAAGCCTGACCTGGAGGCTTATAATCGGCAAAAGGAGCAGGCTTTGGGTTTACTTGCTGGGACGCTTTCAAAATCTGGGAGTTCAACGCCGTCAGGCGGATCATCTGCTCTGATTTCCTTGGACGTCACAGGGAGCCAGGTTTGTCGCAATTCCACATTTGACTTGCGAGGTGAGCTGACGGTCAGGGTTCGAAGATGGTCCCAACAACCGAGCAACGGATGGCTGCGGACAACTTCTACAGAGATGCCAACACGCTACTCTACGCGGACAACAAGCCTACTGAAGACGCCATTGACCGAGTTGTTGGCAAAATCAACCGAGAGCAAGTAGATTTTTGGCTACGTTTGATGTCGACTCACCCTGCTCCCTGCAGCATTGACAAAAAGGCGAAATTCTCGCGCAAGAGACTGAATGAGGAGGAGGGCGACATCACATACATCAATGAACGAAATCGGGTGTTCAACAAAAAGGTGCAGTCATTTTCTCCTTTCCAGTTTACCAGACCTGGTTACATTCATTTTAGATTGCGAGATACTACGATAAATACACTTCTGAGATTCGGGCGAGCTTTGAGCGCGGGACTGCTTTGTAGCTTCTTGTTTCTACGTATACCTTGGTATCATAAGTATCAGACACCAACTCGAATTGTACTATGACGTGTTTCGAAAATACAATAGACATCAGTCCATATTGCAGCTACGTCAACCTCACTGCTCTAGGTCCCAAAAGCCTCATCCGACAATGTCGTGGGCGCAAGGCCGTCTCCATTCAGCTCACAATGGGCTTTGGAAATCCTCATTGGCGATGAGCTGAGTCAATCACCTGCCCACGGTGTCCTGGAAATACGTCAATCGACATACACACCTTGCGGTACAATTGGAGCGGCGAATCCATCCTCCCGACGGATGGGGTATACAAACTGCGGATGTCTGTGAAACTAGAGTCAATAGTGGCTCGACGAGTGCGGAAAAAAAAAACAGAATTGCAGAAGTAAAAGTCAGCAGTTGAACCGGTACCCGGATCATAAGACTGTTGAGCTTGAATGTGATATTTTATTCATCAAACATGTGAAAAAGGCTCCAAGGAGGGCCATTCCAGTGCTGCTTCACCCACCTTTGTGAAAATTTGGAGTACAGGCTCCCCGTTGTGATGGTGGAGGTTGAAAAGGACCGAACTGGAAATTCAGACTCCGAGGTTGTACCGCCCAATCTGCACCCGGGACCGCGTATCCTCCAACACAGGTTCACGACGCCAGGTGACATCAAGCCGTCCCTCGCAGCTAGAGTATTCTATCAGTCATGTCATACTGACATTTGCCCGTACTCGGCCCAATGGCCATTTGTATCCGTTTGTACGACAGCACACCTCAGTGAGGTGAGATACCATGCTTCGGGGTCAATGTTAACCTTGACCGAACTAATTGCCGAGGCTGTGATACATCGATGCGTAAAATGAATGCAGCGGACTGCGGAGAGTCGGAGCGTAGGCTATTCCTTACGGCGTTCTCTATCGAGCGCATTTAAAAACCATGTAGCGCGGCCTTGGAGACTAGCCTAATCCCCCTGTATTTTCTTGCCTCGCGATCACGATGGCCAGTCCTGGTGTCTCATCGTCCAGTCACGAAAAAATGATCAGCCCGTCAGCGCCTGGTGATTTTGTGTACAGTAAGAAGCTGGACAATGTCAAACGCCAGCTCGGAAAACAACATATCCAGATGTAATAAGTTGTTCACACGTCTCGAGTTGCTGCGCTAATCGTATTCTGAACAGGATTGCAGTAAGTTGTTCTTCTGCTAGCGTGGCGATGTAGGCTGAGCAGATCACAAGCTTGCTGGGACTATTGGCACGGGTCTCTTCCTCGGCCTCGGACAGATTCTCGCGCTCTCTGGTCCTTTGGGCTCACTGTTAGTCTATATTCATGTCTGTACTGTCATCTATGCGTGCGCTCTCCCCACTTCTCATTTGCTTCATTTGCATAACTTGATCTAGGACAATACTATCTGTCGGGGAGATGACAGCTTTTGCTCCCATATCTGGATCGTTATTGCTGTATGGTAAGTTGAATCTCGGACGCGATCAGATGTAGTACGTTGAGCCAATGCATGCAGCTGCAAGATGGCTAGATCCTGCCGTCGGTTTTGCGGTGAGTGTGACATTACGTACGTGATGGTCTTAATGATATTTACTCGATGGGCCAGCTCGGATGGGTTCGTATGTAAGATCGCTCAGTCTTTCTCATGCTCACTTTTGTATGCTCCCAGAACTATTTCTATGTGAGTCTCACAACCGTTTGATTACTTTTCCGCTAAGTTTCCACTCCAGTTTGCTGGAATTGCCATACCGTTGGAGATCACTGCGTTTTCTTCGCTGGTAGCATTCTGGGATAGCAACGTGAGTCGCTCCATTATAAATCAGTGCACCGACCGTATGCCTCATGGATGAATCAGCCGAACCACACTGGGATCTACATTGCAGTAATCATCGTGCTCCTCGTTCTGCTCAACCTATTCGGTGTCCGGTCAGTTTGGAGTCTCATTGTCGATGTGACGTTATTCTCACTTTATCCACCAGATGGTTTGGAAATTGTGAGTTAGATTCAAATGTCTCGTTCGATCCTGCTCACTATCCATAGCCGAAATTGTCTCCGCATCACTGAAAAGTAAGTGTGCTGTGTGAATTCCAGGATGCCGCTAATCATAACGACTTTCTAGTTATGCTTGTGATTGGTCTAGCAAGTCGCTGATTTGGTTTTGCATCCTTTTTTATTCATCTCAGTCAAAGGTAATTGGGGGGCTTGTGATCAGCCTTGGAGGAGGACCTGATCACCAAGTGTGAGTCTTTATGTCTGTTATCCGAATACTATTCATCTTGCACCTTCAGGATTGGCTTCGAAGCGAGTCATTCGGAGCTCTACCAATGACTTTTCTAATAACATGAACAGTATTGGAATAATCCGGGACCTATGGTTTCTGGTAAGTTAGTTTTATCATTCGTGGTGTAACGCTAATGAAACTGTGTCATTCCGAATAGTACTGGAACCGGGTGCTACAGGTCGATTCATCAGTTTGCTTGTTGTCATTACTCCTGCCGCATTCTCCGTCAGCGGCATTGAATTAATAGCAATGTGGGTTCCTCAGCTGTACTTTGTTTGACTGGATTTTACGTCCCTTGCACAGCTCTGCCGCCGAGACGCGACAGCCTAGAACAAACATTATCAAGGCAATGAAGACGGTGATCTTCAGACTGGTATTCTTCTTCGTGAGCAATATCCTTGGCCATTTCTACCTTGGCTGATCTTTGTCGTTTCCAGATTATCTCAGTGATAGTGGTTGGAATGCTCGTTCCATCCAATGATCCAGCCTTGTTCCAGTAAGTGATCGCTTACTATGTCTGACTTTCATTTGACAATCCTTCTAGAACCGGGGGGTCTGCTGGGCAATCTCCCTTTGTGATTGCATTCGAAAGAGCAGGGGTCAAAGGTTCGAATCTGTCTGGGCATCAGTCGTTAGTTGATTCCTCACGCATCCCTTTTCCACTTAGTTCTCCCTTCCATTGTCAATGCTGTATTGATTACATCTACTTTCTCTGCGGCAAACACGTTCATCTTCACTACATCCCGCATCCTATTCGGGCTGGCGGTGCAGAACAAGGCGCCAAAGATCTTCACAACCTGCACCAAGGATGGTCTACCATGGATTGCAGTTATTGTTGCGGTATGTGTTGTTTTTCGTCGCTTGCTACATTGATTGATCACCTCACATAGTGGCTCTTTTCATTTTTGGCATTCATGAACGTGGCTGCGTCATCAGGGACAGTCTTCGAGTGTGTCCTATCCTCTGCATAGAAGTGTTCCGACTGACGTTGGTGTCCAGCTGGTTTCTTAGTTTATGTGAGCATCGAACAAGCTATACTCGAAGAATATGTCGATAACTGACAATTCATGGCAGCTGCCATGTGTGGATTCATTGGGTGAGGTGTAATCAGATGCTTGGTTCTACTGATTGTTGATGTTTTCATATCTCAGTTGGATAACCATCAATACGACGTACCTGCGTTACTGTAAGTCACCAAGTCCTTACAGCGAGGCATTGTCACAAACGCGCACATAGATTACGGCCTGAGACGGCAAGGGATCGTCCCTCGTGGCATTTACAGATCACCTTTACAGCCCTATGCTTCCATGTGGGCGATTTTCTGGTACGCCGCATGTTCTCCACCCGATCGCGGTTCTTTTAAGCAACACTTGCAGGGTTTCCATCTTCATCCTCCTAAATGGTATATCCGTATTCTGGGATTGGAGCAGTGTCGACTTTATTGCTTCTTGTGAGTCTGGCCTTCCGGCCGGATTAGAACCGTGCTCAGACGTGCCTGTTTCACAGACATCAGCTTACCCGTCTTCCTCGTGCTCTTCATCAGCTATAAGCTATGGTACAAGACGAAGGTGGTGAGCGACACCCATCGCCGGGCCCTGGTTGTCGATCCCTTGGACGCCCGTTGATTCTTTCATTTCTGACAGGCTCCCCTCGCTGACTTGGACTTTGTTTCGGTACGCGACCGCTGTTGATCCAACTTATCGTTCTAGTACTGAGGCTGACATGCAGAACATACCGACTCTTGAAGAAACCGGGGATGAAGGATTGCTGGAGGGGAAACCATCCCTCGCAAAGAGGTTGAGAGAGTTGATCTGATAGAATGGTTCTTTTTTCTTTTTTTTCGCAATGACTTTTCATGTTTTCGATTCATCTGTAATACCTTAACATTTAGATAGACCAGGACCGCATCTTTGTCCCGTGTAACTCTGAATACAGTTTACTGAGTGTTAGCCCTTCGTTAACTATTTTTTTTCCATCGCTACAGAGGGTAGCTGTGCATCATCAACTTCATCCAGCGGCTGTATAGCTCAAGTAATTATTGTCGTATCAGAGACGTCGTGAGGTATACAGGTAGTAACATAGCTGCATACGCTCGTTTTTACAGTGTGTAGCAATGGAAGAAGTCAGGGCTACACGACAGTGACCCGGGGATGTTTTACATGTTATGACGAGGAATATGCAGTATATGATATTAGGAGCCATGCCCTAGTTAGTTGGCTATCTGGTCAGTCACAGCATTGAGTTTCGATTCTGCCTCTTCCCATGCCTGCAGCGCTCCGCTCATCGCATCCATAGAATCCCATTGTCTGAAAATCCCCTGCTGGACGGTCTCCATGCCGTTCCTCTCATACGCACCGATGCCCCTCTCGTCCAGATCGTCCTCCCTTCTCGTCCCATTGTAGTACCCCGGTGCTAGGAACATGTACAGCCATCCCATCGACAACGAAAGGCTCGCAACAGAATGAGCGAACGGGAGACGAATCTCTTCATAAATACGGAGGACCGCTGGGATGCGAGAGAGCGTCGTAAGAGGATGGGCGATGAGCCGGCCAAGTACAAATGCATCCTAGACGTATCTGTGAGTGACAATAGGTGGGTAAAGGAGCGAGGAATGGGACGCACTTCGATCGCTTGGCCCGCGCCAGCGCCAAGATGAGGCGTCATGGCATGACACTGGGAAATCATCGATCGTGGAATCAAGGTCTGTAACACCTGATTTGAGAAAGACGCACCGCGTCTCCGATAAGTGCGACCCTCTTTCGTACGCAAAATGGAAGTGGTTTCACGACGTGCAGCGCCCACTTGGACGGTTTCTCACAGACCTGTAGCGGGTGTTGCTTATACTGGCAAGATTGATCAGTGTGGATAGAACCTACCTTCACCAAGGCCCTCAGGTCAGGTTCGAAGTCGTCGAAGGATTTAACTAGCTCATCGCGACTCCCGTCGGATACCCAGTGTCCTTCATAGTGCGTGCCCGTTAAACTCGGATCGGTTATGAATGCCACGACGTTGATGAGAGTGTCATTGGCAATCGGATAGGTAATACAGTACTGCGAACGGGTGAAATGGGTGAATCTGAACAAAGGCAACGGAACATGTTTACCTTGGCCTTTCCGTGATACTGTATCCCAGCAGATCAATGAGGGGTGGGTTTATGCACACGTGTAAATGCCTACTCACAGTTGTTATTTCCCCAAAAGAGAGATTCTCTGGGCTTTCCTTTTTCAACGCCTCCGCAGGGATGAGCCAACGATATACCGTTGTCCCTGTGAAGGTCGCTTCTATATATTGTTTAAGATCTGTGACATCGCTACCGTTCTTGTCTTCTGATGCTGCTTCAAACAACGTCTTGCGAACTGCTGAGCGAATTCCATCAGCTCCGACGAGAACATCTGTGGTCGCAGTAGTTCCATCCGCAAAGTTGAGTAAAATAGGTGACGCCGAGTGTGCATCTTGTTGTTCTGGTTCCATATAACTGACAAGCCGCTTCCTTGAATGCACTGTGCACGAGGATGGCAGGTGCCTTTCCAGGATAGCTACCATGTGCTGACGATGCATGCCAGTGGGACCATCTTTACCCACCTCCGTGAGAGCAGGTCTCCAGATGGTGGAATACACAAACACTTACTGCGATGGACTTTGCTGTACCAGGTGTATCCGCCCTCGCGTATGTCTGATCGCCTCACACGGGGTACTAAGGTAGCGGTCGGAGCTGAGACCGACATGATCGAGAATTGAATCACTCACCACGAGTACTGTCGGGATCACGTGAAAATATTTGTTTGAACTCGTCGAACAACTCAAGCTCGATCATGACTTCGTGCGTCCGTCTCCAGGTACCAATTCCTACACCAGCAGAGTCGATCGAGTCGTGCGCTTCGTACAGATCAATGGGTATAGAAGGGTCATATTTTCCGATCGTGATAGCGAGAACAAGACCAGCGATACCAGCGCCACTAAAAGGGTCTTTGAATGGTGGGCCCGAACGTGAGTGAGCTACGCACCAGGTGGCGACACGGAACTTGGGTCCCGAGTCAGATGATAAGAGCGAAGCTGACATTGTATTGTAGTATAGCCAGGAAAACCAGGAGATTATATCTGGCCTGCGGAAAGGCACAGTCCCTTTTATGTCGTTCATGAATCAGATATACCGAATCATTCATTAACTTGGCTGTTCGATGCGCAGTATGCCAAAATATCACTGAAACAGGAGAAGTATGATAATGGAGTGTAATCCATTCTGCCTCATTCTACCTCGCAGATAATCACTCCACAATGAGGCAAAATGGATGATATTCTCATTATCACCCTTCTCCGTGATTCTGATTACACGGTTTTCAAGTTGGGGGATTCAAGTACGGCGCCGATAGGATTTGCGACGTGAGCGGCACTGGCACGTCGAGTCACTGCTGACTTATGCCGGCACCATCATGATCAGAGGACTTGACGCCACACAACTCGGGGTAGAAAGTGCGGTGATGCGTTTTGGACGGTAGGCATCCGTGGGCCTCTATGCCATAACTTGCCACCTAGTATGGCCCTCCGCCAAATAAATCAAGTTCCGTACAATATGACTGAAAGCCGATTGTCTTCTCACCATTCACTGGCAAGTTCTCGCTCCGCGGGCCAGCTTTGATCCGTATCTCTCGGCGCGTCCGGAGATGCTCTCCAGTACTTCCACGGGGTTCGAAGCCTAAGTCAAGAATTCAGAAGTTGTAGGGTTCGCCTCGGCAATGGTCGAACCTGTGGTATGACGGTCCTCAGCATGAGCGTGATGTTAACCTGACTCGGAACCCTCAAGTATTGAGTACTGAACCTCGAAACCTGAAGTGCGATGCTTGAACATTTGCAGCCCACGGCACCCCCACGAATGATGAAGTTGGTGGCTGTAAACATGGAAGACTTTAGTTGAGTCACGGCAGAGGTGATGTGCCCTGACTCAGTCGAACCGCGATATAAAGATGACAACTCGAACTTTAGCCCATTTGAACAATCGTAGTAAAAGAGCGATAGTTCATGCCAACTCATGAAAGTCATCATTCGAGTAGAGTTGACGTGCCAGTTCGAACCTGAGCCTACCCGCTACACGCAACTTCCGAAGGTACAGCCCGTATAGGAGTCATACTCAGGTTCACTTTCGGCATTTCCACGCCTTTTATGTGTTCCTCTTGAGTCTTGCTCGCTGTAGCTCACATCCAAGTATTTTGATGATCAGCGGGTATACGGTCATTCTAAGATAACGGACATCATGACGACACACAGTCCCAAGTCACAAACTCTCAGCAAGTACGGTGCAAAGGGCTTAGGCGAGTAGTCGCGGACAGGAGAATTTCAACTATTCCCGGCAACATGCAGCTATCATGACAAGTCCTTCCACTCGTCACAAGGATCTAGCTTGTTCAATCTCATTAACAAATGCCTTTGGGTTCGGTTCGCGCCCCAAAAAGTCCTAAATATCAATGCACCATGTGCTTAGTGATTATGCATCAGGAACCAACATACCTTGAGCAAATCCATCTCATCCCGGCTCGCGCCAGGGAGGAGAATCTTGTCGCGGTACAACTTGCCTAACTTCGGATCAAGCGGAGCTTTCTTGAATACGGTTGCATACATGTCCGCAGCGAACACGAGTGAGTAGGCGTATCTGCGATGCATACGTCAGTTTGATTGCAGTTGAGAACCAACTTCGATGTCATACCCATAGCATCCAACGTCGTATTCACCGGCGATGTGCCCCAAGGCTCCCTGGCCAGGTTGATCTTCGCCTTCGAGGTGCGCAATTTGCCGTCTCAAGTCATTCCATAATTTAGTATAGTCTGTGTTGGCGTCCAAACTGTTGTTGTGGACCACGAGATCAAAGGTCGAATAAACAATCTGCCACAGGTAGAAAACCCCAACATTGACGTAGCGACTGTGTACATGGGGTTAAGTATCTAAAAAATATACAAATTTAAAACGTGGATGCTAACCTCTGTAAAATCTTGGCGATAAGGTCGTCTGGCAGCGGGTCTTGTGTCTTGTAATGACTAGACATCTTTTTCAGCACCTCGGGTTCCCAGCACCTGCAATGCAACACACCGCAAGTTAGTTGCCACGTCCCGTGGAAGGGAAATATACCCGACCAGTTCTCGAGCATCTGCGATGGTGCCTCTGCAAAATCAAGCGCAACCATTGTTCCGTGGAATCGCGAGTATCGTGTGCGACTCAACAATTCGTGGAAAATATGACCCATCTCATGGAAGAGTGTCGTTACGTCGAAGTGTCCCATGAGTGCCGGCCGCTCCAGCGTGGGCTTTGCGAGGTTAGCGACCATGGCTGCCAGAGGATAGTGTCGTTTCCCGTTAGCAAGCTCGTAACCTGGGAGGATACAAAACACAGCAGCATGAGGATATTTGGCCTCTAGAGATTTGAGCATGAGTAACGTGACAAATAATCACAATGCCATACGGCACAAATTCTACCATACCACGAGGGAAAAGGTCGAGGTAGCAATACCCGACGAAACCCGACTCATCCTGTGCATCCTTTTCCCAAACCGCGAACTGTTGAACATCTGCATACACATCAATTGTACGACTGATGTAAGGGTGTAGTGATGACTCACCAGAGTGCCACACATCCTTTGCCTCGCCGTCGATCTCCACGAATTTGACCCCGAGAAGACTCTGGTATATGTCAAGAATTGCGGGGACGACGAACGAAACAGGAAAATATTCTTTGACGAGAGAACCATCCAGACTTAAGCTGCGCTCGACATAGAGGCGGTTATAATATCTAGAAGCGAGAGTCGCACTATCAATCAAATACTACAACATAGGTACTAGATAAATGATGTACCTGGAGTCCCAGGTGTAAAGGTTGTCATCACTTGGCAGGCCATATTTCGTGTAATCTTCATTTTTAAGCGTGATAATGGCCTCAAGTTCCTTCTTCGCGATCGGATCAAGATATCTCTTCAGCTCATCCAAGAACTGCATGCAAATTTAGGTCACGCAATAGAGAGGCGAGTCTTTAATCTTACTCACCTCCTTGACATTGGCAGCACTCTTTGACATCTTCACTTCGGTAGCATAATCTGCCCACGAGTCATACTGTAAGACCTCAGCGATCTCCTTACGTAGGCGGAGAATGGTGTTCAAGGGCTCAACGTTGGCTGCTAGCCGGGCCTCGTGCGCCTCGTGCGCTGCCTTGCGCGTCGAAGGGTTGCTTGCGTGATCCAACTTCGACCCATGCTTTTAGACCGAAAGAACACTTTCGATGGACATACGGAACTCACGAGCGGCCAGATGTCCGGTGTCTTGAATGTGACATCGTATAACACCTTGTCACCTTCTGTTCGTTGAGCGTACCCAGAGATAACATCCTCTGGAACACCATCTAATTCCTCGCGCGTGAAGCTGACGTGGCCCTGTACCACTTCTCTCTATTAATATCGCTGGACAAAACTGGTCAACTTACATTCTCCTCGTTGAAGTTTTTCTACAGTGTGCATTAATACCACCAACACCGATGTAAAGTGCAGACACGAACTAGAAATTTCAAGCATGCCTCTGAGAGCTGGTCTTTGAGGCTCCTCAGCCTCTCCTCGTCTTCTTTCTCCTCGAGGGTCAGACCAGCCCGCTTTCCATCGAGTAACATCTTTTCGACGAGTCGCTTCTGCTCAGCACTCAACCCATCCCAGGCACCTGTCTTGCACAAGTTTGCCTGGGCGCGTGCTTTGGCTTTGTATATATCCTCTCGCATCGATTGTTCGTTCGAAAACTTGCGCGAGCGCTCGTCGGCTGAGGTGGAGGCGTCGCGTAGGTCCTTGTCTGTCGAGACATTCTGATAAAAAGAGAGCGACTCTGAGGTACTCTTTAGCTCGGCTTCGACAAAGGCCAACGCGGACTATACGTAGAGAGGGTTTTGAACGTCTAGGAAGCACTTCCTGAAGGTTTGCACCCGTATAAACTCACAAACACCTAAAGTAGAGAGGGAGGTTGGCTTATTGGTGTGCAGAAGGGGTGAAAAATGGGGCTCACATTATCGAAACCGAGCTCGTGCTCAGGCAACTTGACAATGGCATCACTGACTTTCTTCCCCTTCTCTAGTGCTTCGGTGATAAGCCTATCGACATCTTGAATGGTATGTTTCCAAGTAGGTGGGGCTTGGGGGGGTGTTAACCGATTCATCAGTGGAGAAGCTGTTCAAATAACATCTAGGTATCATGTTCGGTGACTGCGTCCCTTCAAAGAAAATTTGTGTGGGACCAAGGAATGAATGGATGGATCTAATTGGTCAACTACACCTATTTTAATTCATGGAAATACTCACCTGATGCGAGTCATTTGAGGGCTCGTTGGCACGAATACTACCGAAAGTACGTTGAACCCGCGAGAGATTCTTGCAGTCACCCATGAGAACTCTCATTGACCCTTTCGCTTCCCGTTGGCATGCAGTGCAACAACGGAACCGGGGATGACTCAGAATTACTGGAGAAACCGTCTCTTGCAAAGAGTCCGGCTCGGAGTTGGAGGCTGAAAGGATTGATAGGCTGAAGGACTGCTTTATTCCGGATGACTATACATGGTTTCTAACAATTTATGGTCTACTACTACTAGCCCCGCATACGCTCGTTCTTTACGGTACACTGTTGGCCATTAGGCTGGCCGCAGCATGGAGTTTCGATTCTGCATCTTCCCATGCTTGCAGCACTCCGCTCGACACATTCATAGAATTCCATTGTCTAAGAACCTCCTGCTTGATGGCCTCCATGCCGTCCCGCTCATACGCACTGATCCCCCTCTCATCCAGGTCGTCCTCCCTTCTCGTCCCATCATAGTACCCTGGTGCCTCGAACTGGTACAACCACCCAGTCGACAATGAAAGGCTCGCGACAGAACGAGCGAACGGGAGACGAATCTGTTCATAAACGTGGAGGGCCTCTGGGATGCGAGAGAGCGTGGTAAGAGGGTGCGCGATGAGCCGGCCAAGCACAAATGCATCCTAGACGTGTCTTGAGTGATAATGGATAGGCAAAGGAGCTAGGGATGGGACGCACCTCGATCGCTTGGCCCGCGCCGGCACCAAGATGGGGCGTCATGGCGTGACACTGTCGATCATTAACTGGGCACCCTTACACACCCAATCTGAGGAAGACATACCGCATCCCCGATAAGTGCAACCCTCTTTCGTACGCAAAATGGAAGCGACTTCACGACGTGCAGCGCCCACTTAGACGGTTTCTCGCAGAGCTGTAGTGGGTGCCGCTTAGACTGGTAAAAATTAATCAGTGTGGAGAGAATCCACCTTCACCAATGTCCTCATGTCAGGTTCGAAGTTGTCGAAGGATTCAACTAGCTCATCGCGACTCCCGTCGGATACCCAATGTCCTTCGTAATGCGCACCCGTCAAACTCGGATCGCTTACCATCGCCGCAGCATTGATGATAGTCCCTTTGGCGATCGGATAGGTTATACAGGACTGCGAATGGGTGAAGTGGGTGAATCTGAATAAATGTAGCATGAAACATATTTACCCTGCCCTTTCCATGATACTACATCCCGGCAGATTAATGAAGTGCGGATTTGTGCACACGTGTAATTGCGTACTCACTGCTGTCATATTCCCTAAAGAGACGTGCTCTGAGTTTTCCTTCTTCAACGCCTCCGCAGGGATGACCCAACGATATACTGTCATCCCTGTGAAGCTCGCCTCAATGTATTGTTTAAGATCTGTCTCGTTGCCACTGTTCTTGTCCTCTGACGCTACTTCAAACAACGTCTTGCGGACTGCCGAACGGATTCCGTCAGCTCCAATGAGTACATCTGTGGTCGCAGCGGTTCCATCCGCGAAGTGAAGTATAATAGGTGACGCCGAGTGCGCATCTTGTTGTTCTGGTTCCATATAACTGACGAGCCGCTTCCTGGAATGCACTGTGCACGACGCTGGGAGGTTCCTTTCCAGGACAGCTACCATGTGCTGACGGTGCATGGTAGAGGGACCATCTTTACCCACCTCCATGAGAATTGGTCACCAAATTGCGGAATGCATAAGGACTTACCGCCATGCCTTTCGTACCAGATGTATCCGCCCTCCCGTATGTCTGATCGCCTCATACAAGGGCCTGATGCGGCGGTCAGAAACGGACCCGACATGATTATGATTGAGTCGCTCACCACGGCCACTGTCTGGATTTTGCGTAAAGATTTGTTTGAGCTCGTCGAAAAGCCCAAGCTCGATCATAACTTCATGCGTTCGTTTCCATAGAGTAATTCCTACACCAGCAGTTTCGATAGAGTCGTGCGCTTCGTATAGATCAACGAGTATAGAAGGGTCATATTTTCCGATCGTAATAGCGAGGGCAAGACCGCCGACGCCAGCGCCGCTGGAAATGCTTTTGAATGGCGGACCCAACCGTGAGTATAGCTACGCACCAGATGGCAACACGGAACTTGGGTCCCGACTCAGATGATGAGAGTGAAGATGTCATTGTATTGTAGGAAACCAAGAGATGATATCTGACCTGCGAAAATGCATAGTCCCCTTATATCATTCATAAATTGGATATACCGAGTCATTCATGAACTCGGCACGTTCGACGCGCAAGTAACTCACGTGATTCTGATTACACTGTTTTGGGCGATTTGAGCAACTTATGATGGGATTGCAAAGCAAGCGGCACGAGTCATCCTGACGACGGTAACCATCTGATGATTAAAGTAGTGCCACACAGCTTAGGCTCTGAATGGTAACTCTCGGTAGCTCTCTGTAAACTAGTCCTTACATAACCCCGCCCAGCTGCTCCGTTTGAAAGTTGGGCGCCTGTTGGTCGGCTGTCCGACCGAAGGTATCAGAGCTCGAACCCTCGAACTTGGCTTCAACGTGCCAACATGCTGCCCTCCCATCACTGTTGTTGACCTATGCTCACCACCGGGCTCGCACACTACCTTCTCATTGGATTTTCAGCATACCTCACCATCTGTGGACTCAAGGCCATGGAGCTTATGAACCCTGGCAAATCTGGGCGAAATTGTGCACCCAACTGGACATAGGAGCAAGTTCACCATCTGCTTCAACTACTCATTGTAGAGAAAGCCAGGATGGGTGATACCACCAGTTTCCCAATGACCATCTTCAATGAAATCACATGGAAACTTTTGGGTCCCTCCAGATCACTGTCATCAATTTCAACCAAGTGGGGTGTGGTATGTTGCCATTCAATTCCTACTGATCATCTTTGATCTGATGACCCTTGATAGTGTTATGAATGGTATTTTCACTTAATGGACTTAGTACATTTTTCACTTTTCATCTTATCTTATCATGCCACGTGATTATCTTATCACAAAGGACGCTTATCTTCTTATCTATTTTCTCACAAGATCTACAATCTCCCTTCACACATGCACAGTCTTCTTTTAATCTCCGTGCTGTACATGGCTATGTTCTTCTCTTCTTCTCTTCCATTTGATGTGCCTCATGCATCACACATGTTATGCTTCCATTATGCCTCCCCTTATTAATCTCCACTACCCACAGCCCAGGGCTTAGGGTTAGTCCATATGCACTAGTAATTGGTAGATCCGATACAATCATGTACAAACAGTATGAGTAGTATATAAAGGCCAAAGTTGCCACCAGAGAACTTCAGTCAAGTTCTCTTGGAGTTTCCCCAAAGCTTCATCTTAAGAATAAGACTCTTGACTTCATGGTCTCTCCCCCCTCTCTTCATTATCAGTGAGCAGCTCTAGACTAGACCTTTAAGTGGGTTGAAGCTCTGGTTGTTTCAGATAGCTTAAATAAACATAGATGACTATTAAAGCATACAACAAGCATTCTAGGTGCTATTTTAGCCCAGAGTCTGGGCTAGATATTCAAAGTATAGATGAGAGTGATGCCTGGAAGTCGTTTGTGGCATCATGTCCTATTGAAGTAAGTTGTGTATATGATGTATGTACTACTACTAATCACTACACTTTAGGCCAAAGAGCTACAACCATATGCAAACAAGCTGTTTCCATTTTTTCAGGAAATGGAGGAGTTACTCTCCAATGGTGGTGGTGGTGCTGATGGTTCTTTCTCTGTCAGTTATCCACAGCAGAGCCATGTGCTGGCCCTTGGATCTCATCATGCACCTGGTGGTGTATATGAGCTTTCCCAGCTGGCTGAGCTGGGCTGTGAATTTTGCTCTCCCAATCCAGACATATGGATTGCAGCTGTTGGAACTGCTCTCTCAATACTAGGCAGCATGTCCCCACACTCCTATCCCTCTGGCTCCCTTTCATCGCACAGTGGGAGTTACTCTCATCTTTTCTCAGCATCAGGTATTCTTCCACCTTCCTCTCATACCTCACACATACCCTTGTGTCTGTCCTCACATGCACCCTTACATGCACCCTTACATGCACCCTTGCATGTACCCTTGCATACCTTGAAAGGCAAATGAAAGGCCTCAACCCCTTTCATTTCTGCTTTGACACAATCCCCAAACCCCTTAATGTCAGCCAGCAAGCAGTCCAAGATAGCTCAGGGTGAATCTCAGATGCCCAGTGGCCCCAGCCAAACAGTAGCCTGGAATGAAATGAAATTGGTCGTTTTACATGCAGCAGATTGCATGTATGATATAAAGGATTGGTTGTCATCCCAAAACCAGACAGCAGTGCCATCTTCAGTTCCCAGAACTCAACCCCCCACCCACAAGCAGCTTGTACAAGCAGTTAACACTCTTAATGGTGATACCGCACTTCATGCCATTGTTCATGGTCAACTCGCCATTTCTTTTCTTAGTGATGTGGGTCTCTGTGATATGTATACTTTGTTGAGTGGGGAGCTGTGCAAACAATTTGCTCTCAGTTGGTATGAGATGAAATTCCCCAAAAAATACACTTGCTTTCGACTGGTGACGCAGATCCTCAAGTCCCTGTTCCTATGTCAACACTATCTCCCCTTGGTTTGGATACTAGGCTCCCCACGACCAGCAACCAAGCTGGCCCTAGCAACATCCCACTCTTTGCGGGTGACCATATATTATCATCTTTGACCTCTCAACCTGTTGTATTCGACTATCCAAATGCTGAGGACTTCACTCGTGCGATGGGGGAGGGAAATCATGGCAATGGTACAAGCGCTGATCAATTCGACATGGACTTTGATACACCTTTCAATTTTGACACTTTGTTTGACCAGTAGTCTATTGTGCTAGTTTGTAGTATGCAATTATTTTGTAGCATGCTCTCTGTATTGTGTTCTTCCATGACAGAATATTACTATTCACGACTCAAATACAATTCAGTTTTCACCACAAGCATGAGTATGCTGAATATAATCATTCCATATCTCTGTGGCAATTTTGTTGCACAACCCAATAGCCTCGTTACCTGCTTCTTCATCTCCAGAATCATTGTCATTGTCAGTGTCTTCTGAGTAATCAAAGCCACCTTCAAAATTCTCGGTTTGGGCATACGTGGTGTCATCAGACTCATAAGTATGAATGAAGTTGTGCACCGCCACCAGTGCAGCTGGGATGCATGCCTGAACCTTTACTGGAAATGGCAGACTAAGCCGAAGGATGCAGAAGTGATTCCAAAGGACCGCTCGATAGCATTTCGTGCTGAGGCATGGCACAAGTTGAAGAGCTCCTCTTTGCTAGTGGGCCTGTATTTATTAGCCTTGAAATAACCAACAAATATAATCATTAGTACATACCTTTTGTTTGCCCGGCCCCACTCTGCCAAGTGGTAATGCACACCATGGTATGGAACAAGTACAGTTGGTCGGGATGGGTAGCCAAGATCACCAAGCACATACTTGTGCTCAGGCAATGTTAGTCCATGCGAGACAGCATTGTTGTATACCCACACATCTGTTGCTGACCCCTCCCATCCTGTCAGTGCAAATGTGAATTGCAGATTGAAATCGCAAATGAAAATGCAATTTTGTGAGAAAAATCCCTTGCAGTTGCGAAAGGTTGAAGCTTGCTGGGCAGGAGGAGAGGCAATTGGGACATATGTGCCATCCATAGCTCCAACGGCATCCTTGAAGTATGGCCAAAATTTTGTGTTGGCTCTGAAATGTGGTGCAACAGCATTGATGCCAGGGGGGATGACATATGTTGAATAAAAAGGGTCCATAGTAAAGATGAAAAGCATTTTGCGAAAATATCTATGAAGCAGTTAGTTAATCAACACTCTAATCCGCATGCTACATATGTCGATATAGTATCAGTTGAGTGCTGGAATCGCTCACCAACATGCTTCAATGGGAGACCAGTGATGCATGTATACAAGAAGATGGCGAGCTATTCTTCGAGTGAAACGTATCTTGAGTTTGTATGGCCATGATCCCGAAGCACCCTGATCAGGGCAGTGAATACTTCGACACGCACCCCGAGCTCATTTCGTATGCATTCTGGGTGTCCTAACAGGAGCTCGATCACCCATCCTTCACCAGTCAGGATGGACGTATGATATGGTTCTGGTTCCTTGTGCTTGCACTGGGGCTCAGTGATTGATGCTATCAGAGAAGAAGTAGCACAAATAATAATATTGAGGAGGAGAGTGGTGTACTGAAGTATTCACTGGTGCTGTTCTGGCCATAGCATTTGGACAACAGGGGGAATAATTGGGGGCATGAGGTACAGGGTTTATCATATCTGCTTTCGGATGGAGCCCAGGGCGGGGTTAAGGTACGGTGCTCACAGCCAACCTAGGACTAGTACGGCTAACCTCTAGCCGAGTTTACAGAGAGCTACCGAGAGTTACCATTCAGGCTCTTAGGCAAGGAATTGTGGTGATGTGACTCCAGCGCTGACGGGCTCCAGCTGTATCAGCAGCATGACACTGTCTGATAAAGCTATGGTTAGTGGCCCATAAGCCGCTATGTATATCGTGAGTAAATCAAGTTCGGTGTATGGCTGAATATAAATTCTGTTCTCACCATTCCCGCCCCCAGAAGTTTGATGGCCTTTCGGCGAGTCTAGAGAACGTGACATGGTTGCAGCTATGATAGAAATCATTGTTCATGACTCAGTGAGATAGTGGCACTCGCTGAGAAACCCGTACATGGAGCACTGTGCTGGTCGACAGGATCTCCTTGATGATGGACCGGAGGGACATAGTAGTGTATTCTCGTCCACTAGTACTTCTGCCAAAGCTTGGCAACGTGGGATCTAAGGAGCGCGAGGCGCGACCGTAGAGCAAAGTCAGTATGCGAGGAGAAGACGATTTGGGCTGTTTGACCTGTTTGCTGCGTCCGTCAGACGCCCTCTCTGAGGATCAGGGCCACGTACGCTCATGGACAGGCAAAGGGTGGTATAAGTCTATAGGGCATCCGGTTTCGAGCTTGTGAAAGCTCTCATCACTGGGGGCTTAACCACTACCCCGACCGCCGCCCTTCCGGGATGTCTCGGTGAACTACCATCTGAGGGGGTTCGCAACCAGAAGAAGGACCTATGAAATGTGGGTTGTGATGGACGCGAACCAACGGGAGGTCAGATGCATCAAGGAGAAGGAGGTTTCTAATCATCGAGAAGCCAGCAGATGCTCCCACGGGCCAGCGGGCCCTTTTCGAATGCCCGCCAGCAGTAATTTTCTTGTTCCCGTGCAGTACCCTACTGGAACTGGCCAGCGTGAATTCCTCCCCTAGCCAGGCAGGATTCGACGATGTGACACTGACTGTCCATGGAGTTCAGCGCGTAAATCAAGGATTCAAAAGCAAGGTATGCCTTGGAGGTAGCTTGAACCTCAGACAGCGTCGAAGACCGAAGGTCGTGGCAATATTTACTCAAACATGTCCCGGAGGTGCAGCCAGCGCCAAGTAAGATTCTACAGAGTGCCAATGTAGCGGACAAAGCACGAAACAATAGGCCGGTGACTGGCAGGTGAAGATGTCTTTAATTCCTGTTAGAACCACGCAGTGAGAATACTAACAAATTTTGTCTAAGCTCTGTTGTAGGGAACAGAACTTGAAGGCATGGGGAGAGCGCTAATGCGATTATATATGTTGCAGTCTATGTCTATGACCCATATGAGACTGTAGTCTCCAACAATTCCGTGCTGCGAGTTTCGGCCCATCGGGGCTACAGTCTGTTGCTCGAATCCAATCCATTTGATCCGCATATGGCAGATAAGTGTATGATATAGCATCTATCAGCTGTCGTTCTTCTCGCAGGTGCTTCCTGCTTTGAGGCAACCCCGTCTATCGCATGCCTGACGAGTCCAACGAGCTCCTCTTCCGCGCCTACCATGGCCTCTACGTCACCGAACACCGTCTCCGAATCCTTAGTAGGGCGGGCAGTGTAAAGGACGATTTGAGAGGTCGCGGCGGAGCTATGACGGACAGACACATTGAACTCTTTTTGTACGCTCTGGTGTGGTGGACCTTGCTGGCACTTGTGAGACATGGTCTTCAAGTCTCGCGAAGGATAGTTGGTATTCCTGCTCCGAGATTGGCATCAAGCAAGATTGTTTACGCTGTTCACACATTTTTTCTTGATACTTGCCATATATTCTTTGGATCGTCGCCTTCAGCAGGCCTCATTCATCGTTGCATTTTATCTCCTAGATATGATCTTTTCCCCTACTCGTATCTCGAAGCTGAAAGATCCTTTGGATCCCTGCAAGAGGATCCTACGACCTCCACGCCGAAGTCGGCTCCCGCTTTACCCGAGGCCATCAACAAGAACGGGCTCGTGACCTTCCTCGTTGTGAATCCTAGTCCAGGGCAAACCTCCTGACGTAACTGAGCGCATGCAACATCCAGGCGAATGTCACCACAGGCCCCATCAACTTGTCGATTCAGATAATGTATACACCCAACGCAGAAGCGATGCTCATATTGACCAGTATTCTTTCTGCAGATGTATATTTGCTTGGATATTTCGCAATAGGCGTATCATGTGGTATCTTCACCCTTCGGCGGTGGACTCTCCCTGCACACCAAACTGACCCTTTATACAGAGTGAAGTGGCTCTGTGTTGACGACTTGAGTGAAGATCGCCAGAGCTGCCGCAGGTTGGAATGCAGCCTGGAGATGTATCTGTAAATGTAACGCTCGAACTGTGCATGTGAGGCAACGACGTACCACTTCATGACCAGCAGCATATACCCTCCTGTTTAAATTGGATCAGCGTGAGTTTGTGACGAGCAATAAGATCTTGGAACGTACGCAAAGCTGAAGTTATCCACATTTGCTACCGCGGCAATTGGCGTGCCGTCAAGTGTGATGTCCCTGAGAGGGGTGTTGTGGAGTGTCTCGTTACCATACCAGTCCATAGCAAGTACGGTGGCATAACTCTGTGGAGGTATTCAGTGAAATGGTGGAAGAGCGAAACCAGGAAAACCTACACCAAGCCAGTTGCAACTGTGGGATGGCCAATTATCAGGGGGAAACGTCCAGAAAGAGTTGCAGATAAATACGTACTCGATGTCAGCGTCACCAGCCTAAGTGTAGAATGTGAGTTTTCAGCCGGATGAAGGGAGAAATATCCGGGCTCTCTTACCCAGATCAGAATCCTCAGTTGCGAATCCGCCAACTCAGAGAGCTGAGGGAGCCAGGTTCGTGCGTCCTAAAGAATATGCATTGATTACTGTCAGGCGTCGAGAGATTCAAACGAAACATACATCTCCTGTCGTGAAAAACAAATCGAGGGATGCATCAGGACATTCTTCATAGGTAGATTCAGCACCGATCTTGCTCAAAACCTCCGGAGTTCTCAGGTAATCCATGTAATACCCTGGGGGCCACAATGGCGGGGCGATTTGGCGGAGATCATGCGGGTCTCGGTCTCCAACTGCAGGGGTGAAGACGTTATCACTCTGTTGGGTTGACGGATTTAGTAATGTATCTATAAATATATGAATGTCCCACATACACAATAATCCTTCGCCTGACTACAGATTTCATTGGATTCAATGGAATTACCGGCGGCGTGGCAGTTTTTCAAATGCATGACGCATCCGTTGGGACTGTATAGGGCCTCGAAGATACCCTCCAACACATTACGGGGTTGGAGTCGACCATATCCCAGGGCATAAGTCGTGAAGTTATGATAGGCAATATTCTGGATCAAGGGATCGTACCAACCACTGCAGCAAGGGTCACTGAGCTATCGAGCACGCGTGATCGGGGGTGTATAGCTTACTTGTTGATCACGAGGGCAGTAACGACGATGGGTACGCCGTTGATTGCACCGCTGGCAATCAAGTCGTTCTGCTTCTTAAAGTATGTCACGAAGCTGGGACCATAGTGACCACCATAGCTTGCTGTCGCAAAGATGAATCTAATTCTATCATCTGACTGGATTCCAAGAAAGAGGAGAAACCCATGCACATACTCGCGGCTCGCGTACTTTGAGAAGAGCTTGCTCTCGAACAGTATCTGGAGCGCTTTCCACACAAAAGGTGCGGCAGCCTCTGTGCTGTTGACGGCGTTCGCTCCATAAGAGAATCCAGTGCCGATTGGCTGGTCAATGTAGATTACTGGTACAGCAACATGAATTGCGTTTTGAGAACCAAAATATCAACCACCCACTGTTGCTCACGTCGTTCCAACTGGTTCGCCTATTTAGACACCACCCACTTGTGATCGGAAGGCATTCTTACCTGTATAAGTTGAGATACGTCGAATTTCCATCCTCGTTCACCCAGCATGGTCCATTCTCTGCAAATGAACAATGTATGAACAGTACCTCCCCAACCATAAATCAGCTAACCTCTGAAGAGACTAATCATGGAGGAGCACGCGGGACCACCATTCAACCTTTCACGTGGGAAGGTCAGATCCCGCCCTCGTATTGGCACACGCTGTAACACCCTTACCAAAGCGTGAGTGGGGCAGTCTTGGACGAGTGACGAGCCTCGAAGAACCAGAACCACTATCCCATCGCAGCGTTAGCACTGTTCCTACATCACCGTATCGTACTAACCATTGACATATCCGTCCCGACGTCGATGTAGCCAGAATACTGGGAGACACCGGGGGTTGTCTCGCAGATCCCAGAATTTGCAACATAGCGGAGATTCGTGTCACTGTGGATTTGGGAGCGATGTACGAACTGTCTCGTTCTTAATTCGTGAGAGTCATGAAGCGGTCCAGCATGAACGAAGACCGCCCCTAAAACGAGCGCGGTGACCGAAGCAATGAAGGGCTGCGAGTGAAGGCACATCTCTGCTGGCAGAACGAAACTTGTGGAATGGCGAGTAGAATGTAGCCTGCGCGGGAAAACGACATGCAATCTTACAGTTACTACAAGTTCCTGTGCAGTGAGCAGACAGAGACTGCTTAGTCTACACATGACGGTCACTATATCATATGTAACGAAACTCGTTTCGAGCTATGTAGCACGCACCGTCCGGCTTTGTAGGAGATATCTTCCTTTACTACGCGTGCGGTCGACAGCATGCGTACACTGGCAGTATGTAACATAAACGAAACTCGTTACATATGTGCAAACTAGCGCGCACCGAGGTTCGCCCATATAGCAATACTTGGCGTGTATCATCGTTAACCTCGCACGCTGTCGTATACCACAGCAAAGCAATCAGAACGTCGTAGATCTTTCACTGGGCTCCAAATATCGGCGAAACGTTTGTTTTCCGTTCGTGTTCCCGTCGTCTATGGGCAATTGGGCACAGTCCTGTAACCTCACAAATGTGCCCTTGTCAGAAAACCCTCATCGATTGCTGGAACCTAGTATTATTACCGAGGAACTGGCTAAATTGTTCCGCGACAGAGAATGATGTTGTCAGAGACTGGTTGATGAGGAGCGATGACGGAACACACCATGGTCGATTCAGACCATGCCTGCCCGCTCTCTGCTCGTTGCTAGCTGGCTGTCTGCCATCCCGGTCGATTTGTTCATGGACTTCTTTCATTTGCCAGAGAAGGTTCCATCCTTTGAACAAAAGTTGAAGATCAGTGATGCGACATCTCGGCGGAGTTGGAACTTGAAGTCTCTCCGCCGGTCTGCACGACCTCAGCCTGAGGCACGCCCAAAGTGACGTTGGTTTGAACTTGAAGTAAGTATTGAAGGTGGTAGGATACTAGTAGCCGCCTATATCTCCAACATCAATTCTGTGCGAGTCATAGCAGGTACTCCCTGCTCACAACCCTGTCGATCGCACTCAAGTTCTTGACAGGTCCAACGAGCTCCTCTTCCGGCGCGCCTATTATAGCACCGCGACGTTCCGAAACGCGACGACAGGTCCGAACCGAACACTATCGAATCCGGATCAAACGCAGAATGGGCTCTCATAACCTCAGCAAACTTAGCCGTGCAAGGGATGAAAATGACGACTTGAACAGTCATGGAGCTATGACGCGTGACGGACAGACACTGAGTATATTTAAGAAACAAATTATATGGTTGGATTTTGCGGACACTTCGGGCAAGTAGCCCCACAGCCGTGTACATGCATCATGACAAGTCCTTCCAACTGTCATGAGGGTCATCCAGTCTGCTCAATCTCATTAATAAATGCCTTTGGGTTCGGTTTGTGCCCCAAAAAGTCCTAACGCAATCCAGGGACATCAATGTACTGTCCTCGCTGGTTGTGCATCGGGAATTGACACACCTGGAGTAGATCCATCTCATCCTGGGTCGCACCAGGAAGGAGAATCTTGTCGCGGTACAACTTGCCTAACTTCGGATCAAGTGGTGCTTTCTTGAATACGGTTGCATACATGTCTGCAGCGAACACGAGCGAGTAGGTGTATCTACAAAACACACGTCAGTTTGATTGCAGTTGAAAGGGATTCAGCGCCGACCCAGACGACATACCCATAGTATCCAACGTCGTATTCACCAGCGATATGCCCAAAGGCTCCCTGGCCAGGTTGGTCTCCGCCTTCGAGGTGCGCAATTTGCCGTCTCAAGTCGTTCCATAACTTGGTGTAGTCTGTGTTGGCGTCCAAACTGTTGTTGTGGACGACGAGATCAAAGGTCGCAAAAACAAGCTGTCGCAGGTAGAAAAGTCCAACATTGACGTAGCGACTGTGTACGTGTGGCTAAGTATCCAAAAAATGAACAAATTTGAAACATAGATGCCAACCTCTTGACGATCTTGGCAATAAGATCGTTCGGTAATGGATTTTGTGTCTTGTAATGGCTGGACATCTTCTTCAGCACCTCGGGTTCCCAGCACCTGCAATGCAACACACTACAAGTTAGTTGCCACGTTTATGGAATCGAAATATACCCGACCAGTTCTCAAGCATCTGCGATGGTGCCTCTGCAAAATCAAGTGCAACGGTCGTTCCGTGGAATCGCGAGTATCGTGTGCGACTCAACAATTCGTGGAAAATATGACCCATCTCATGGAAGAGTGTCGTTACGTCGAAGTGCCCCATGAGCGCTGGCCGCTCTGGAGTGGGCTTCGCGAGGTTAGCGACCATGGCTGCCAGAGGATAGTGTCGTTTCCCGTTAGCAAGCTCGTAACCTGGGAGGATACAAAATACAGCAGCATGAGAAAATTTGGCCTCTAGAGATTTGAGCATGAGCAATGTGGCAAGACAATCACAATCCTACCGTACCACGAGGGAAAAGGTCGAGGTAGCAATACCCGACGAAACCCGACTCATCCTGTGCATCCTTTTCCCAAACCGCGAACTGTTGAACATCTGCATACACATTCATCGTACGACTGATGTAAGGGTGTAGTGATGAGGTGTAGTGATGACTCACCAGAGTGCCACACATCCTTTGCCTCGCCGTCGATCTCCACGAATTTGACCCCGAGAAGACTTTGGTATATATCAAGAATCGCAGAGACAACGAACGAAACAGGAAAATATTCTTTGACGAGAGAACCATCCAGACTTAAGCTGCGCTCGACATAGAGGCGGTTATAGTATCTAGTAGCGAGACCAGCAGCATCAACCAAATACTTCAACATAGGTAATACTGGATAAGTGATGTACCTGGAGTCCCAAGTGTAAAGCTTGTCATCACTTGGTAGGCCATATTTCGTGTAATCTTCATTTTTAAGCGCAATAATGTCCTCAAGTTCCTTCTTTGCGATCGGATCAAGATATCTCTTCAGCTCATCCAAGAACTATATGCGAATTTGGGTCACGCAACAGAAAGGTGAGCCTTAATCTCACTCACCTCCTTGACATTAGTAGCACTCTTTGACATCTTCACCTCGGTAGCATAATCTGCCCACGAATCATACTGTAAGACCTCGGCGATCTCCTTACGTAGGCGGAGAATGGTGCTCAAGGGCTCAATATTGACCGCCAGCCGAGCCTCGTGGGCCCGGTGCGCCGCCTTGCGCGTCGAAGGTTCATTGGCACGATCGAGCTTCACCCCACACTTTCAGACCGAACGAATGCTTTAGATGGACATACGGAACTCACGAGCGGCCAGATGTCTGGCGTTTTGAATGTGACATCATATAACACCTTGTCACCTTCTGTTCGTTGAGCGTATCCAGAGATAACATCCTCTGGAACACCGTCCAATTCCTCGCGCGTGAAGCTGACGTGGCCCTGTATCACATGTTGTCTACCAATATCGCTGGACAAAACTGGCCAACTCACATTCTCGTCGTTGAAGTTTTTCTACAGTATGCATTAGCACCATACAGATATGAAGCGCAGATACTGACTATGAACTTCAAGCATGCCTCTGAGAGTTTGTCCTTGAGAATCTTGAGCCTCTCCTTATCTTTCTTCTCCTCGAGAGCCAGACCAGCTCGCTTCCCGTCGAGTAACATCTTTTCGACGAGTCGCTTCTGCTCAGCACTCAATTTATCCCAGGCACCTGTCTTGCGCAAGTTTGCCTCTGCGATCACCTCCGCTTGGTATAGATCCTCTCGCATCGATTGCTCGTTCGAAAACTTGCGTGAGCGCTCGTCGGCTGAGGTGGAGGCATCGCGTAGGTCCTTGTATGTCGAGACATTCTGATAAAATGAGAGCAATTCCGATACACCCTTTAGCTCGGCTTCGGCGAAGGCCAACGCAGACTATGTATAGAAAGGGGTTTGAACATCTAGGAAGCACTCCCTGAGAGTGTGTACCCATGTAAACTCACAAACACCTGAAATAGAGAGAGAGGTTGGCTTATCGTTCCGCGGGAGGGGTTGAAAACAGTGCTCACATTCTCGAAATTGAGCTCGTGCTCGGGCAACTTGACAATGGCATCGTTAACATTCTTCCTCTTCTCTAGTGCCTCGGTAATAAGCTTGTCGATATCTTGAGCGGTATGCTTCCAGGTCGGTGGGGCTTGGGGAGGCGTTAACTGAGCCATTGGTGTTTTCCTAGATAACAGCTACATCATGTCTGACTGCGCTTTAAGGAGAAAGTGTGTGAGAACCGAGGATAATCGGCCAGGCACGCCTGATTATGGCACTAGCCATGCAGGCTCCTACCGTGACGCTCAATGCAAAGAAGGAAGATATACGAAACAAGCAGTGAATGCAGATGCTCGGGTAGAAAATACCTCCTTGTTTCAGGTATTCGTTTTACGTTTGTTGCAGTCACCTATTACAAGTTACTATGCTCGAGTCTCGAGAGCGAGTTCGGCGAAGTCAGCGATCGACTCCAAGTTGTGAGAGCCCAGAGTCACCGGGCCCTGGTCGTCGAAAGTTAGCACTGGGACTCTCATTGATCCCTTCATTTCTGACTCGGACAATTTTTCCTCGCTGAACTAGATTTTGTTTCGGTACGCGACCGCTGTTGACCCAACCTTTCGTTCTAATGCCGAGCTGGCATGCAGATAATATATCGACACACATACTCGGGGACAGGGGATGAAGGGTTACTAGAGGAGAAACCGTCTCTAGCAAATCAGGGGCTGAGAGAGTTTGATCCCATATACTGTTTTTTCTTCTTCTTGTGATGACTGTCTATATTTCGATTTATCGTCTAGCTCCACAGGCAGGATACGCTCGTTCTTTACGGTCCCTAGCCTAGTTGGCCATCGGGCCGACCACAGCATGTAGTTTCGATTCTGCATCTTCCCATGCCTGCAGCGCTCCGCTGATTGTATCCAGAGTATCCAATCGTGTGAGAACCTCCTGCTTGATGGCCTCCATGCCGTCCCTCTCATACGCACTGATGCCCCTCTCGTCCAGATCGTCCTCCCTTCTCGTCCCATCATAGTATCCCGGTGCCGCGAGCATGTACATCCATCCAGTCGACAGCGAAAGGCTAGCGATAGATTGAGCGGACGGGAGACGAGTCTGTTCATATATGTGGAGGGCCTCTGGGATGCTCGAGAGCGTGGTAAGAGGATGAGCGATGAGCCGGCCAAGCACAAATGCATCCTAAATGTGTCTTGAGTGACAATGGATAAGGAAAGGAGTTAGGAATGGGACGCACTTCAATCGCTTGGCCCGCGCCGGCACCAAAGTGAGGCGTCATGGCGTGACACTGGAGATCATCGATCATTAACTGGACATGCTTCCACACCCGATCTGAGGAAGACGCACTGCATCTCCGATAAGTGCAACCCTCTTTCGCACACAAAATGGAAGTGGTTTCACGACGTGCAGCGCCCACTTGGACGGCTTCTCGCAGAGCTATGAGTGGGCGCCGCTTAGACTGGCAAGAAGTAATCAGTGTGGAGAGGATCTACCTTCGTCAATGTCCTCAAATCAGGTTCGAAGTTATCGAAGGATTCAACAACCCCATCACGATTCCCGTCGGATACCCAGTGTCCTTCGTAGCGCGTGCCCACCAAACTCGGGTTGCATATCATCGCCGCAGCGTTGATGATAGTCCCCTTGGCGATCGGATAGGTCATACAGAACTGTGAATGGCTGAGATGGGTGAACCTGAATATATGTAGCAGGAAACATGTTTACCCTGCCCTTTCCGTGATACTGCATTCCAGTAGAATGAGGTGCGGATTTGTGCACACATATAGTTGCGTACTCACTGATGTCATATTCCCTAAAGAGAGATTCTCTGGGTTCTCCTTCCTCAATGCCTCCGCGGGTACCAGCCAACGATATACTGTTATCCCTGTGAAAGTTGCTTCGATGTATTGTTTAAGATCTGTCTCGTCGCCACTGTTCTTGTCCTCTGACGCTACTTCAAACAACGTCTTGCGGACTGCCGAACGGATTCCGTCAGCTCCAATGAGTACATCTGTGGTCGCAGCGGTTCCATCCGCGAAGTGAAGTATAATAGGTGACGCCGAGTGCGCATCTTGTTGTTCTGGTTCCATATAACTGACGAGCCGCTTCCTGGAATGCACTGTGCACGACGCTGGGAGGTTCCTTTCCAGGATGGCTACCATATGCTGACGATGCATGGAAGAGGGACCATCTTTACCCATCTCCATGAGAGTAGGTCACCAAATTGTGGAACAAGTCAGGACTTACCGCGAAGGACTCTTTGGTACCAGACGTATCCGCCCTCCCGTATGTCTGATCGCCTCATACAAGGGCCTGACGCGGCGGTCAGAACCGAACCCAACATGAATGATGATCGCGTCACTCACCTTGGCCCGGGCCGCTGTCTGGATTATGCGTAAAGATATGTTTGAACTCGTCGAACAACCCAAGCTCAATCATCACTTCGTGCGTTCGTTTCCATACTGTAATTCCTACACCAGCAGTTTCGATAGAGTCGTGCGCTTCGTATAGATCGACGGGTATAGAAGGGTCATATTTTCCGATCGTAATGGCGAGGACAAGACCGCCGATACCAGCGCCGCTGGAAAGGCCCTTGAATAGCGGACCCGAACGTGAGTATAGCTACGCACCAGATGGCAACACGGAATTTGGGTCCCGACTCAGATGACATTGTATTGTAGGAAACCAGGAGGGGATATCTGACCTGCGAAGATGCATAGTCCCCTTATATCGTTCATAAATCGAATATACCGAGTCATTCATGAACTCGGCACGTTCGACGCGCAAGTAATTTACGTGATTCTGATTACACTGTTCGGGGCGATTTGAGTAACTTACGATGCGATTGCAAAGCAAGCGGCACGAGTCATGCTGACCGACCGTAACGGCATCAGAAGATCAAAGGAGTGCCACTGCTTGAGCGAGAAACGACACGGTCCAACGCTGATGGGATCCGGTCGTGTTAGCGGCGGGAAGCCATGTCTGATAAAAATGATGGCTAATGGCCCACAAGCTGTTATCTGTGTCGTGAGTGTGTCAAGTTCTGTGTATAACTGAAAACAAATTCACTAGATATGACGTGTTGTTGGCTATGGTAGCAACCATGGTTCATGACTCAATGAGATGGTGGCGTTCGCTGAAAAAATCGCCCCTGGAGTATGTGCTGCACTGATCGACGGGGTTGGACCGAGGGACCCTCTCCATGGAGTTCTGCGCGAAAATCAAGCAAAATCAAAAGCTGTAGGGTTTGCCTTGCAAATGGTCGAACCTATGACCGTGACGTTAGTAGTCTGAATGCCTACTCACTTACAGCCTCGAAGGCCAAACGTTGTAGCGATGCCCAAACGTGTCCCGGAGGTGCAGCCAGCCCCAAACAGGATTCTATAGCGAGTGCCAATGTAGTAGGCACAGCACGAAACAATAGGTCGGGGAGTAGGTGAAGATGTCCCTCGTTAATTCCTGTTAGAATTCGGGATGCAAGACCTCGCAGTGAGAATAATAACGATGTCTGTTTAAACTCTGTCGTGGGGAAGAGAAAACATGTGGAGAGCGCTAGTGTACGATGTGATTATGTAAGCCTATAGACTCATCATGGAGACAGCAATGTTATCTCCAACAATCCCGTGCCGCGAGTTTCATCGTGGTTGCACTCTGTTACAACCCAATCCATGTGAAGAGCATACGACAGATAAGTATGTGCATGGCAACTGTCAGCTGCCATTCACAGGTGCTCCCTGCTCGCAACCCTGTCTATCGCATTCCTGACAAGTCCAACGAGCTCCTCTTCCGCGCCTACTATAGCCTCTACGCGACGTTCACGCGATAAGAGGTCACCGAACACCGTCTCCGGATCAAATGCAGAATGGGCTCTCTGCACAGCCTCGGCAAACTTGGCAGGGTGGGCGGTGGAAAGCACGACTTGAACGGTCGCGGCGGAGCTATGACGGACAGACATCGAGTCCAGCGTACCATACTCAAGAAAGATATCGCGAGACGTACTTGGATTTTGCGAATACTTCGGCGGCATGTAGCCCCACAGCGGTATGCGGGTCAACGAGGTATGACTTGGTCTCGTTGTATTTTCGGATGGTCGCAATCGTCTATGGTCAATGAGTTGACTAGTTGCACATCTAAATATATATTGAACCTCACCTGCTCATCGTCAGCCTTGTCTGCGACAAAGTCTCTCCGTGCACGCTCAAGCACCGCAGACAGATCGACGGTCCCCCTGTTTTTAACCGCAACCATCCACTCGCGTACCTGCTCACACGCAGCTGCACGCTTCGACGTCTCGTCGTTGTGTACTGTCTCATAGGCAAGGTACCAGAGCAACCGTTCAAAGTTGCTTGAAACGGCGATATCCATGGCAGGACTAACAGTTGCATAGACACCGTCGGCCACCGGAGCAGCACCGGGATCAACTTTCTGGTATGACCCACTCTTCCAGAATCGAGTGAGAATGTCGTTTGAATTTGTGGCGACGCCAAGTTTACCCATAGGAAGGCCCATACACTTGGCATAGTATCCTGCGAGGATATCACCAAAGTTACCCGTAGGCACAACAAACTGGATCTCGGAACGTTCGACGTCGGCGTCGGCGTTATCAAGAAGTTGAAAGTAGGCAGAGAAGTAGTAGACAATCTGCACGAGAATACGGGCCCAGTTGATGGAATTCACTGCCCCCAAACGATGTTTTTCGTTAAACTGCTTGTCAGCTAGGAGTGATTTAAGGATATCCTGTGGGAAGGGTTACACCAAACCTGCCAGTACAGAACAGTAGAAGCTGCGCTTACTTGGCAGTTGTCAAAAGTTCCACTGACAGACAGGTTGTGGACATTCTCGTCGAGGACGGTCGTCATCTGAGCTTCCTGGATGGGAGAGACTCGGCCTCGAGGGAAGAGAATGAAAACAGATATGTTGGCCTTGTTGCGCAGGCCGTAGATAGCAGCACTTCCAGTGTCACCACTGGTGGCGCCGACAACAGTGAGCTTCTCTGGCGGTTCTCCGGGAGCTTTTCGAGAATTGCGCCTATTGAGAAAGTATTCAAACAGATTTCCAACGAGCTGGAGCGCAAGGTCCTTGAATGCATAGGTGGGTCCATGGAACAGTTCAAGCACGTATGTTTTAGGATCGAGTCGAACAAGGGGCGTGATAGATGGATCGCGAAACGCGGACGGGCCAACGGCGTATGTCCTGTTGACGAGCGAAACTAAATCGGCTGGGGGAAGCTCATCGGGAGAGATGAAGAGTGAAAGAATGTTGACGGCGAGCTGTTGGTAAGAAAGACCGGCCCATTCAGATCGCCAGTTTTCAGGAAGACTTGGGATATCTTTTGGAATGTAGAGCCCACCATCTGGGGCGAGGCCAGCGAGGACAACCTGTCACGAGTCCAACATCAGCGTAGAGGGTAACAGAGACGATGACCCACGTCCTCGAACGACTGCTCGCCTGGGTGTCCGCGGGTGGAAAAGTACTTCATCGCCGTCGCCGTCGTCGTGCTCGACGCGATAAACGACGCGATCTCAGATCAGTGCCGAGTCATAATATTGATATCCTTTTCGGGTAGAAATGTACAAAATAGGTCCACAGACACACTTCGAAAGTCCGGCGGCTCCACCATCACCTCGAGCAATTATACAGCCCTAATCTTCGCACAGCGGGGTTATTCAGTCCCTATAACTTCCGCAATTATTTCTGGAGGAAGACAAAGGAGATGTTCCATAGCACGCCAATGGAGGTAAGCTGTTGCTCTCTGTACAATGGCTCGGCTGGTAAATGTGCCCACAAGCGGAGGGGAATCCAGCTAAACTTTTCTTTGCGTACAGCAAGGCTGTCGAGGAGCTAGAGGTCCTTCGTCGGAGTGCTGTTGTTATTCAGCTGTGCAATCGGACGGGATCTCGCAGACTGGCAGTAGAACACTAATGTCTGATGATGAAGCCACATTGGTCACTGAGAGGTGAGGACTAGGTTCGTTTTCATTCAACTAGTATGGAGCTTGATTTACTCATGACAGGGGATACTTTTCATTATGGGTCTCGCAACACATACATCCCCGAGACTCAAAATACATCAGCATTGGTGGCAGGTTGGGCCGTCATCTCCGCATCTCCTCCCCAACGCCTGTCACTCTGACGGTTACCGTGGGTCAGCATTGTCCCGTGCCGATCACATCCTCGCATGCAAATCGCTCCTAACCGCGTAATTGGAAACCTATGGACAGCTGCCACGTTACAAGTTCGAAACGACATCCCCAAAGTAGTAAGACAGATGAGTGCACGTAAAGCACTTGCACGTCGACAGGTCAAGACGCTAATGAGATATATCCGTGGGACTCATGAGCGACATAAAAGAGACCTTGTCTTTCCGCAGGTCAGATAACGTCTCCTGATTTTCCTGTTGTACTAGAATACAATGTCAGCCTCCTCTGGGTCGGGGCCCAGGTTCCGTGTTGCCATCTGGTGTGTAAATATGTTCACGCTTGAGCCCGTCGCTGAAACACCTCGCAGTGGCGCTGGTATCGCCGGTCTTGTCCTTGCTATTACAATCGGAAAATATGACCCCTCCATACCCATTGATCTATACGAAGCACACGACTCTATCGACTCTGCCGGTGTAGGAATAGTGATATGGAAGCAGGCGCACGAGGTCATAATCGAGCTTGGGTTGTTCGATGAGTTCAAACACATCTTTTCACATGATCCCAACGACAGCCATGGTGAGTGACTCGATACTCGATTATGTCGACTTCAGTTCTGACCGCCGCATCAGGCCCCATTATGAGGCGATCAGACATTCGCGAGGGCGGATACATTTGGCACCACAGAATTCATCGCTGTATGTGTTTATGTATTCCACCATTTGGAGACCTGCTCTCATGGAGGCGGGTAAAGATGGTCCCTCCGGAATGCATCGTCAGCACATGGTAGCCATCCTGGAAAGGCACATCCCAGCGTCGTGCACAGTGCATTCCAGGAAGCGGCTCGTCAGTTATATGGAACCAGAACAACAAGATGCGCACTCGGCGTCACCTATTATACTTCACTTCGCGGATGGAACTACTGCGACCACAGATGTACTCATTGGAGCTGACGGAATCCGTTCAGCAGTTCGCAAGACGTTGTTTGAAGCAGCATCAGAAGACAAGAACAGTAGCGACGAGACAGATCTTAAGCAATACATTGAAGCAACCTTCACAGGGACGACAGTATATCGTTGGCTCATCCCTGCGGAGGCGTTGAAGAAGGAAAGCCAAGAGAATCTCTCTTTAGGGAGGATCATAGCAGTGAGCAGGCAATTGTACATGTGTACAATCCACATCTCATTCTGCTGGGATACAGTATCACGGCAAGGGCAGGGTAAACATGTCTCATATCACCTTTATCCAGATTCATTCATTTTGCCATTCGCAGTTCTGTATTACCTATCCGATTGCCAATGGCACTCTCATCAACGTCGTGGCATCCGTAACTGATCCGCGTTCGGCGGGCACGTACTACAAAGGACACTGGGTATCCGACGGGGGTCGTGATGAACTAGTTGAATCCTTCGACGACTTCGAACCTGACATGAGGACATTAGTGAAGGTGGATTCTCTTCACACTAATCAAATCTTACCAGTCTAAGCAGCACCCGCTACAGCTCTGCGAGAAGCCGTCCAAGTGGGCGCTGCACGTCGTGAAACCACTTCCATTTTGTGTGCGAAAGAGGGTTGCACTTATCGGAGATGCGGTGCGTCTTCCTCAGGTCAGGCGTTACAGGCACGTTCAGCTGATGATCAATGATACTTTAGTGTCATGCCACGACGAACCATTTCGCTGCCGGTGCGGGTCAAGCGATCGAAGTGCGTCCCATGTATGATTTCGTCACTCATCTATTGTCACTCAAACACGTCTAGGATGCATTTGTGCTCGGCCGACTCATCGCACACCCTCTTACGACGCTCTCTCGCATTCCAGATGCCCTCCACATTTATGAAGAGATTCGTCTTCCATTCGTTCGTTCTGTCGCGAGCCTTTCGTTATCCACCGGGCGGATGTATATGTTTATGGAACCAGGGTACTACGATGGGACGAGGAAGGAGAACGATCTGGATGAGAGAGGGGTCGGTGTGTATGAAAGGGAGAGCATGGAGACGATGAAGCAGGAGATCCTCAGACGATGGCGTTTTATGGAGGAGTCGAGCGGAGCTCTACCGGCATGGGAAGACGCAGAATTGAAGTTGCAAGCGTCAGTGGGTCAGGTAGCCAACTAAGCCTACACATCGAACGCTCGGTCCTGCGAGTCATTCGCACATCATGCCTACTTTACCTGAACCACTCCAATGGTCTTTTGCATCATACCTCGTAGCCTTGAGTGCTATCAGCGCTGTCTTGGTCCACTCACGAAGAGGCTGGTGGCTAGGCGGGAGCGAGGTGTTGACCTGGTAGTGACCTTCTCAGAGCACCAGTTCGCGTAGTGTATTGTCGCGGGCGATGCCAATATCATGTACCTCCGAGTCTTCGGCAACATTTGACAAACTTTACATGCACATGTCACAAAGCAGCTGGCCACCAATTTCAGCCAACTCACAACAATACCATTTCGCCGAGGGCAATGTTAAGCATTGTTCATCAGGGTTTGGCTGGTATACATTCAAATCGGTATTCGAGTCACGGACCATGCCACACTGTACTACAGGTTCGACCAACCCTGGCAACTTCTCTGCACATTCAACTCCACGCAGCTCAATCAGAGGCGCTAGTTAACAGCAGTACTTACACAGGGATGTCTCTCTCTGTCGTCAAGGAGGAGATCCGTTGGCCAGTGCAATGCGGTGGGTGGATTAATCTCAACGCTGGCTACTTACCTCATCGAATCAGAAGAAAACCTGTTTTCACTCAATTACGGAACTTGACTTACTTATAGCAGCTTATGGGATGGCCATCGTTTCATCAGACATAGCTCTGCAATACGTCTGCCTTTCCTCCCAGAAGCTTCGTTGTATCGATTCCGAGGGTCATTGTAGTCGATATCGCCAGTATTGAGTCGTACCGGTTGCGCTGCAATCGCAACGTCGTACGACCATATAGTCAGCATCACGTATTACTTGACTCACTGGCGGCCTCGCGCGTCGAACGTGCCGAGTTCATGAATGACTCGGTATATCCAATTCCAGAGGACATAAAAGCGACTTGATCCCTCCATAGATCAGATATCCTCTCCTGGTTTTCCTCGCTATACTACAGTACAATGTCAGCATCACTCTCATCATCTGACTCGGGACCCAAGTTCCGTGTTGCCATCTGGTGCGTAGCTATACTCACGTTCGAGTCCGCCATTCACGACTCTTTCCAGCGGCGCTGGCATCGGCGGTCTTGTCCTCGCCATTACGATCGGAAAATATGACCCTTCTATACCCATCGATCTATACGAAGCGCACGACTCTATCGACACTGCTGGTGTAGGAATTACACTATGGAAACGAACGCACGAAGTCATGGTCGAGCTCGGGCTGTTTGACGAGTTCAAACAAATCTTTACGCATAATCCAGACAGTGGTCATGGTGAGTGACACGATCATCATTCATGTTGGGTTCGGTTCTGACCGCCGCATCAGGCGCTAGTATGAGACGATCAGACATTCGCGAGGGCGGATACGTCTGGCACCAAAGAATCCATCGCTGTAAGTCCTTGTGTATTTTACGATCTTTGACCCACACTCATGGAGGGTAAAGCTAGCCCCTCTGCCATGCATCGTCAGCACATGGTAGCTATCCTAGAAAGGAACCTCCCGGCGTCGTGCACAGTGCATTCCAGGAAGCGGCTCGTCGGTTATATGGAACCAGAACAACAAGATGTACACTTGGCGTCACCTATTATACTTCACTTCGCGGATGGAACCACTGCGACCACAGATGTACTCGTTGGAGCTGATGGAATCCGTTCAACAGTTCGCAAGACGTTGTTTGAAGCAGCGTCAGAGGACAAGAATGGTGGCGACGAGACAGATCTCAAAGAATACGTTGAGGCAACCTTTACGGGGATGACAGTGTATCGCTGCCTTGTGCCTGCGGAGGCGCTGAAGAAGGAAAGCCCTGAAAATATTTCATTAAGAGAGATGTTGGCGGTAAGCAGTCGGATTACACGATGCATCATTCTACACCTCACACCACTGGGATACAGTATACCGGAAAGGGCAGGGTAGATATGTTTGGTCATGCTTTGGTGATTTCCTCATCCACCGTTCGCAGTACCTTGCCACCTATCCGATTGCCAACGGGGCTAGCATCAACGTTGGGGCTATCGTCAGCGATCCGAGTTTGACGGGCACGCAATACGAAGGGCACTGGGTATCCGACGCGGGCCATGAACAGCTAGTTGAATGTTTTGACGACTTCGAACCCGACGCGAGGACAGTTGTCAAGGTGACCTTTCTTCACACTGATCAAACTTTCAAGACTAGTCTAAACGACACACGACACAGTTCTGCGAAAAACCGTCCAAGTACGCGCTGCACGTCGTGAAACCACTTCCGTTTTGTGTACGAAAGAGAGTCGCACTCATCGGGGATGCGGTGCGTCTTGCTCCTAACTTGCATGCTCCGTTGATGACAGACAAATCCGCAGTGTCACGCTATGACGCCTCATTTCGGTGCCGGTGCTGGTCAAGCGATCGAAGTGCGTTCCATTTATGACTCCGTCACTCGTCCATTGTCGCTCAAACACGTCTAGGATGCGTTTGTGCTCGGCCGGCTCATCGCATACCCTCTTACGACGCTCTCTCGCATCCCAGATGCCCTCCGCACGTACGAAGAGATTCGGCTTCCACTCGCTCAATCTATCGCGAGGCTTTCGTTATCGACCGGGTGGATGTATGCATTCATGGCACCGGGGTACTATGATGGGACGAGGAGGGAGGACGATCTGGATGAGAGAGGGGTTGGTGTGTATGAGAGGGAGGGCACGGAGACGATGAAGCGGGAGATTGACAGACGATGGGATTTTATGGACGAGTTGAGCGGAGCTCTGCAGGCATGGAAAGATGCAGAATCGAAATTGCAAGCGTTGGCTGGCTAGATCGCAGTAGATGAGCCTGGACGTGTATGTACGCTTCCGCTCTCCCCGTCGCGCAACAGGATGTCTCGATGTGTGCCGTTCGTGGGCGCTTACATATTGGGCATATGGTGTAGCTGGTTATCACATCCGCTTAGCATGGCGCTGAGTGCGGGGGGTCTCCGGTTCGAGTCCGGATTTGTCCACTCTTTTTTCGTTGCTTCTTTTTTTCCAAGTGTCAGTGTTCGAAGCAGCATGCGCACGTTCGTGATGTTCGAAGGCTTCGATCGATGTCGATTCGATGATGTGTCATGATGATGGGACTTGTGCGATCTTGCCCACTTCCACGAGTCTCGTGTGTGTAACGTGTGGGTTTTGGTTCGCAATGGAAGCTCGTTCGTACGCGGACAGTTTGTCACTTGAGCCCACGTTCGACGCTGACATGTAGAGCCGCATGGTCAGCGTCAGCGTCAACGATCGCAAGTGGGATCGTCGGCATTCTAGATTTAGGGCGGTTTCAAGAGTCCGCAAGACTTTGGGGAGACCTATTCTATTGTCAAGAGCTTCCTACTTGGACCGCCCCGGAAAAGTCTTGGACGGATCGATACAAAGTGTCACCCATTGCAGGTACTCACTTGCCGGTCGTGGTCGGAGTCAAGAACAGGAAAAAAGAGTGGACAAATCCGGACTCGAACCGGAGACCCCCCGCACTCAGCGCCATGCTAAGCGGATGTGATAACCAGCTACACCATATGCCCTACGCCATTGTATTCATCCCTCGCGTACACGATCCAGTCAAAGCCAACCCTGCGTGCCCTTGCCCCGAGTCATCCGATCCAAATCCAAATCCCTTTCCGAGTCTTTGCCTCAACACCGTCATGTCGACGATCGATCTCAAAGTCGAGTTTAGTGGCGGCCTCGAGCTGCTCTTCGGGAACCAACGTACACACACGGTTTCACTCCCCCCCAGCACGAGCACCACACCCCCGCCAACTCCAACTCATGACAACGGGGGGACGGATCTGACGTTGACGGATCTGATGCACCATCTACGTACGCACGTCCTCACCGAACGTCCCGAACTCTTTATGGAGGGCGATACCGTGTACGTCCCTTGCAATAGCGATCACTCACACCAGCACCAACACGGGGACTGACGCGCGCCGCCGACAGTCGACCGGGTATTCTCGTCCTCATCAACGATACGGATTGGGAGTTGGAAGGCGAGGGCGGGTACGTGCTCAAGAGTGGTGACGAGATCGTGTTCATCTCGACGTTGCATGGTGGGTAGATGATGACGATGGACGATCGCATAGATGCACGGAGATCATAGCGATGGGACCGAGGGGGCTCGAGGGATCTGTTCCATGATGAATATAGGCCAGATCCCCGAGAGCTTGGTGCGAGCTCCCAGTCAACAGACACGACAGAGGAGATCTAGAACATGTCTATTACATTAATATTAATTAGCAGGCACATAAAAACGCCCCTGTACTCAGTCTCTCGCCTCCTTGACATACCCCTGCATCAACCCCACCACCCTCTTCAAGTTTTGCCCAAACTTGGCCGAGATTGGGACCACGTCCATCTGGCGGCGCGTCCCACTCCCAGTCATCTCGGTCTCAACGTACGCCTCCAATCGACGCAGCTTCTCCCGCGCCTCGCTCACCGCGTGTGCGTCTCCGTCGCTTGCAAGTAGATCAGCCTTGTTGGCAATGACGAGACGCGCCTTGTCGCTCATCCCAGGCTTGTACTTGTCCAGTTCCTCGCGCAGAACCTCGAGGTCGTCCCACGGGGCAGGCCTTGAGAGGTCGACGACGTACACGAGCGCATGCGAACGCTCGATCGACCGTAAAAACGAGTGTCCGAGACCGACGTCCTCGGACGCACGTGAAATCAGACCAGGGTTGTCCGCAATCGTGAACCGGAACGACTCCAGAATGGCAAACTGGTCGAGCGTGGAGAGGTTAGCGACGGTGGGGGTATGGTGCGCCTCTGGTTCTGGTTCTGAGTCTGCTGCCATTGGTTCGAGACGGCGGGCTTCCTCGACAGCGGTTTCATCAAAGACGTGAACGTCGTGGAGTTCGCCCTCAAAGGTACCGTCGTCAGCGACCCGGATGACACCCACGACCGGGTTCAACGTCGTGAATGCATAGCTCGCCACCTCTGTCTTGGCACGACCACCCGTCAGAGCGCGTAACAGCGTGCTCTTGCCAGCATTGGGCATGCCAACGAATCCGACGTCCGCAATGATTTTGAGCTCGAGTTCCAGTGTGACGCGTTCGCCATCATGTCCCTTGGTGGCAAACTTGGGCGAGCGGTTGACAGGGCCCAAGAAATGAGGGTTGCCAAAACCACCACTACCGCCCCTCGCGATCAAATGGCCCAGATACTCTGTTTTCCCGAGCGCAAGGGGTGCATTGACGTCTTCGACGACGCGCTCGACCTCGGCGAGGTCGAGATGAAGTGGATGATTCGCCCTCTGCATCCATGCCCAGCGTCGCTCGCGTTCTTCCCTCCAGAGCGCCGCCTCGGCTTGCTTGAACGCATCCCTCTGGAGATTGTCGTCCACGGAGCGTGGATAATGCACCCATCTACTGTCCAGCATCTTTGCGCGCCGCGCGTCGAACTCGAGCGCCTCGAGCGCCTCCTCCTCCGCCTCCCACTCGTCCTTGGCGCGTCGTGGATCGTCACGGGGGAGCTCGCGCACGACGGTGCCGAGGGGGACTTTGATGACCGTGGGTGTGGCGTTCCGACCGTTTTGCCATGTCCCGCGGCCGTGGTTGCCGGGCAGACCGGGGACGCGTTTTGGGATCGAGGAGAGCGTGGTGAGTTCGGGGGTGGGCATCACGTAGACGTCTCCGCCGCGACCGCCGTTCCCGCCCGAGGGGGGACCCATGGCTTTGAATTTTTCGCGGTGGAACGCGACGCAGCCGTTGCCGCCTCTACCTTGGCATGAGGATGAGGTCATTGGGGGTACGTGGAGAAGAAAAGGGGCGTACCGCCTCGGACGTGGATGATGACGTGGTCAAGAAAGGTGTCGCCCTGTTTGCTGTGATGTGAGGGTGATGGTGTGCAAGTGAGGAATGCTGACCCCTTGTCGTCGTTTACGCTCTGTCCTTTTCTGCGACCGCGGTGAGGTGGTCAGTTCGGCATCCGAGGTGGAAGAGAGCGGTCGTCGGTGAGCACGCAGCAGCCAAGGGCTCCTGCACGCTGCTCTCAACATCAGAGAACAAGGATGGTGGTAAACAAGAGTAAACATCCGTCTTCGTATTCCTCCGAGTGGGTACTGTATAATACATACACGCGACAGCGCAGTCCTTCGTCAACGTACAGCGGGAACATTCAAAGAGACGTTCAAACAAGTCATAGATATCGTATTTTATATTCCTGCGCTCAAGCCAAGCAGCCTGCTCGGGGTCAAGGCATGCCCCGCGCTAAGCGGGACGGGTCGCGCGGGGGCATTGGACGCCGTGCGAGGGGAGGTGGTGCTCATGCGGATCAAGAGCGAGGCAGCGGTCTCGTCCTCGGGGGTATATACAGGGGATGCCACGGGCGACGCTTTCGCGTTCGCACGAGGGGTGAAGCCGGAGAAGCGCGGCTGCATATGGGAGGTAGTGGCAGATGGAAGGAACGTGCTTGGAGAGGGCAGCGTGAGGACAGGTGGGATTGGGAACCCGGCTGTTGCGGGCGCGCAGAGTGCCGAGGTGGGTGGGGTGGGGAGTTGGGTGGACCTCGCACTCGGGTCAAAGGCAGGTGACTGGGAGGGGTCCGCGACAGAGGGAAGCCATGCAGAAATGGAGGGGAGGCGGGAGGGGGGTGCGACAGAGGAGGGCCTGGAGCGGTCTTCCGGGGAAAGGGAGATGGGCTCGCTGCAGCGCGGGCAACCGCTGTGCTCGAGCTGCTTGACCCGTTCTGTCAGGTCCTGGAGATAGGCGACGGTGCGGACGAGGATCTCGAGCTTGAACTCCTTTTCGCCCGCCGGCTTTGGCTTTGAGGCGGGCTTTTTGGAGTCGGGCTCGTCGTCCTCGGAGTCGTCTGGGGGACGTCTGTACTCGGGGGGGACGAGGTCGCGGAGGGTGGCGAGGGCGTCGTTGATTTTTGTGCGGCGTGCCTTCTCGATAAGAGAGTGGTTTATCTTGCGCTGTGCCTCGCGGGTAGCACGCGAGAGGGTGCCTGGGCGGCGACCGCGACGCTTTGGGGAGGGATGGGGGTGGTCGTCGTCGTCGGGGTGGGAGGAGAGCGAGTCTGAGCGGAGACGCTTTGCCCTGCGCGGAGGGTTGCACGAGCCGGCGTAGACGTCCATGGGGAGATCCGCTGGTGCGATGGGGCGGAGGGAAGACATGGAGGGGGCGAGAGAGCCGGGCTGGCTTAAGACGTGCTCGTGTGCGCGTGGCCCGATGTGAGCCGGCCCGCGATTGGCTCGTCGCCGCACGTGTGTCCCGGTCACAAGAGCATGTCCCTCCGCCGCTCCCTCCTCGCCCTCGCCCGCCCCATGTCCGCCCTCGCCGTCCCCGCCGACGGAAGGCACATCCAGACCGCCGCCGCGCTCATCATCGGGCACGTCCCTTCCTCGCCCCGCTGTCCCAGCTAACCCGCCGCAGGGACGAAATCCTCAACGGAAAGACCCTCGACCGCAACTCGAACTACTTTGCCCGCTTCTGCTTCGAGCACGGCATAGATCTGTGCGCACCCCCCTGACGTCCATCCCAGCCCCTGACCCGTCCCCAGGAAGCGCATAGAAGTCATCGCCGACGACGAGGACGAAATGTGTGTCGTCCTCGCCTCTCCGAGTGCCTGCTGACACCCCCCAGCGTCGAGGCAAGTCGCAGGATGGTGGAGCGCTACGACTTCGTCATCACCTCCGGCGGCATCGGTCCCACCCACGACGGTGCGTCTGCTCGCCCACGCTCGTCCCCAGCTCACGCCCCCCAGACATCACGTATGCGTCGCTCGCCAAGGCCTTTGGGCAGCAGCTCAGCTACCACCCAGAAACCCTCTCCCGCATGGAGGACCTCATCCGCCTCCGCCGCTCCTTCACCCAGCAGAACGAGGAACAACGCATCGCCCGCAGGCGCATGGCCCTCTTCCCACACGCAGCCGAGGTCCTCTTCGTCGCACCCGATATCTGGGTGGTCCGTACCCCCTTCCACCCCATATACTCCTTCTCACTCTCTCCCAGCCCGTCGTGCGACTCCAGGGAAAGCTCTGCGTATTCCCCGGCATCCCCTCTCTGTTCCAAAAGATGCTGGACGGCCTCAAACACTTGCTTCCCCTCCCACCGCCCGATGCCCGCCCCTCGCGTCTACAGGTATTCACAGAGTACGTCACACATCACCTGCCGCTGTCCGTGCTTATCTATTCCGTCAGTCTACCCGAATCGTCGATCGCACCCTACCTTACCACGCTACAGAAGCGCGTGACTCCGGAAGGTATCCGGATAGGCTCGTATCCACTTATCCAGCGTGGCGTCTACGTCTCACTTATCGGCGCAAATCGCGATCGAATTCGTGAACTCGCCCAAGAAGTCGAGAACGAGGTGCAGGGCCGTATAGTGTCCGAGGAGGAAGCAGAAACCAAGAGACGTTCTGGTGGGGCGTAGCCGTGACCATCCCAGTGTACGCTATGTGTATCATGTTGCTTTCGATTACGTCCGTTGTCTTGTAATGTTCGAACCATACACATCAGACGAGCTTGGCTTGCCCGGTCAGCACATCTCTGATCAGAACCAGCGCCGCCTCTGCAAAGGCGACCATATTGTACCCTCTCTCCTCGTTTCCCGTATCGATCGTCCGAGTGACCACGCCTTCTTCGGACACGATGGCGAGGTTCGTTCTACCCTTGCTTCATTCCCGATTACATCCATCCCTTGCGTTGAGTAAAAGGGGTAGTACGTACACGAAATGGAATGCCCTCGGAGGCACGGTGGGCCCAGTCGTCCCAGACTCGCCGACAGCCAAGGTCGTCCCGAGCTGTGCACGCACGCTCGCCGCCAGTCCAGCGACGATCTCGGGGGTCGGACCGCTACAACCCCATTGTCAGCGCGCACCGTCGGCCACGGAAAGGAAAACGGACAGGTAATCCTTGGATATCCGGTCGTCCCAGCCTGCCCAGGCCTTTCGGGCGGTGGGCGTGTACACGGTCGCACCACCGACGAAGAACCTGCTGGCGCCTGGGACGGATAAGAGGGCTGCGGAGATGAGACCGCCCGTGGACGTCTCTGCGACGGCGATCGTGGCCCCGCGCGAGACGAGCTGTGCTGCGATCTCGTCGAGGAGAGGCTGGAAAGCCGGTGGAGGAAAGACGTGGACGTCGTTGTATGTTGCCATGGATGGGCCCAAATTAGATCTCGATACAAAGACGACAACACGAACATGTTATAACACGAAAAAAAAAAAAAAGTCCATTCTCTGTCCATGCACCTGTCCAGAGAAATCGATCGTGGTGGCTGGCGACTCACTGGATCCTTATCAGGGTAGGGGCACGGCATCCCTGATCGCGTCGACGACCCCACGCCCGACCAGCTCCTCCTCGATCATCCGTTCCAACAACTGGCCCATCCATCCCAAACACCGCCCCTCATCGCCCGATCGCTCATCGTACTCCACGTCGTCCGCACACTCCAACACCGCCTCCCGCTGGTCCCGACTAAACATCCCCAGCGAAAATGTCTCGTTATGCTCCCGCTCGCACCCGTCGACCACGATCAGGTCCGGATACACGTATTTGTGGACATTGTCCCGTTGGTCGAGGCGGACGACTTGCCATACCTCTTCCCCGTCGGAAAAAACCACGTTGACCCAGTAGACAAGCACGGCTCGGAGGCGGCTCGCGATCGTCCCGGACGCTTGGAGGAAGAGCTCCTTGTCTGATTCGTCGTCGGGATATGCGTACGACAGGGGGTTGTATTCAAAGGTCAATGGTGGAGGCATAGGGCCGGCGCCGTGCGGTGTCAACGGGTATTGGGAGGGAGATATGGGCGGTTGGGTCGAGGGGTGGGGCTGATTATCCTCATCGCACTTGTCGTGCGCTTGTTTTATCCGTTGTGGATTCGTCTGAGGTCCGTCGCGGCGTTTCATTTTGAAAGCACAAACGACCTAAAATTTCGTGACAGGTCCTGACTCCCGCACTGTGCTGACGACATGACATCCTATTTCAAGCGAGCTGCCTACAGTTTCGGAAGGTTACAGTAACGAGTCGCTTTCTTTTGTTCGTACGAATAACATGTTCACTCGAACAGTATGGCCAAAAGCGGTTCGTGAAACTAACCTTGCTACTCGCGGGAAGGTCCATAGGGACGTCCAGGTGGCCAAGGATCCGAGTCCAGAAGAAGCGGGGGGGATGGACCGACGCCCAGACGCCGGACGCATGTGTCCGGGATGAAATTGCGTTGGTCATCGATACCCTCTTGTGGTTTCTGATGCCAGGCTGCAGCGCGGACGTGCTTCTCGGCGTGGCCTAGACTTGCGCCGTTCTCGCACCTCCCGTCGTCCTCCACTTTCGATTTCAATCTCGACAATCCGACTTGCCTAAGATCAAGGATATTTACTGGCCTGGCCAACTCAGGATCCTTTTCATGGTTATGCTGATGGCCACTCATCATCGAGCCCGGTCAAATGAGTAGTCGCCAGGACTAGAGCCGGGTCGTAAGAGCTGAGATGGACCAGCGACGATCCTGGGATGACGGACGCGCTCATGACCCGAAGAAGCCTTGCCGTGAGGTTAAAGGCTAGTGCCCGTGGTGGGTCCTCGCTGGTCCGCATGGGTTACATGCCTACGATGGCTGGGGCGGTGGGCTTTGTGCGGACTGATATGCGTGGAAAACGTGCTGTGCGTCGATCAATCACGCGGATTAAATTGGTGTGAGAGTGGTCCGATATCGATCAGTGTCCGCCCCGAGAGACGCCTCGAGGCCAGCCACGGATCATCTCCGTCGCTCGAACGCTGGATGAAACTGGTCCCCTCGCGTCTGAGCTGCCACGGCAGTGAGCCTGGCGAGACGTGAGCGGGGCAAAAGAGAAGAGATGCTTCGCTCATCGTCAGGGTCTCGGAAGGTTGGTTACGGAAATCGTTTCAAGAAAAATGGAAGCAGACGCGACCAGCACGGAAGTGGAAGAAGAAGAAATGAAGAAAAAAAACGAGAGACCCAGGATCGGTCCTCGCGTCTGGACAGCGGTGGTATGGAATGGCATGTAGTCCTCGTGGACGGGACGCTCGACGAGGGCGCGGGCCCGGACATGAAGTAGGCGAGGATCTGACATTGCCAACTTGACCAGCCCTAACTTTTACCGTGCCTCGTTTAAATTGCGCGCCCCCTGCACCAACTTGTCAAGTGCCCTCCCCGTCCAGGCAAGGTTAGTCCACCGCGCTCCTCGCTTCCGGATTCCCTTAAATACCCCCCAACGTTCACCAAACCCTCCGCTGCACCTTCTTCCTGCAATCTGTTCACGAACCCTGTCACGATGCACGTCTTCGCTGCACTCGCCCTCCTCCTTGCCTCCCACCTCGCCCTCGTCCGCGCTTCCGTCTATGTGAGTCCCCGCCTTTCCACTCACCCCCATCTAACCCAACGCGCAGGTCACCGACCCCGTTCAATCCAGCGTGTTGACCGCCGGACAGGCCTTCACGGTGACATGGGTTGACGACGGTGAAAGTCCCACCCTGTCCAGCATCGGCGAATGTACCGTCTCCCTCTACACGGGCGAACTCGTGCGTACCTGATTAGCGTGTTGCTACCCCGTTGTTTTACCTCGCTCGTTTTAGCAATTGGTCCAGTCGTTGTCATCTGTCGACGTTGCTACCGCTTCGTCCTTGTCATTCACGGTACGCCTTTGTTTTATATCCGGCTCATTGACATGGACTTGATCCATCCGTTGTAGCCCGACCCTTCTGTTGGTGCCGATGGACAATAGTGAGTGAACCGCCGTCGACGAGAGGACCGATCTAACCCCCCTACCCAAGCTACATCGTGTTCACGTCTACCAGTGCTAGCTACCAGGGCTTCTCGGCTTCTTTCACGTCAGTCCTGTCTCGTCACATGACCACGACCTTCGGCTGATCTCGGAGTTGCGCTGCAGGCTCACTGGCATGACTGGAACGACCCCTAGCGGCGGTTCGTCTGCCCCGGTCTCTGCCTCCGCCACCACCTCAGCCGGCTCATCTACCTCCGCAGGCTCATCCATCCCCGCAACCACGGGGTCTGTCACAGCCACAGGATCCAGTGTCTCCACACCATCAGGTACTTCCAGCCCTGTTGTTGGCACCACCACGCCGACCGGTTCGACATCTGCTGCAGGTACCACCGCTGCAACTGGCACCACAAGCCCAACCCTGACCACGCCCACCGCGGCGTCGACGGTCACCGCAAGCACCGTCACCCCTACCACCACCGCCACCGCGACTTTGACGTCTGCCTCCACTTCTGCAAGCGCTACCAACGCTGCTGTCCGCGTTGGATCTTCCGCGTCTTTCGGGGGCGTTGCCGCCTTGCTCGTCCTCTCTGGCGTTCTCGCTTTCTAAACGATCTTCCTACGATACCCTTCCTTGAACGATGTGTGACGTCTGTCTTTTTTTTCCCGATTTCTTATTCTACCTTGTAGACAAAAGCGGGTTGATGGTTCTCTTAAGTTTGTCGTATTATTTCTTCACGAACTCGGTTTCTTTTTTTACGAATGACGGATACCTGCGTGTTGTTGTGTTTAGTACCGAACGACTTGTTTCATCATGTGCCAAGCGTGGGAGCGCCATGCCTCTGCCAACAGGCGCGCGTGGGCATCCGCAGACGACGACCCTGTCCGATGTCCACGACCGATACCAGACGCCCTCGCAAGCAGAAACAAAAAGAGCCCAAGTCGCATCCTACTCTAAACGGTGCAGAACGTCTCAAGACCGTCGTCCGTCGTCTCCCGCCCCATCTACCCGAAGAGATCTTTTGGCAGAGCGTCCAAGCCTGGGTGACCGATGACACGGTCACCTGGAAGTCGTATTGTCCTGGAAAGTTGCGCACGAAGCGGTACGTCTCTCCCTCCGCACTCGTCCGCGCTCGACAACGTGAATGCCATGTAGGGTGAACAAGGAGGGCATACAATCGCGCGCATACATCGCCTTCAAGAACGAAGAACAGGTAGCTGCGTTTAGTCGCGAGTACGATGGCCACTTGTTCAGGGACAAGGCCGGTGAGTCTCGATGTCGTTTTCGCTCCCCCCCCGTCCCCCGAGACACTGATAGATTCGCATGCAGGAAACGAATCGCACGCCCTCGTGGAATTCGCACCGTTTCAAAAAGTACCTATCGAGAAGAAAAAAGTGGACGCGCGAAACAATACGATCGACCAAGGTGAGACGGGCCGCAGTGCTCGCTCACACCATCGCATCTGATCTTTCGCTCGTTGACGACAGACGACGATTACTTCTCGTTCCTCGAGACGCTCAAGAACACGGCCAAGACCGAATCTGTCTCGCTCGAAACGCTGAGTGAGTCGTGTGAGACACGATCGTTCATGTCGCGGAATGATGACGATATATACAAGTCGCCGCTTCTCAGCCACCTCCTCACCCGACGACCACGCCGCTTCTCGAAGCTCTCAAAGCGGAAAAATCGGCTCAGAAAGACAAGGAGGCGATTCTTCGTAACCATGCGCATTACAAGGACGCCACCGCGAGCGGCGTATCGTCGAAAAAGGAAGAAGCCAAGAAGAAGGCGGCTGCTGCTGCCGCGCAAGCTGCGAAACAGCCAGAACCCCCGACGCCTCTGAGCAAAAAGGCTAAAAAGGCTGCTGCTGCACAAAAGGCGTCCTCGACACAGGCACAGGACGGACAGGGTCCTCCGGGAAAGAGTCGGCCTGCTGGTGCTGTGCCGTCGAGTGCGAAACCATCTACGCCGGCACAGATCGCTGGACATCCACCTCGACACCGGCCTCCAAAGGAGCCACATGGCCGTCCGCACCCAGGCAAAGGCGATAGCTCCGTGCCTGCGTCTGCCGCTGCTGGCCTTGGCGCAACGTCACCCCCTCCTGTGGCCACGGACAATGCACCTGGACCCGTTCCGGCACCAGGCCAAAGTCAACGCAAAAACCGTCCCGTGATCGGACTCGGACGTCAGTTCGAAGCGGCCCTGAATGGTGCTGTCGTAGCGACGACGCCGGGTTCGGGCGGCGATCGCAAGAAACGCGACAAGGGCGGCGAGTCTGTGGCTGAGGGCGGTCGGAGTGGCAAGGGGGGTAAACACCAACACAGGGAAGAGCATGCTGTCAATGTCCCTGCGACGGTCGTCCCGAGTATCTTACAGCGTCCGGACGTGGGAGGGGGCGGTGTGGCGCCGGATGGGGTGATCGTGCAACAGGCGCCGTCGCCACGGGGGACAGAGGGTCCGGGGGGACATATAGAAGGTACTGGAGCTCCTGGTGATGCGAGAGGGGGCACGAGGCGAGGGAGGGGAAGAGGGAGGGGCGGTCATCGTGGTGGGTAGAGCAATCGTTATGGTGCGTGGTCGTGACGCTCGGATGACTGAGGATCTGATCTGATCTGAATTGGCGTGGCGTTCTTAGGATTACTTTTGGTTGTGGAACGCGTCGGTCATGGACCCAAGGGATGCCGCCAATCACCCTCGTCAGATGTAGGATGTCTGTGCTGCTACTGCCTTGGTGTGCAGGTACGCTTGGTTGGCCATCTGCTCGCTGCGATGCACGGTCATTGGAGGTCCTCCAAGTGGTGTCATCTTTTAGTTTGCAAGACTCGAACGAAGCGGAGTTGGTTTTTCACGACACCCAACATTTACGTACGCCCGTATTCATCGCACGATCGCAGTCAGAACACCTCTTATTAGCAAAAAAAAAATGCATTGTACACGATGTCAGGGTATTCTGTTGGGTTGTAGTAGATGTATGAATGGACCCGCCAATTACGTTTTTAATCAATGAATGCCCAAAGCAGAGACGATCAGAGAAGAGAAGCGCCAATGAGGGCGGCGACGAGGGCGACGAAGCCGGTGGCGAGGGTGGGCTTGCCAGCACCGTTCGTTGACGTGGCCTTGGTAGAGGACGTTGCGGAGGACGCGGAGGACGCGGACTTTGCCGTCGTTGGCGAGGTCATTCCCGTTGCCGTTGGGGCACCGCTCGCAGAGGTCGGTCCAACGGGTGCCGTGGATTGGCCGTTGATCTCAGCCTGGACGGAAGAGTTGAACGAGCCGCTCATACCGGTCAAACTGATTTGAGAAAAGTCAGCAAGGATCACATGAAAAATCGGGTGCGTACGTGAACTTGGCAGAGAACGCTTCTGCGGGATATTGAGGCGACGAAGGGTTCATCAACGACAAAGAAGTGACGCGAATGAAGCTAACAGACGAGTCAGGACAAGGAAATAAAAAACGTCGACGTGAACGGCTCACTATTCGTTGCTGTCAGGTCCGACGGTCGCGTTTGGCGTAAACATGAAAGACGACATGTCTGACACTCCCATGATAGCGAGCGGCTGGACGAGTGTCTGGAGACGATATGAGATGTCTGCGCTGGAACGTCACGTTCGCAGTTCGTACCTGTTCAAGTGCGTTTCCGACGTAGATGCCAAAGTATGCAGTGCTGAATTGTGCGAGGGAGGGCGGGTTTCCATCATCTTGCCAGGTAAGGTTTACGGGCTGGCCAGCAGTGAGCGTGCTAGAAGCGACCGGAGAAGTGATCTATCTCAATGCGTCAATGGTCAGTTGGAATATGATTTTTGGGGAAACGCACGTAAATGTTTGCCAGTACCGAGGCAGCAAGAGCGAGAAAAACAATGGCAGAGCTGAACATCATTAAGAAGAACGAGGGTGGTGATGTTACATCGTTGTAAAATCCGTCTAGTTAAGATCTAGTGGTGACTCTGGTGAGAAAAACAGAGTGTGATCGGGGACGACGATGGGAGTAAATGACGGAGTTCCAACTGGAGGGCGGTGGTGAGGAGCACGTTCTCAACAATGTCCTTGCGACGGTCGTCCCGAGTATTCTGCAGCGTCCGGACATGGGAGGGGGCGGTGTGGCACCGGACGTGGGTGGCGCGGGTGTTGCTGGTGCTGCCAGAGGCGGCGCGAGGAGAGGGAGGGGCGGGCATCGTGGTGGTAGTGAGCATGACCACCAAGGTCCAAATAGACAAGCGCCATTTTTAGTCACTGAGTCCACTCACAGGCGGTTGCGCCAGATGCGGACAAGATCAGCTCGAGTTGTGTTAGATTCGGCGTTGGTTCGTCTTCCATCCGTTTTCCCGTCATTCGAGCTAGTCACCATCATTCCCGTGTAGCGTTCTCTCGCCGGTCGACTGTCCGCCCCAACGGAACGGTGCCAAGTTCGACGAGGCGTTGTGGTGGATTCCGGTCGTCTCTTTGAAGACAGGACGGGAACTATTCAACGTATATCCACTCATGTGGGAGCTTGGTTGCGGGTATGTATGCTCAGGATCTAGATCCGAGTCCGGTTCCCGAGGTCAGAATAGACCACAAGGAGAGATAAATAGACCATTAAATGATGGTAGCACCAGCCATACCCGTCGGAATCACAGCCCTTCTCCAAGACACCGCCCCATGGAACCAGGAACTGGACACAACACTGTGGCAAGACGTTGGAGTCAAGCTCTCCTGATGACGGGGAATACCTAAATTTAAACTTCGTGCGGACTTGTTATTCCTGGACGTGCAAGGACAGAAATAGCGCTCATTTATTTGGTGCAAGCGATGTCATCTTTTTTGAGAGATGCGTTTTCATGACACCACCACATTGACGTAAGTACGGCTGTCTATCCAATCCGCATCGCACTCTTATTAGCAAAAAAATGCGTTGTACACGACTCATCAGGGTATCCTGTTGGATTATGGTAGATCCATGAATCGACACGCCAATTATTTCACCGACCTCGTCAAGGGCGAGAGCACATCAACACGTTCTGACCCGCCAATTACGTTTCAACCAAAGAATAGAAACCATTTAATATGCCTAAAGCAGAGACGACCTTGTCCAAAAGAAAAAAAAGAACACGACGGAACGAAGGACTTCGGGAGCGACACTAAACAATGGACGATCAAAGAAGAGAAGCGCCAATGAGGGTGGCGACGAGGGCGACGAAGCCAGTGGCAACGGCAGGCTTGCCAGCACCGTTCGTTGACGCGGCCGTGGTGGAGGACGTCGCGGAGGACGCCGAGGACGCAGACTTTGCCGTCGTTGGCATGGTCGTTCCCGTTGCCGCTGTGGCACCGCTCGCAGAGGTCGTTCCACCAATGGGTGCCGTGGATTGGCCGTTGATTTCAGCCTGGATGGAAGAGTTGAACGTGCCGCTCATACCAGCCATACTGGTTCGAAAAGACAGACGACGTCAGCAAGGATCAAAGTTGGGGACATTATAACCTACGTGAACATGGCAGTGAACGCTTGTTCGGGATATTGAGGCGACGAAGGGTTCATGAACGACAGAGAAGTGAAGCGAATAAAGCTAAAAAAAAGTTTTTGGTCGAGAGTCAGAACAAGAAAAAAACGTCGACGTGACGCCTCACTATTCGTTGCCGTTAGGTCCGATGGTACCATCTGGCGTAAACGAGAGAGACGACATGGCCGATACGTTGACGGAAGCAGTAATTGTCTGGAGGAGTGTCTGGAGACGGTATGAGGTGTCTGCGCTGGAACGTCACGTTCGCAGTTCGTACCTGTTGAAGCGCGTTTCCGACGAAGATGCCAACGGATGCATTGCCGAATTGTGCGAGGGTTGGTGTTTTGCCATCATCCATCCAGGTAACGTTTGCTGGCTGGCCAGCAGTTAAAGTGGTAGAACCAACTGGATTGGTGATCTATTTCAACGAGTCAATGGTCGTCGTCGACTTTGGAATGAGGTTGAGGGTAACATACGTAAACGTTTGCCAGTGCTGAGGCAGCAAGAGCGAGGGAGACAATGACAGAGCTGAACATAGTTAAGAACGAGGGTGGTGGAAAAAGAGTGTGGGGTGTAGTTTTAAAATCCGTGTAGTTAAGAATGGTGAGAAGGAAGAGGGATCGGGACAACGATGGGAGTAAATGACGGAGTTCCAACTGATTTTTAGCCTGCCGACAAACAGACAGAACGTTGATGAGTCGATGAGGCTTAGCTTGATCACGTCACATGGTCGTCCAGGAGAAACAGGCACACTTTTGGACTGTGCAAAGACAAGTAAGATTGACGTATTAGATATGGGGATACACCTACTCGTGCACGCTCATCAACTTGCAACATCGAACACAGCGCGCATCACGTGGTCTGCTTTCCGGCCCGTGTGCTTGATGAGCCCAATATAGTCGAGTTCATGCAGCGACCGCATGAAGCGCGCCTGAACCTCTAGCCTCCATTTTTCAAGTTGTTCTTCGCTCTCGGGATGGCTCTCGTCCTCCTCTGGATGCGCTTGTTTTCCTTTTCGCCGTGTGGGAGTCCGTGCCTCACGAGCCGACTCTTCTCTCACGCGGTGCTGTTGTGCTTCCACGACAACCGTGAACGTCTCAAACCAGTCAAACACATTGATCATCTTCCCACTCTCCAGGTACCGTTGGAATAAAATGCTTGTATCCGGCAGATGCCAAAGGGTCTCGTCATCAGTATCACCATCATGGTGTGTCATCGCGCCGTAGTCTTGCGGATGCAACAACCCGGAGAATATCGAAGCACGCACGGAGGGATTGAATAGCTATTAGAATTGAAACAGATCAGGCAAGATGAGATGCAGACTGTGTCGGCCATACCTCGGAGGGGAAAGGAGTAGAACCGGTATACCATACATCCCAAAGGGGCACCTCTTCAAGGGAGACAAACCTATGTCTGAGACAGGCACACGCGTCAATTTTGATTGCAAGGTGAGATGGGACTACGCACTGGAAATATTCGAGCAACCAATCACCAACTGTTTCCGCCACATCTCTTACTTCCCGTGGTTCATCGTTGTGCCTACCATGAACCGAATGGGCCGTGTTGATCCGCGATACAATCACTCTTTCCGCGTCTCGCACCTGAGCTGGAACACCAGCAAAGAGATCATGCAGCTCCGACAAGAGCTCATCCAGTTGGTTTGCTTGTAATTTTCTGGAAAAGAACACACTATTGATTTGAGTGATATATGAAACTGGTCACTTACTTGACTAGAGTACACAGATATCTATAAGTGGTCCCAAGACGACCTCTCAAAGCTGCACACATTAGCTCCGGAAGGTTTTTTTCGCTCTTGTGACCAAGTGAAACCATGAAGTGTTGTACAACGAGGAGAACTCGGAAGGACACGCGCAGCAATTTCGATTTTGTCCGAAAGGCTGCCCGGGCAGTCCGGACGAGCACAAGCAGCTCGTCCACACCCCCAGCCAGCCAGCCAGTAGATCGATCTTCAACCAGGGATGAACTCTGAACTCGGGCGAGAATGCAGTTGAGAAAGGGGTTCGAGTCCTGACCAGCCAAATCCATGGACGCGAGGCATTCCTCGGCTAGGAAAACTGTAAGGGGTTCTTCAAAGTGTTTCATATGGGCTAGCTGGGATACGGTTGAGAAACAACGCTGTCGGCGGTTGACAAGGATCATCACCTGCAGGATGGATACCAGGCCATCAAGAGACGATGAATGTCTCCCGAAGAAGTCGACGAGAAATTCGACCACTGCTGGTCCGAGGACGAGATCGGGATCGAACTCGATGTCAAAAAACGTCTGACTGAGAGCTCAAACTGGATACTGAACCAATTGCAAGGTAAATTACCTTCAACAAGATATCATGCAGGACATCCTGGCTTGCTGAGAACGAACAACTCCGAACTTGCAAGCGAGACAAGGTCGATCGAGGATAAGTGGTATGGATATACGATGGTGTCGGCGGAGAGGTCATTGAAAGAATGAAAACGAGGGGGAGTTGAGGAATTGCAAGGCTGAAAGACAACGTCAGGAGGATTGTTGGCCGAATCAAAGCAGGCGTCGAGTACCTGGAAATTTCAAAGAGGTCTTGCACGACGAGGGGATCGAATTGCTCGAAATCGTGCAAAATGACAACCAGACGGGTTGTGTTACTATCTGACTCTGATGACGCTTGATTAAAGTTAACATCACCAAATTTTGAGTGTGTTATTACCTCTCGATTCACAGAGCGCATCGAACCATGTCTGAAGCAGGCTAATGTCGACTGTGGACAAGGAGCTTGCAGGCTTCCGCTTGACCGACCCTAGAAAGATGTCAGGCAAGCTTCTAGCTCAGAAAAGCTACGCGTACGTGCCTAGCTCCTCCTCGGTCTTGCTGATGAAGCCAGTAACGAGCGTCTTCATTGCAGACACGAGGTTCGGGCAATCTTGCGGAAAGAGGTGGGTGACAATATGAGTACCGGTGTTGTCGTCAAAGAGACCATCTTGCCCCTCTGCTTCAAGACGAGCTGAGATTTCGTCAAAGATTGACAAAGAAGTCCCAAAGACTAAAGTCTGTTTAGTCACGACACTCATGATGCCTTGGCATGCTTACCTGTCACTAATATGACTGGCAATTCTGCGTACGGCAGACCTGGTAGCGTGTCCGTGTAGGCCATGTTGACCAACTCTGCCACCCTGTTTACGATCGGCGCATGCAGGGCGTGGACCAATTCCTGCTGCAGCTCAGTATTTGCCGTATATGCTACTCGAGGCGTACCTGAACCCGTTGTAGGCACCTTGACCAGGCCATTTTGTATGCAGAAAGGCGTAGTTGGTAGCCATTTGGGAGATCCCTGTCTGGGAACAATGTGTAGGATTCGACATCATCCGTGTCTGATCTAGGCGTGGGTGATGCGGCACGCATGATGTGGCATAACCTTACCTGGTTCCTGAAGTGGAATGTAAATACACGTCTGTTCTGTCGTTAGATGCTGGCTACCACCATGCACTGGAACGAACCTGATGAGCGCCGTCCAAGTCGGTTTCGGGTGCCATTTGAATGAATGGTAGTCGACGAGAAGGAGGTGGGCCCAGCCGTGTGTAACGGACATACGCCTACCCTAAATGCCATCGAACGCGTCGCGTCGCGTGCGCGTCTTTCTCACCACCACCGCATTGATCGATGTCCTCCCCGCCCAGAGTCGATTTCCCAACGTCCGACATGGACGCGCCTCCACAGGGCAGCCCCCAGCGGCTCTTCTTCCCGGGGAGCGATCCTGCCACCCCGCTAGCCAAGCGCGTCGCCAGTTTCACCCCGCTCGCGACACCCAGAAACCGCAGAGGGGATATACACTCTTCCCTCACATCCACCACGCCTCGCCGCGTCGCGCGAAGGGCGTACCACAACGACTCGCTGAGCGACAACCCCACTTCCGACGCAACACGCCTATCCATCCCACCTTCATCTATGCCTAATCTCACCGCACCTACAGCCCCGACAGATGAACCTGACGAAATCCGTGCGATATGGGGTACCACTGTGAACCTCGCAGAGACGATGAAACTCTTCCGCGAATTCCTGCGTGGGTTCAAACCAAAGTACCGTTCAGTGTATGATCGAGAGCAAAACCTCCGCACGATTGCTTTCGATTCCCCAGAGGAAGCCGAGGTCGTTTTGTACGAGACCCAGCTACGGACTATGCGTCAAACGGGACAGAGCAACTTGAATTTGGACACGGTCAACCTACTCGCTTACCCCCAGTGCAAAAAGCTGTTTGGACAGCTCCAAAAGTACCCTCAGGAAGTGATACCCGCGATGGACCAAGTGCTCAAGGATCTCATGTTGGAGATTGCTGACGAAGACCAGCAGGCTGGCGCGGAAGGCATGCAGGGAGAGCAAGGGGACGAAGAAATCGCTGATATCATGGGCAAGGTGTATAAAGTGCGACCCTTTGGACTCAAGTCTGTCAACATGCGCGAACTCAATCCAAGTGGTAAATCGGTCTCTTGGTTCTGTTTGTGTAATGATCCTGGAGTAGTTTTGCAGATACCGACAAGCTCATCTGTATCAAGGGTCTCGTCATCCGTGCCACTCCCGTCATCCCAGACATGAAAGTGGCATTTTTCCGGTGCCTTACTTGCTCCCATACCGTCCAAGTCGAAATTGACCGTGGTAAGATCGAAGAACCTGGTCGTTGTCCCCGCGACGTTTGTGCATCCGTTGGCACAATGTCACTCATACATAACCGTTGCGAATTTGCGGACAGACAAGTCGTCAGGCTACAGGAAACTCCAGATGCAGTGCCCGATGGTCAGACGCCCCACACTGTTTCATTGAGTGTTTATGATGAGCTGGTCGATCTGGCAAAACCTGGTGATCGCCTTTCTGTTACCGGGATCTTTAGGAGTGTACCAGTCAGGGTGAACCCCCGCCAGCGAACAATGAAAAGTCTCTTCAAGACATACCTCGACGTCGTGCACATTCAGGTTGAAGACGCTATCGGAGGCATGCAGACACGCAAAATACGCAAAGCCGAACTCGAGGCGAAACTCATCGAGCTTAGCAGGAGACATGATTTGTACGAGCTTTTGGCAAGATCACTTGCTCCGTCTATCTGGGAGATGGACGACGTGAAAAAGGGAATATTGCTTCAGCTGTTTGGTGGAACGAACAAGAGTATTGCAAGAGGTGGTGGAGGTGGTGGACCAAGATATCGTGGAGACATCAACGTCTTGCTTGTTGGTGATCCCGGTACCAGTAAATCACAGATTCTGCAGGTAATTTTCTATCCTCATCTTTTCCGTCCAGGGAGCTAAAACATTCCTAGTATGTGCACAAAATCGCTCCTCGAGGAGTGTATACGTCAGGCAAAGGCTCATCAGCTGTTGGTCTCACTGCGTATGTTACCCGAGATCCGGACTCGAAACAACTAGTCCTAGAAAGGCAAGTTTGCGTGGATGCATTCACCTTTCTTCGTGGCTAATGACACGTTCAGTGGTGCGCTTGTTTTGAGTGATGGAGGTGTCTGCTGCATTGACGAATTTGATAAAATGACGGACGCGACTCGTAGTGTCCTTCATGAAGTAATGGTCAGTCCGCGAATCTGAGCTCGGTGACCGCGACTCATGGCATAGTCAGGAGCAACAAACTGTTTCGATAGCAAAAGCTGGCATCATCACCACCTTGAATGCTCGTACTTCCATTCTCGCTGCAGCCAATCCAGTCGAGTCGAAATACAATGTGAATTTGCCTATCACCCGCAACATCGACCTTCCTCCGACCCTGATATCACGATTTGATCTCCTCTACCTCGTACTGGACCGCGTGGACGAGACACTGGACCGGAAGCTGGCGCAACATCTCGTCGGGCTATACCTTGAAGATGCTCCGGATACTGGAGGACATGATATCTTGGTTGGTTCCATGTCACACTTTTGGTGTACTAGTGAATTTACGGTGTGACATAGCCTCTGGAAGAACTCTCGGCATACATCGAGTACGCTCGAACGCATATCCATCCGGTGCTCAGCTCTGAAGCGAGTAACGAACTCGTCGCGTCCTATGTCTCCCTTCGCGCCATTGGAGCCAATGAGCCCCGCGCGGCCGAGAAACGCATCACCGCGACCACGCGTCAGTTGGAAAGCATGATCCGCCTCTCTGAGGCACACGCCCGCATGCGCTTCGCTGCGCACGTTGAGCTGCAAGACGTGCAAGAGGCCTGTCGTCTGATGCGCGAGGCGATTCGGACGAGTGCGATGGACCCACGGACGGGCAAGATCGATATGGGCCTACTCAACACGGGAACTGGGGTTGGGCAGAGAAGGCTGCGCGACGATATGCGGAAGGAACTCTTGGCGATGCTGGACGGCGCTGGCGGGGCAAAGAGTCGTGGTATTCGGTGGGGAGACGCGATGAGGCGGTTGGGCGAGCAGAGTAGTATTCGTGTGGATACGGTCGAGTTTGCAGAGGTCGTCAAGGCGCTCGAGAATGAGGGGATGGTTGCAGTCGTTGGAGAGCGGGACAAACGGATGATCCGGAGGGTCGAGGGAGGTTGAATTAATGTTGTACTGTTGTATCTCTCTTACGTTCAAACGCTCTCCGTCAATTTTTCATGATGAATGTTGTTGGCCGCAGACTCCGTTTCTTCGTTGGACGAGTGCCAAATCGTGGCTATATCGGGGCAGTCGCACATGCTCGTCCCGGGATCGATAGCACCTCACCCTGGACCTGGTCCAGCGACAGACAAGGTCGAAGACGACACCGAAACATCACCACCACCTCGACACTTCGACACGCCTCACCCCTCTCGGACGTCTATCTCGACTTGAGGTTCACCTCTGACACCGCGATGGCATCCCTGACGGCCCCGCAACCACCGCCGAGCTGGCAACACACTGTCGAAGACATCGAGCGACTGACGACCGAGGCGCTTGCAAAGAACAAGCAGGCCAGCGACGAAATCGTCCAGCTACCCGAGGACAAGCTCGATTTCGACACCGTGAGCTTCCTATTCCCCGTTCGCTTGCTGATCGTCTGACGTCCATTTATTTTGGCAGGTGTTTGTGCGTTGGATTGCTCCACACAAGTATCTCGCGTTCACGTTTTTTCTCATGCTGACAGCTCGCACTCGCCAATGCCGAGGCAGAGTTCGACATCACCCTCGAACCACTCGGGTTCTACCAAAACGTGTCGATGAACAAGGCCCTTCGCGATGCCTCTACCAAATCCGAAGAACGCTCGCGCAAGTTTTCGAACCAAGAATCGATGCGCGAGGATCTGTACAAGGCCAAGGTGACCGCCGCCGCCAACCTGCGCAAGACGGGCGCCTGGGAGGCATTGAGCGCCGAGCAGAAGCGGCTCGTCGACAAGATGCTGCTCGATGGGAAGCGCGCTGGGTTGGCGCTCGAACGGAAGGAGGAGAGAGAGACGTTGACGCGTCTTCGGGATGAGTTGTCGGATGCGTGCTTAAAGTTTACGGTGGGTGTTTTGTCTTTTTTTGCGTGCGTAGGAGTGGGGTGCTGAAGCATGCGTGATTTTCGTAGCAAAACTTTAACGAGGAGAACGTGAGTCGGTTTGCTCGTTCGTGTCGATCGATCTGAAATGGGTCGGTGCAGGGTCGCATCGCCTTTACGCGCGAACAACTCGATGGTGTCCCAGAGGACGTGATCTCGGGGTATACCCAACGTACGGAAGGTGACAAGGTGTTGTACGAAGTCACGTTCAAGACGCCCGATATCTTCCCCGTCGTGAGTTTTCGTCTGTTGCCGATCGATGCGTGCGATCGAATTCTAACGGTGACGATCGCCAGCTCAAATATGCCAACGACCCGAAAACGCGCAAAGCAGCTCAAGAGGCGTTTGACGACAGATTGGCGAACAACGTCGAGTACCTGAATACTGCCCTCCGCCTACGCAGGCAGATTGCTGCGATCCTGAAGTACGATTCTTGGGCGGATTACATTACGGAGGTGAAGATGGTCAAGAGTGCAGCCAATGCCAAGCAGGTGTGTCACACCGATTTTCGTGTTTCTGTGTACTTCATGTCCATTGTGTAGTTTTTGGACGAGCTCAAGGGACATCTTGACCCTCTTGGCGTTCAAGAACGCGCCACGCTTCTCGCGCTTAAAAAGGAGGAGCATATCAAACGCGGCTTGCCAATCGACGACAACTTTTACATTTGGGACTATAGGTACGCCATTTAGATCTACTCTTTCGTCCTGTCTGATCATACCCTGCTAGATACTATGATCGTCTCTATGTGGAGCGCAACTTGAGTCTCGATGATTCCCTTGTCAAGGAGTATTTCCCGGTGTCTGTCGTTGTCCCTGCTATTCTCGATATATACCAGAACTTGCTTGGGGTCAGATTCGTAGAGGTCAAGGGGGATGCGCGGGACGTGTGGCACCCCGGTGAGATGCGCCGAGCTTACCTCGAATGGGTGACTGATGTCCATACAGATGTCCAACAGTTTGCGGTCTGGGAAAAGGATGCAAAGGACGGATCGGGTTTCGTCGGGTACTGCTACCTTGATCTTTTCCCTCGCGGTATGGAGTTGTCACCACCTCGTCGTACGCTCATTGTTTGAAACGTTTTCAGAGGCCAAGTACTCGCATGCCGCCGTGTGGGGTCTTTTCCCGGGTTACGAGCTCCCGGATGGGAAGCGACACTACCCGTTGACGGCCATGGTTGCGAACCTGGCGAAATCGACGCCGGAGCGGCCGGCGCTTATGCGACACGACGACGTCACGACGTTCTTCCATGAAATGGGACACGTGTTCCATGGTTTGCTGAGTCGGACGCGATATGCGCGGTTCCACGGGACGGCCGTGGCGCGTGACTTTGTGGAGGCGCCGTCGCAGATGCTCGAGAACTGGTCAGTTGTTGTCATTTTTGTCCTAGTCGTGATTGAGCAGGGTCGTATTCTCAGGTGCTGGGAGCCCGAAGTGCTGAAGAAGATGTCGAGCCATTACAAGACGCAGGAGCCGCTGTCGGACGACCTGATCTCCAAGATCATCCAGAGGTCAGTTGGAATTTCTGCCTTGGATATTAAAGGTGTCCTCACGCCTTGCCTGCAGTCGCTATGTCAACGTGGGGCTGTTCTACCTCCGCCAGCTGTTTTTCGCCAACTTTGATCTGTCGGTGCACAACAACAGTTTGGACGCGAACACGGACTATACCAAGCTCTGGAATGAACTGAGGGAGGAGATCTCGCTCGTGCAAGGGGGTGCGTATCAACCTGGACAAGGCACGTTTGGGCACATTGTCGGTGGATATGATGCTGGGTACTATGGGTAGGTTGTTTCGTTGGCCAATGTGAATCATGACGACGCGCGTTCATAGGTACACCTACTCGCTCGTGTTCGCTGCAGACATGTACGCGACGGTGTTTAAAAAGGCGCCGCTGGATCCCGAGCTGGGGAAATTGTATCGCGACAAGATCCTGCTCGTGGGAGGGAGCCGGGATGACATGGACTCACTCAAGGTACGTACGCCGGGGTGGTGTAGGGGATGGGATACTGATGTGTGTTTTAGGACTTTTTGGGCCGCGAGCCGAACCCAAAGGCGTTTATCAATGAGATTGAGCAGGATGGTGCAAAGGCGTCGAGTCTATGATAGTGGTGTGTAGGATAGGAATCGAGTTGCCATTGTTCTGGTGTGGACATGCATGGGTTTACACGCGCACGGCTGGGATATGTCGATACATGCCTGACTACCGTCTCTGCGTCAACTCGAGCCCCTCGCTACTCTCCGACATGTTTATTTGCGAACCGCTGGTTTCATGTCTGACAAGATGATGGGGTGGTTCGCATACAAGCGAGTGGATACGTTTTGTGTGGTCGAGTCTGGGTCCTGCGGGTGTTCTGACGCCGGGGGACGATTTGTCCGCGTCGCGGACTGGGACTTGTGAGGACGTTGTTTCCACGAGGACTCGAGACGCTTCGACTGATGGCCCAAGCTGATGAGGGCTTTCCGGACAGCTTGGACGAGGTTAGGCAGTGGTGTTTTGTAAATGGCGAGGTCGGGTACGACGAGATACGTCCAACCTAGGTGTATGTATGTTAGATGGATGGAACGGTCAGGGGAGGCAGTGACCTTTCAAGACGAGGTGCTCGTTCTCTTGTAGAGGGCGAGAGACGAGTTTCAGGGTAGGGGTGGATGTGACGGCGTCTGCGCTGCGACTGACGACAAGGTCGATTGCGGCGGTGATCTTGGAGCGCAGCCTCCTGCGGATGACGCAGGATTTGCTGGTGGCTTTTTTGGACGTGTGGAAGATGAGGCCGACGTTGTGCCTGCCACGTTTTGCGAGAGTGGCAAGACGGGCATCGGCGAGCTGCCTCGCGGCGAGAAACTTGGTGTGTCTTTTCATCGCGTCGGCGTTGGCCCATCGTCTGTAGCCCGCCCGTGCGGTGTCTGTCTCGCGAGCATCGTGGGTGTGGAGTGCGTGCTCGACGAGGGTGGTGGCGAGGAGGGGGTTGACGGGGACAAAGTCGGTGGGCTCCTGGAGGACGGCATTGGGGAAGGCGCGGATGGCAAAGTGGGGGCAGACAAAGACGGGGAGGTTTCGGAGGGCGAGCCTGGCAGCGGGGTGGGTGGGGTCGAGGAAGCGGGCGCGGTCGAGAAAGTGGGGGTTGGCGTGGCCGGGTGCGGTGTGTCGGACCTGGGAGGGGTGAGCAGGGAGAGGGGGAGGAGGAGGAGGAGGAGGAGGAGGAGACGGACGTTGATGGCGCGGGCCCGGGGGAGGTGGGCGAGACGGAGCATTACCGGATATGGCGATTGAAAAGGGAGACGCGTGAGCGACGCGTTTGTTGATTCCCCCGCTCATCATGCCCGCGACTGCACCCCGCCGCTCACAGCGCGACAGAAAACAGGTCCACCCCTTTGCGTCCAGTGCGTATCTCCCCCTCCTCCCCCTCCCCGTCTCACACAGCGCAGCCAGCCAGTCCCCGAACAAGCGCAAGCGGGCCCCGCAGCCCGACGAGGACGACCCACCCTCAGAGCTCTCCGACAGAGACGACCCCACCGACGACGAGCAGGACTTTACATCAAAACCCAAGAAACGCACCGCACCCCCGCGCAAGCCAAAGGGGCCCCCTCCCGCAAAGAAACCGCGCACCACAAAGCCCACCGCCGTCCCAAAGCCGAGACGTGCCAAAGCGAAGCCTGCCAATGGCCATTTCGATGCCACCAAGGTCGCTACCGACACAAAGATCAACGCAGATAACCCCCTCTTCAGTACGTCCGCATCACCCCAGCCCCCTCCGTGACAGCTCAGCCCCCTGCAGACACCATACTAAACCCCTCCGCCGCGCTTCAATCCACCGCGGAGGACTTTCTCCACTCGCTCTCCGAAAGTGCCGGAGCAGCCCAGGCAGAGCTGATCAACTGCATCTTGCGTGCCTGCGGGTGCAACGACTCGGTCGATGCAGACCAGGTCGTCGACTATGACGGCGTCGTCGATTCGCTCGACAACTTTACAGAGGGGCTCAAACAGGTAACGTCGCCCACCACTCCCCACCCCCGTGCTCACCTCCCACCAGGAAAACTCACCCATATACCCCCTCACCTCTAAACTACCCGCATTCAAACGCTTTCGCGCGTCCCTCTCAGAGCTCATCGAACGTCTTGTGCTAGCAGCAGCCGAACTCGGATCCCTCTACACCACCGATCTCATCACAACCCTTCAAACCTGGGTCATCGCCATGTCTTCCTCACAGATACGCTCCTTCCGCCATACTGCCACCGTCGTCGCCCTCGAAGTAGAGACCGCCCTCTGCCAGGTGGCTGCAGCCGTCGACAAGGAAGCAGAAATCGTCGGTCGCCAGCGAGAAGGCGAGCGGAAACGAAAGGCCGTCAACAAATCCACCGCCGTGCGCGAAAAAGACCTCGACGGAAAGGCTGCAGAAGTTCGTAAACGACGCACCATCCTCGCCGAATACCTCAAGGAAATAGTAAATGGGTGTGCACCATTCCCGTCTCTCCTCTTATCTCCATTCATTCCTCTTCCAGTGTCTTCGTCCACAGATATCGCGACTTGGATCACAACATTCGCGCTGAATGCGTCAAAGCCATGGGTTCATGGTTTACCCACTATCCCGCCCATTTCCTCGACGGATCCTATCTCCGGTACGTTGGCTGGGTCCTCTCCGATTCCAGCACCCCCGTCCGCCTCGAAGCAGTACGAGCACTCGCGGTCGTTTACGCGCAATCCGAGTACGTGGGCTCACTCACTCTCTTTACCGAACGCTTCAAACCCCGGTTACTCGAGATGGCTGGTGGTGATACCGAATTGAGTGTGCGCGCAGCCGTAATAGGCGTCTTGAGCGCCATCGACGGGAACGCCCTCCTCGAAGACGAGGAACGCGAACGCATGTGCCTCCTCCTCTTTGATGCAGAAGTCCGTGTGAGAAAAGCCGTGTCCGCCTTCGTCGCCGGGGTCTGGCAAGAAGTGGCAGACGAGCGTGTCTCGGCCGTCGTGGGACGCAACAAGGGGGACAAGGTCAAGTCAAGGGCGGGTGTCAAGGCCTTGGCCATGTTGCTTGTCAAGTGGGGCAAGGCCCTTGACCGTGCCTTGCAGGCTGCAGAAGAGGAAAGCGAGGCCGACGAGGGCGATGGGGTGCCAACTCGCCGCGTACACCTGCCGTCTACGAGTGGGGTCGATCCAAGAGGGCGGATAGTGCTTGCCGTCGAGGCGCTGTGGGACGAAGTCGACGCTGTCAACGACTGGGAGTGCATCTTGGACGTCCTACTGCTCGACCACTCTGCAGGCAGAGACGAGGACATGGACGGGCCTGACTCGCTCGTAGAGTCTGCAAGAAACACGGTGGATCCTGCATGGCGGTTATCGGAAGTCGAGGAAACCGTGCTGCTCGAGGTCCTCGTGGCATCGCTGCGTCGTACCAAACTGGCGTCTACAAGCGGAAAAAAGGTTTCCCCCCTATCACTGTTTGCGTTGATGGCACTGACCCTTTGTCCCAGGGCGACGAAGAGACTGTCGTATCGGACCTCACGCGTGCGTTGATCAAGGGACTACCAAGGTTATTCATCAAGTACCAAACGGACGAAAACCGCATATCCGAGGTGTTACTCATCCCACCACTGATGAATCTCGACCTTTACCTCGAGATGCGAATGATGAACGTGCGTCGTGCAATTTCAGTCAATGCATGGAATGACAATGTATTGTAGGCGTACGCAAGCCTCTGGGACGACGTATCGAAACAATTCCTCTCTCATTCCTCGCAATCGGTGCTCACCAAAGCAGTTTCTGCGATCCGACATTTCATGGCTGCCACGTCACTGACAAACACGAATAGCACAAAGATCCTCGAGCTCGAGGATGAGCTGGCGACGCAGCTGCGTGATGCCGTCGCGGGCCGCGAAGAGATTGAGGTAGCGTCCTTCTCGGAAGACGAGGTACTTGCGCTAGGTGCCGTATGTGCGCGGATATGTGCGTTGGCAGGCTCGAGGGATATAAGTACCTGGATGGAGGAAGACGAGGGTGGTAAGCAGAGTAGTGCGTGGGACATCATCTCCGCCCTCGTCGAGAGAGGCCGTTTGGGGTACAAGGAAGAAGAACGGGTGAGCGTGGCTATCCTGGTAATCTTTTTTGTCAACTCACGCATCATCAGATGGTCGAGCAAGGCCTGCATCTGCTGGGGTTGCATATTATCTGGAAGGCTCGCAGCCTACCCGATGTCAAGCACACGTCGCCCGACAGCGACATGTTCCGACAAACGTTGCGCGAGCAACGCGATTCGTTGATCGAGAAGCTCATTGATTATGTTGTCGGACAACAGTCGAATACATCCGAGGTCGTCAAACGCGCGGTGGGTTTAACGTTGTGGTCTGGTACCCGTCTCATCTCTGCGGATTTGACAGGCATTCCAAAACCTCATGAACATTCACATCTTGTTCTATCCAAGCCAAGCGACGTCCCCAAGTGGTGACCCGCTGCCTACGGAGCCGCTCTCGCTCCGACTCGAAGAAGAGGTGCAGCAGCGCTGTGCAGGCTTTATCCAATCCTCCATCGAGCAGTATGCAGAATTATTGGAGGACGGCAGTCGCGTTCGAGACGAGGAACCCGAGAGCGAGTACGACAGCTCCGAGGACGAGGAACCTGCGCCCACTGCCAAGGGTGGCAAGGGCAAAGGTAAGAACATCCCCAAGCCACGAGCGAAATCGTCTGTCGAGCCAGGTGCGTTCCCGTCCGCATTTACGAGTCTGATTCCAACACATTTCGTAGCGCAAGCCCCGACGAGAGCCTTGCTCGAGCAAGAGTACCATTTCATGGCGACGGTATCGACGTTCCTGCGCGCAATCCGTGCGGGGGCGGTTCACGTCAGGCACAGCGATGTTCTCCTCGCCAACTATGGGCGTCTCGGCCCATCCTTTGATCTCTGCACAAAGGTGATCATCGACGTACTTCGCGAAGAAGGGATGTACAATGACAATGGCGAGTTGGTCGTGACTGTCATAAAAAAGGCACTTTTGGAGGTACGTCTCTCCACAGCGCACCGCTCGCTCTCATCTGAACGACGCCTATAGTCGTTCTCGCTCGTGGTGGACGCGGTGGTGAAAGACGAGGAGCATATGGTCGGGCTTGCGAAGCAACTGTCGACGAGCTTTCTCATCCGCGGCGCACAACTCGCCGTCGTACGGCGGCTGGAGAGCCGGCATGTGGTCAAGACGCACAAGGACTTGCTTCAGGAGGCGATCAAGAACGTGTCCGCGTACGAAAAGAGCAAGAACAAGAAACGGTTGAGCGCGTCCGTGTCGTTCTTTAGGGCGTTGGTCCCGCTGCTCAAGGGGGTGGAGAGCCGGGACGCGTTGGCCATGTGGGTCTCGCGTTGTCATTGGGGTGCGTGCGCTGAAATCGTTTGTGTGGTTTTGTAGAAAGGCGCACTTGGACCAGTTGGTGGGCGATGCCAAGATCGAGGTGAAGCCGACGGCCAAGACGTGGGAGCCTCTACGGGCGTACGAAAAGAAATTGGTGTCGATCATGCATAAAGGTACGCGTGCTAGGTGTATGTTTGTCATTGACGCGACTGACGGGCGATTGGCGTTGGCGTGCGATTACTAGGTACGGGTAAAGGCCGGAGAGCCAAAGGCGGTGCGGTTGGGACGAGCGACGAGGAGAGTGGGCCGGAGGCGGAGGCGAGGGGCGAAGAGGTGGAGGAAGAGGAAGAGGTGCCTGTGCAAGAGACTCGACCGAAACCGAGACCGAAACCGAGACCGGTCGTACGTCGTCCGCCGACGCCGTCTGAACAGGACGAGGAGCACGACCATGACCATGGGCAGAGCGACGTCGAGGGTGAAGGTGAGGGTGGGGATGACGGAGATGGGGTCGCGCAGGACACGCCAAAGAGCCGGCCGCGGGAACGGGAGGAGGATGAGTCGGAGTCTCCGACAAGGACGCCGCGTGGACCTCTGGCAGCGGCAGCAACGGCGGTCTCGAAGTCGTCTTTGAAGCGACGGCGGGACGACGAGATGGACGAAGAGACGAAGACGGATACAGGAGTCGGTGCAGGCGCAGGGGACGACCCAGGAAGCGTAGACCTCGACCTTGACGAGGTGCCACCGTCCGAGGACGCATCCACGGTCCAGATGAGTCCGACCAACGAGTTTATCATTCGGCGGAAACGGGCAAGACACTAGATGTGTGATGCACGCTGCAATTTTTTTATGCGTATTTTTTTTCTTCCTTGACAACAAAAAAACGACTTGTTTCCATCCCTCTCTCTTTTATATATATTGTGTTGTTACCGTATCTGTGTCGACAGTCGTTATTCTGCTCATTTTTCGACCCGCCCGCATAATGGTGTTTAGTTTTACAGACTGTTCTCTGTCTCTGGATTTGTTCCCATCCTCTTGCTCCCTCACGTGAACACGGTCGTCCCGGACTATTCGATGGAGAGAGAGAGTGAAATGCATGACGCATATATAGACTGATACAACGGATGAATGCCAGCACTACATGGATAACACGAAGAATATAACCCTTGTAAAAAAAAGCGTGCAATGAGGGGGGTATGCGTTTTCCTTGTACAAATGTATAAAATAAAGACGAGCATCGCGTCGCGTTATAGTAACAATGCAGCACGCACAAAAGGAGCGGATTCATCGACGGGACTTAGATCATTGGCCAGGACGACGATGCGCCTCTCCCTCGACTGATATCATGATCTTCGTGGGACAGCAACCGTCGTCGTTGTCGTCGCTGTTGCTGTTGCCGCGGGGCGCGCGTATCGGCGACCGAGTCGGACATGGGTCGAAAGCTGAGCGACTCGGAGGGCGGTCGTAGGTGATCTGGGTCCGACAACGTCCGGCGTCTCGACGACGCCTGGCTAGGCGGGAGACTCAAGCCGAGTATCTCGTACACCTCGCGCTGCGCGTCTGCGAGCTCGAATGCCTCGGACATGGGCGAACTGCAGCCGTTGGTCGGATCAAACGGTATACCTGCGGAAGAAACCGGTTCAATTCGGGTATGGAGGGTGAAAAAAAAAAAAAAAAACGAGAAAAGAGAAACGAGACCGTACCTGTCGAGATGGGCAACGTGGTCGATCTTATCGATAGCGGTTTCACCCGTAAACGCGGGACGGGGGGAATGTCTTCCAGTGCGAGGGACGTTGGCCTCGTGGCATTGCTGGACGAAGGACCCGATCGGTTCTTGCTGCGGGACCGTAAACCAGCCTGCGACAGGCGGGCGGTCGACTTGCGCTTGGCAGAGAGGCGCTCCGAGCATTTGGTGACCGCCGTGGGCTGTGCATCTGCGTTTATCTTGACATCTCTAGACTCGGAAGCGCGCGGGGTCTCGGCCACGCGGTCGTTGAGCGTGTCATAGTCCTGCGCAATGCCCTCTGCGTGTTTCCACGCCTCGTCCCGTTCCGTCTGGAGCGCATCGACCCGCCCCTGTAGCCGTTCCTTCTCCGCCGTCTGTCGGATGAATAACCCGTTGATCTTCCTCACCGCCATCGCGAGCGCGCTGGCGTGGTGCACGTCACGCAAGCTCTTGAGGTGCCCTATCTGGAGGACGATACCGTGCATCTTGTCCGCAAGGCGGTCGAGCGCCAACAACACCTCTGCGAGCTCTTCCATCGTGCGGGAACCCGTCGTGACGTCGGTCATCTCCACACCTTCGATGTGGCCCGCCAAAACACCCATGAGCGTCCACCGTTTCCGCACGAGCGCCTTGTATTGCGCCTTGACGTCCGTGTGCTGCAGCTCTAGACGATGCATCTCGTCCGCAATCTCCCCCTCTAGGATTTCAAGCCTCAGCAACCGGAGAGACGAACCATCCGACGCCTGCTGGATTGCCTGCGATACCATCTCCTGAAGCTGCGCCGACGTGAACGTCCACTGGGCTGCCTCCAACGTAAGACCACGCCATTTTGGCGGAGGCGGCTGGAACCTGGGAGGAGGTTTTGAAACGGCAGATTGGAGCTTATGCCACAGGGATCCCGGGCTGCCAGCAGGGCCACCGCTTCCTGCAGAAGATATAGAGCCGTTTCGGCCTCGGACGCCAGGAACAAACGAGCTGATGACTTGTCCTGGTCCGCTCTGTTTTCGTGGCCCGATGGGGAGAGGTGGTCGTGCTCTGCCGCGACCCCGCACCGAACCGGACGCCGCGGAGGCATTGGAAGCCTGTCGGCTACGCTGATGACTGTGCTCACCAGAAGATTTTTGCGACAAGGGAGGCGTGGAAGTGGAACTAGGGTGGTGTGCTGTTCTCTCTGATACCACGGTATGGTAGGGCGGAGGCGGAGCGGAAGATGGAGAGGGAAACACCAAGTCGTCCAACGCAGCGGGGGAAGAGACGAGTGGCATCGGAGAGAGTGGCTGTAAAAATGACTCATTTAATGAAGCTGGTGGCGACGGGGAGGGTAGGAATGATGACTCGACAGATGAGGAGGGGGCAGACAATGGAGTTTTCGAAGGAAGGGGTGAGCTGACGGTTGCAGTCGTCGTAGGGATGGACGGTTTGACTGGACTCGTTGATGGCGAGGCCGCCGTTACACCATCATCTAATACAGGCGAATTGAAAGGCGATTCATCGGTCGGCTCGGGAAGGGGAACAGAAGTTGGTGATTTGATGGTTGAATCTACGATGGGAGCAGGCACCGTCGTTGGGTTGAGCAAAGTGCCAACACCATCTATGACAATAGATGGCAAGGACGAAGCTGAATGTGGTCCGAGTGCTTGGAGAGCTTCCTCTTCCAGAAAACAGGAACTCGAGGACGAGATACGGGCGAGCGGATGAGGACGGACAGCAGACCGGACTTTTACGCAATTCTGTGATTCTACCGTGTTCGTCGTCGATGACTGGTTCGTTTCGTCTGGGATGCCCGCCTTGTCGTCTACCTGTGCGGAAGATGATGCTTTCGACTCGGGTTGTTTCTGTGAAGACACCTTTTGTCCGGACAACACAGACGACTGGGATCTGTGTAACACGATGCCACCACCTGCGCGACCGTTATTATCTAGCTGTCGCCTCGCAGCCCTCCTGCTGGAATACGACCTCCCTGACCCAAGCCCTGCAGATTTCGTACTCGATGTACGTCTACGTAGCAGTTGGGTGTCGGATTTTGCAAGGAGAGTATACTCTGACGACCAGAGTGGCGATAAACCCGGGGTCTCTGGAAATGTCTGGTATCCTGCCGATCCACTCGACGGGTCGTGTGACGAGGCACTTGACTTGGGACGGAGGGTCAGATCATAGTAATGCAGCTCGCCGTAGTCATGCTCTGATACCGCTGCTGACGGTATACCATGGCCTTGGTGGGAGGCAGGGATACTGTCCGCCAGTGAATTAGTAGTATCCTTGGCTGTGAGAAAGTTCTTAGATTCAAACTTGAAACGAGAAAAAGAATCTATCATACAGCCATCCCGAACGAGGGTCAGTCCGCCAGCCTTGCGTCTCTGTTGTCCACGATTTGCGTCACTACGCTTAGGTAGCGGCGTGATATACGAGGTACTCGAGTCCGAGCCAGCAGAAGAGGTTGCTGCCAAGTGTTCAGGTGGCACAAAGTCAAATTCATCCAAGCCATGGTCGTAGCCCAGTACAACTGACCCTTCCTGTGACGAATGCTGTGTTGCTTCCTGGGTACTTAAAGGCACCGGTAACTCGACCGCAGTTTTAATACCATCAAATACGCTGGAATTCTTCTTGGCAACTCGTGTGCGTAGGACAGAACCCGCCCGCAGTTGCTGCGGTGTCGTATCGGAGACAACGGAAAACGGGGCCTTGGTTGACGTAGATGCCGTCAGTGAGGGAATTTCCTGTGTGCGAGATGCTTGCTGCGGGATTACAAAACTGACCACAGTCTCGGGAGACGCGATATAAGAATCCTGCGTGGAATATTCCGACTCGGTACTCGCCCCAGACTTGATAGTAAAGGAACGGTTTGGTTTCGGTGACGCCAACATTGTGTGTACTTGGGGCACTGGAGGAATCGTCGATGACCTCCCTGTGTCAGGTACGAAACTAACTTCACTACGCGGCAACGTCGCAGAGTCCTGACGTGCAAGCCCACTCCTATATCGCAAGCTGCGGCGATCAATTGGCGAGAGCCCAAACGAGGAGCCGATCAAAACATGTGCAAGAGTAGTCCCGGAAATCACAGAGAGATTGTCCGATGTTGGTGAAGATGGACTCAAAGAGGCATGATTGGCACTTGGGTGGGACTTTTCGAGGGGAGGAACTGCGGATGGGACAACCGAATGTCCTGCCTGAACTTGAACTTTGGGTATGCGACGGCCTGCATCCGGAATAAGAATGGGCGCAGGTATCGACTTTTTGCGAAAAACAACGACCTTGGAGTAAAAAGTCAGATCTGGTGTCTTGGATTCAGGTCAAAGTCGGACACTTACGGGAAGCACATTTTCTGAGCGACTACGGAACAGTTCGGGTGGCGAGTGTGCGCGGGTCTCTTGCGTCAAGTTATTCTGGGTTACCGTAGTGTTCTGGGTACGTTGAAAAGGAGAAGATCCTGGAGAGAAAGTCCTACTTCGGAGCAACTCTTGGGGAAACCACTCCTCATTGGAATCCGAGAATTTAAGTTCCACCAACCGTGAACTCTGAGTGGCCGACAGAGCAGAAGACTCCTCCTTGATGTTGAATACCGAAGATGATGCAAGAGACGAGGAGGCCGACGAAGACTTTTGGTGGGAACTGGATTCATTCACCTTGTTGCCTTTGCGTTTACCACTCCGTCGAATGAAGCTGGAGAACGGCATCGTCCCACTGCACCCGAGAACGTAGAGGCTCCACGGAGGTGGAAGTGCAGAAAGCGTCGAAAAAACAAAAACCTGAGAACAGACACGATATAAGATATTTGTGGAACGGGAGACGGAGAGGACCAGCACTATATATTAAACATTCCTGGCAACACTGGCAGTTTGCATCACAGAGACTGAACAGTTGGCCATCAGAGTTTCCTTGCTTGTTCGGCCTCGCATGTACAGCCTTGTGAACGGGTGTCTGAATGCGTGTTTATTTCCGAGTGTCCTGTGCCCACGGGGTAAGCAAAGGTGGCTTGATCAAGAAGGCGCCGGGGTGTGTGTGCTGCTTTGTAAGTGAGTGGAGTCACTGGCAACTTGGCGACTTCATCGAAAGCCACCGTCGCCCAACTCACAGTAGTGACTCAACTCGCTCTCTTCAAGTCCATCCCAATCCCGCGACGATCCCTTACGCCATGGTAAGCTGTGCCCGGTGTTCAGGTCTTCAGACTTGTTGGCGTGTGCCTCTCGAGACAATCAAGGAATGTAGCATTGCATCAATGCATCATGCGGCGCGCTGGCTTGATACAGTCACTTTAACTATCTGCCAGTTTCAAATCACTGTATTACCACCGCTGTCCAACAATCCGCGGCAGTGCCTAGAATCTGCGGCCCACCGAAGGTGCCATACGGTGAGCATCACCGTGCGTTCTCTCAATATACCATTCGTGCATACTAATCGCCCAAAATTAGTTACGATGCATCATGTTTCCATGGTGCTGGACAGCCCAGACCTTGGACTCGCATCCTCCAAGCGGAAGAAAGAAGATAATCAACTCCATCATAAAGGAAACTATTACACAGTGTGGCGGCCGAGTCGCCAAAGCGCAGATCTAGTGCTCGAGTCCTCACGAAGTCAATGTTAAGCGACTTTGTACATGCCATTCTGTGTAGGAAGTCATTTGGGACCGGTACCCGATCCTATCAACTTCCCACCATATCAAACAACTCGATTCTGATTAGGCCGACAAGGACTCATCATCAACCACTGCCACTTATGTGTACGCTGTATCCCATTGATGGGAAAACCAACATGGTAAGCGCTCCTAGCAACCTAGATGCGGAAATCTCTTTGGCGTCACCATGTACCCCCAAGCGATCGTAGGTGAGGGCAACTGCCACTACGCGTATTGCTTATGCCCGGATCATTTCCCCCGATTTCTGTAAACTTGTGCATGCGAGGCTCTACAAGATTCAGCCTCCGACATATTCCGACATCTTAAAAATGGCTTCCGGCAAATCCTCATGTGAACTCGGAGAGAAGTATTGTTTGTACCTAGGTGGCGCATGAAATGCATCCTAGGCACTGATGCAGTTAGTAAGAATTAAATTCGGGGTCTCTACTTTACCCGTCCTGCGACGTTGTCTCACACCGGCGCCACGTCGTAGTGCACTGCAAGATTTGGAGCTATGCATACCCGATAGCTCCCGCGTCCGGATATTAAACCACTGGAGCAAATTCAAGTTCTCCGATGCCCCTGGGCTAAACATCACCTAATGTGGGGAACACTCCACGCAAATATCGATTATCAACATACCCACGTCGCGTAAAGTACATCGAACTGATCACTGTACGTGAGGAGATGAACCTCACTTTCGAGGTGTAGACTAACACTATAGGACTGCTCTCCGACGCTATCACTGTGCAGGGATGACGGGACCCGATCGTCGCGGATTCGTCGACTTTGGTCATCTACGATCACAAGGCGCTTGACTGCCGTGATAATGGTCGCATCGGTTTCGATGCCCCCCCATCGCATCCCTTCAGGTGATCGTCGCAAGCTCCAAACAAACTGCAGCACGACGCACAAGCCCAATTATCGACAAGCTGATTTTTCGAGGCTGTGGTCAGTGTCTCCAGATATGTAGTGAGAAAAAAATCCGGTGCGACCGCAAGGATGGTCCGAGGGTTTATATATACCGAGCCGTACGTCAATCCCATTAGGTATACTAGGTCTGTGGCATCCGTGTCTTTCTGCGAACATCGCACTGCACCTTCAAAATCGACAACATCCATCTCGCTTAAGTATTGGCCCGAATTTAGCGCTGCCAAAAATGACCCTATAGGAATTTATTTTCTCTGTCAAATGTCCTGCAGAAGTGACAGTCTGTCTTTGCCCGACAAGTCGGGCTCCGTCTTTTAGTGCGAAGCGAGAAGCACAAATAATTAGATACTTGCCGCTGAGACGTCTTTGGGTGTTAACGTTACTCACTTCATGATCTACCAGGGAACACACACACAAATGGCCGACACATTGCGCCGTGGCCTCCTCGGCGTCCAAATAATAAGGCCTTGTATCTTGTTTCTCAGTGCCGTTTGACCGGTGCACGATGCAGACGTGAGGTGCGCACCGTGCAACCAGTGAGCCGGCTATTGATAGATCCCAGTGTGCATGTCGACTCTGCGTGTCGACACGCTCAACATAATTATACACAGTCCCGCCTCTGCATCCCGTTTCATGTACCATGGGGTACCGGTTTTACAGCACGGTTCCGTGCATCGCCTTTGTGATGTGCGGCCCGAGCGCAATCTCGCCTATCGGCGCACAAGCCAGCAGAGCAGAGATCTGAGAATGTCAATCTTTGCCAAAATGACAAACGATTGACCCGAGTGGTGTAGGGATCAACTCGAATCGAGGGTGATCACAGCCTCCCTTTGTTGACACGCCTCTCTTTCAAGTCCGAGGGTCCTGCCACCACTCGCAGAGGCCACCATCAAGCCACCTCCTAGAGCACGGTGATTGTGGGTATCGCCATTCACAAGCACACGGTGAACCTCAAGTCTTGGCTTGAATTTCTGGGTATGACGGTTGGGTAGGGTACTCCAAATCTCGTAGTGTCTACGTTGTACGCACTACGAAACCTGGAGTGATCAAAGGACCAGCCAGGCACGACGGCCCAAAAAGGAGGGGGTAATTATGTGTCTGATTAAGAGGAAGTAGTATGCACCTAAAGAAGAGGGTATGGATGTGGTCTGATCTTCCATGTAAAAATACACCCATGGGAAAAATGGATGGAGGTATGGAAATACGTACAATCTGAATGCGAATGCTTCATGGGTAAAAAGGGATGAAATGCGAACAAGGGATGTCCTTGTCTCTTTGAGCAACAAACGAGTGTACGGAACGGATGTTCAAGTTCCAGTGAAGCTTCCGTCCGGTGTGGTGATAGTGATTGGGGAAAGTGATGATGCGATGCAAAATGCTTAAAGTCCATGTTGTGCCGACCATGGGCTAGTCATGTCAGCGAAGAATGATCGAAAGCGGAAGTCGAACGAAATGAACTGTAGGGGTGGGATCAACAGAAGAACATGGCACCAAATGGACTTCTCTCACTAAAAATATGATAGATTTCTCAGTTATGTCGAAACGGCTGGAGCTTTTCAAAGACTTCATCCATGCTCTGTTTAGGATCAAAGTTCGAATCAAGCGGGCTATCCGCAGACGAGGACTGGGAGGGATCAGTCCCCAATCCTAGAGTTGATATAGCCGAAATACGACGAAGAGCTTTAGAAGCTCGTCTTTCCTCTTTTAATTTCTGCCGTTGCGCACGCGAAATTCCATCCATCCGCCCTGGGATTGCCGACATGAATGGTGCCGTCAACGAAGTAGTCTCCGAAACTGAGGTCGTTGAAAATGATGCAGCGGAGCTCGACGTATCCGAGCGAATATCCGGGGTAGAGGTCACCGTCGTCAAGGTAATACTCGCACCCTGATGTCCTGAGGTTGATTGATGGGGCGAGGATGCGTTGTGATGAAGGGGCGCCATCGGACTCGGCGGCAACGGAATTGACCCCCAAATGCCTTCGGGTGCATCGCCGTCCTGGGTGCTAAACGAAGAACGTGCAAGGTGAGCAGCAGCGTCAATGTCACTAACGGCACCGTTGTGTATGACGAGCCACCGAAGTCCCTCGATCTCCCTCATCTTCTTTCGAACGTTACGCTCAAGCTTTTCGATGGTTTTCGTCAGCGTTGTACGGTCATCTTGATGACGTTTGGTGATGCTGAGGATGTATTCCTGTAGCTGGGCATTCTTTCTGCACTGTTGAGAGAGGGCATCTCGTAGCTCGTCAGTGGTTGCATCAGGCATAACGTTCGAGTTCGCCCTGCAGGACCGTGGAGGCGGCGAATGGTTCGATTTGGGAACTACTTGGCCAGGGACCACAAGGTTGGAGGTGACAGATAACGTATTGGCCCTGGGGCGTGGGAACACTACGCGATTAGGTGAGGCAATAGGAGCCGAACGGGGAACTAAACCAGAGTTGGGGGAGAGAGGAGGGGATGGTAATGGGACCGAGGGCGGTGGACCGCTGGATACCTTTGTTGCACTAGACGCCAAAAGCTTGGCCTTCACACTCGAATGCTTTGGGAACATGGGTGGGAGTTTGAAGCTAGACCCGGGATACGTCGAGTCATTGGCTTTGGATTTGTCGGTGTCGCTCCCAGAAATGCTGCTGGTGCGCTGATGAATGCTTTGTCGCTCATCCTGAGAAGAAAAGTCGCTGTAAAGCGACCGAGTGCTACTATTGTCTATCGCAATAGGTGACGGGCGCTTGGAAGAACTTCTCGACCTCTGCGATGACAGAGACGCGAGCTCACTTGAGTGGCGAGGGAGACCCTTTTCTGTCAATAACGATCGTGGGGGAATGATCGTCGACGGGGGTATCGGGAACTGAAGAGATGGACCCGACGGCGTAATTGGGGTCGCTGGGCTGAGCTCACCGCTCTTCTTCGGAGAGTTCCCGAGATACATATGTACCGATGTTGTAGAAGGACTTCTCGGGAGCTGTTGGGGCATCCTGAGATTATCAGGTCGAGTGAATAGGTCAGAAAATTCCTCGTCATCTCCGTTCTCCGCGTCGGGTGAATAAGGCCCTCGCAAGGGCCGAGGGGTGGTTGAGCGACTCCGCATGCTCGAATGCTGGGATTCGAGGGATGGCGTTCTTGCCTCAGGGCCGGGTGGCGACAGTGTGGTCTGAGACGGTAGGGGGGGGGTCGGTGGAGCCGATTTTTGCATCGTGGAATAACGAGCCTTACTGTTTCTAGATGGTGACCGTAAAGGAGTGAAATGGGCCGCGAGTTTGGACCCGAGTGATGAAGGATGTGGCTCCACTGATGGAAGCTTAGAGGGTAAAGGTGGCTCTGCAGGTGGACCGTTCGATGGGGGGGTAATCATGAGAACCGCGTGTCTAGAGAACAGGAAGTCAGTTTTGTATATATGGAAGACGCGTCCAATCGTTCCCTATCTCGGGAGCAGAGTAGAAGCACATCAACTTCCGTACCAGCCAAGCCTCTCATGAAGGGCTCCGCCGCGTACAATACCTCCACTAAGAGAAAGAAGCTGACACTTACCCGTTCCCAAAAGAGCGACGAACAGTGTTCACCGGAGTGGCCGAGTAAGCCGCATGTCCAACAGACTTTCTCGGCAGCGACGTAGCAGGCGCTGCAGACTGTTCTGGTTTTTTGCGACCCAGGAAAGGGAGCATCGATCGCCGACTCGGAGCTTTCGTCCCTGTAAGTTTTTCTCCCGGTGAAGGGGTCGAGGATGGGCTAGATCCAGTCCCAGCACCAGTGCGGGAGGAGTGACGAGACCCATGTGTAGAACGAAAGAGTTCAGAGAAATCTGGAGCCTTAGTCCGGACGCGCTGCGCACTGGCTGGAGGAGCGTCCAAGTTACCCATCCTTTTCGGCTCTGGTCTCCGACGATGCTTGGGGGCAAAGACGACGCGTCAGGTCAACGACGCAAAGTGCCCCCGGGCTGGTACTAGAAGAAAAGAGGATATGCCGGAGGAGAAAGTGAACAAGTGCGCGATAGTGAAATCGCGTATAGCGCGCTCCTCGCGTAGGGACTGCAGTACGTTTTTTTTTTTGATGCAATTACATTCGTGTGCGGCGTCAAAACCCTGCCGGGGACCCACAGATAGGCTGACCACGCACCGAGAGGCCAGAAAAAGAAGGGAACGCCGCAAGGAAACAGGCTTAGTGGACGCAAGCACCAGTGAGATGGACTTGAGTGGCAGCCAGCAACATAAAGGTTGACAGAGTACGCCCTTTCAAGTATTAGCAGTACACAGCTTCATGTCTCGACTGGGAAGTGTTCACGCTTCCCGATAAGCGGGACGTTCCCTCACCTGTGTCCGTCCCTGAAATTCATCTTCGCTTAGACGGCGACATCAAGTTCCGTCAATTAGCTTCCCTTGAAGCCGCCACTTCATTTGCTCGGGAATGATGACCACATGCTTCAAATGTAACAATAACAGATGGAGGAAAATAGTAGTACTTTTGCGTAGGTCATACAGGTGCGCAGTATCATTCATGTTACCATCAAAGCTTCGTATTGTGGAGGAATGGAACATATAGCACACGACCGTTTCATTTGCAACTTATCTTTAGTCATGCACCAACGCCCATTTTAAGTTTGTCCAATCGTAGATCAAGCTTGGTTTTGCAGCCGCAACGACCTCTATCGGCCCGTCGTTCCCGGTGAACTGCGGGACAAGCTCGGGGCGAATGGGTCTTTCAAGCGCTGAAAGTGACAGTTTTTATGTCAGAAATGTAACATACTTATGCGAAACTTCCGTACCTCGGGCAGCGGCATTGTCAAACTCGCTTCTGCTGATCGGGAAATCAGCCATTAATCCTTATGATCACTTCCCGTAGTAAGACGCACCCATAGCAAAGCAGAAAATAATCGTGTTTTTCCAGATCGTGCAAGGAGTAACGCATTGTAGGGTGGACTTGCAAAAGCTGAAAAGTTCAAGTCAGATGCTAACCAGGGCGATAGCGAGAAAGGAGACCTCACCCCCTCTAGCAGATTCAGAACGACGGGATTGAGGCCTTCAAATCTTGGGTACGTTTCTTCAACCTCGCATGGTCTCTGGGTCCAAGCAACGTATGCATGCACCTCCTCTATGGTATTGAAAAGTACCTACAAGGTGTGGTGAGTGTCATGAGGTAAGGACTAGGGTTCTGGAATTATGCAAGCACCATACCTGGTGGTCCAATGACTCCAATTCAAAAAGGATACATCCGAGCGCCCACCAGTCAACCGCCGGGCCATAACGCCTCCTCCGATGGAGCTGCCTGCGCTCGTTTCGCAGTACTTCTGGAGCTATATAGGACTGTGTGCCTAGGAAGTCGAATGCATACTCACCCCCTTGACGCAGGGGCTCGTCAGTGGGGTTCAAGTAAGAGAGCCCGAAGTCGATGATTCGGACATTCTCGCGGGAATCGA
>JBBPLK010000037.1:108383-119312 GCA_038089735.1 Exsudoporus frostii
GAGGATGTTTTCGGATTTGATATCGCGATGAAGGATTCCCATCTCGTGCAGGGATTCGATACCAAGAGCCTGACATGGGTTAGAATGACGAATCTGACGAGTCATAAGGAGACAAACAATTTGTGCCATCCACTGACGCGCATTCAGTCTGCACCTCTCCGGTTCAAAATACATGTACGTGCCAAGGTCGGCCGTCATGAGTTCCTGAAGCCGACACTCAGCTGGATGGGCGCGAGGGAGGAGCTATAACTCACCATGGCAAAGAAGACGGTGGTGTCATGCTGGATGGATCTATTAAGTTCCATGATAAATTGTTTACCCCTCTCTCCCGCTTTTGATTTCACCATGCGTCTGAAGATTCTGAGTTCCGTTAGGACGGATCTCTTGACATTTGGGTCTTGCAAAGTTCGGAACATTTTGAGACACAATAGCCGACCAGTGCTCTGGTCTTTTGCTGCATACGCGGCTCCGAACCCTCCAGTTTGTATGCAATACAGAAGGTCAAAGGGTCCATATACGGGGAAGCAGGAGGAAGGGAGATATGCTGTGGGTGTGAAGCTGGGATGACCAGTGATGAAAGTGGAAGACGTGTCTGGATTCGCGGTGATGTTATTCTCTATGCCACTACCGATATCGCAGACCGGAAGCGGTCGGGTCAAGAAGGTAAGTCGCTGAGTTTCGACCGTGAGGGGCTTGACCTCTATAATGTGGTGGATCGCGACCGGAGGACGATCAGTCTGTGTGACCGGGCCAGCCGGCAAGTTACTAGCGTCAGCGATGACCACACCAAATGTGGTACGCTTTGCAAGTGGGGAGTACGGGGAGATCTGATGTGGAGGGGACGATAACTTGAGAGTGGCGGGAGTGGCGACACGGAGAATGGATAATAACATTCTGAGGACAAGGTGACAAGTCTCAAGAATAAAGAACACAACAAACCAGGGTGACGAAACCATAGCTGGAGGAACCTGCATTAAATATAATCCGTGCATGACGGGTGAGGTGTGGACATGACAATGGTCGACTTAATGTCACATTGTGGCACACAAAGGGCACAAAGATGGACACCACTGTGGACATTTCAATGCAGACACTCCACAGGAGAGTTGTCAAGGTCTACATGCCCACAAACTGATTTGGAGTGGTGGACCAGTTTGTAGTAACTGGCCAAAGCAACGGTGCACCCCCAGTACAGGCAAGTCTAGAGCACTAGCTTGGGAGTCATGAACACATCCACTTTAGACCGAGAGTCCGAGTCCACGTACAGTGAGATTAGCAGTTGTCGATCTGCTGGATCACGATATCGTACGCCATGGCTGATACTAGGATCAATCTTTCAGGAGAGGCCAGAGTCGAAACCCTAACCCTAACCACCGCATATCTGAGGTTTTTTTATTTTTTATATTCCCGTTTGAAGACCAAGGGGCTAGTTACCTGCTAAGTTCTAGGTAAGTAGTGCTGGTAGCAACTGAACCCGCTCCTTAGCGCTTAGCTATGACGCCGTCGTCTCGTGGTGGGATATTTTTTGGTAGCGATGCGACCGTGAGATCCACTGACAGTCAATGTGACGCCAATATCCCACGGCACCCCGGCCCCCCCCCGGCCCCCTCAGCACCACGCTGCAGAACGCACGTCCGCTGCCAGCACTGGCTTGCCTCCTAAGTCACCCGACCAGCATCAGCAGCGATGTCCACTGCTCCTCTGGCGACACCGCACACACCGAGCCTTCGTCGCTCCACCGAAAGTTATGGCGAGCGGGCCCTGCGAAAGTTCAAAGAGGAGCCTCTCGTCCCTATTGGTGAGTCTCTGTTGTTTCCACCCGGGTCATTCCTGAAAATGTTCGCTTTTCACGCAGGCACGTTCGCGACGGTCGGTGCATTTACCATGGCCGTGATCAAGCTCAGACGGCGTGAGTCACGCTCGCTCAACCAATGGATGCGCGTGCGGGTTGCAGCACAGGCATTCACGATCGCTGCTGTCTGTGCTTATTGTTGGGGTCCGGGCAAGGAGCAGGCCGGGAAGGCTGATGAGCACATCCAAGCAAAACGGGACCAACAGTTTGATCAGGGAAGAAGAGAATTCCAGGATCGTCTCAAGCTTGCCGAGGCCGAATGGAAGGAAACACAGAGTCTGGCAGGAGATGCTAAAAAGTAACGTCCGCCAATCCGCTCATTGCCACTTGGGTTGGATAGATAGATGTATCACTCCCTACTCCATATCATAACAGCTAGATATTCTCCTCCTTCTCGCTGTTCTGGGCGATGCGTTCGTGACGGTTTAGGTATCTCCTCTCTCTCGGACGTCATTCTCTTCTACTGCGAGTCGCGAACCGCCGTACACCTGGTTGACAATAGCACACCGACGGAGCACCTCCAACTCCTTGACAGCCTCGTTGTATGCCAGCGAACGCTTGGCCGGATCTTGTTCGGCCTAGGAAACCCTGAGCACCGTCGCTCTTCCCGCTAGTGATCACCACGCACCTGGATCCCACGAAAGCTCTCTTTCGTCCTCCGTAAGAAATAGTTGCGGAAATTGTACGAACTAAATGACTTTGCTGTACGAAGCGTGGAGCCGTAAAGACTGAGAATTGCTCGCGGCGATGGTGGGGCAGCCATGGTGGCGTCCTGATTGAAATGTGGGAGGCAAAGAGTTGGCGAGGCTGAGCGCAAAAAGGGAAACTCTCAGCCTCGAACCTGCACTCATGTCAAGATATTCTTGCAACATTTATGATTACTGGAGGCCTGGTCACTACTTTTCAACCCTCCAACACTCGCTTCAAAATCGGAGCGACCTGCTTGCGTGTCGCCGCTGAATTTTTCTGCTGGTAAACCCGTGCGATGAGGCCCACGCCGAATGGCGATGCCTCCCCTTCCGCAGCCCGCTCGTCGACTGATTCAGCCTCTTCGGCAATGCTCCCCCGCTCAACCTCCTTCCCGTCTCTTCCCACGTGGCTATCGAAGCCATAACGTTTGAAACTGGCCCTGTTTGCCAGAAGAACCTCGTTCGCCTCGAATCCATCGAACAAAGCCTGCGGAAGCCTCGGTCCGCACACGTTCTCATCTACCACCCACATCAACTGCCGCTTGGACTTGCCATGAGTACTCTTGTAGGTGGTAAGCACACCAAGGATCGAAAGGCTGCATTCCTTGATCCATCCTTGAGTGGCAACAACCGCGGAAGTTGGCGATGGTGAGAAAAAGGAAGAAAGGGGTAGCGGAACGGTGGCCAAGCCCGCCTTTATCGAACACGGGCTGTTCCCACAGATGGAAGAGGAGAGGTTGAAGTTGTATTCTTTGTAATCTCGCCGGAGTAAATCTCTGGTGTTGAGATGGGATAGTGTGACCTTTTTAGCGCTGAGTGTGTCCGAGAGGGATTGAATCCATGGATGGGCAGCGACATGTTGGGGGGTTTCCACAGTTTGTTCAACAAAGCTTTCCAAAGATGGGGCATTGGCTCTAGGAAGAAGCCACGCGGAGGCTTCGTAATCCATACCAACAGCCTTTCCGCCTTTCCGCAGACCATGCGTGTCGATCACAATCGCGCTCAATAAAAGCGCAGCTAGTTCTGGTGGTATTTGTACCGTTGGGTATGACATGATGACTCTCGTGGCGAGCGATGCGCAACTCCCTGCCGGTTCAATTATCCTGGGTGAGGCCGTATCAAGATACTTTCCTTCGTCTTCATGATGATCAATGATCGCCGTCACCAGCGCACCTGGAAGAGCGTAAGTGGGATGAAGACTGTTGTGATCCACCAAGGCGAAGTTCGTGCACAGATTCGGTTTGGGTAGATCTTCCGGACAGAGAATCTCTTGGAAATCCTCTTTGATGCCTACTAATTGCAACGCGTGGAGGTTCTCCGCCCTCAGCACGAAGTCCTCGCGAGGGGTCGTGATAAGAGCGATCGCCTTTGTATCGGTGGTTGGTATGTGAGACAGAAGCCACGCAAAGCCAATCGAACTCGCAAGACTGTCTAGATCTGGACAAAAGCATAGATCACCAAAGGAAGTTCACTTTAACGTGACTGGAGATGGCGTACCTCCAGCTTCGTTGCCCATAACTACCGTCCAACCATCACCATTGTCCCCAAGGAAACGTGTCTTCTGTTCCAATAGATAAGCGGAGAGAATAAATGTAGTGGACATCGTTCTTCGGATTCTTTGATTGAGGGGCAAGGAGAGAGTGATAGATCTGGGGTGCTTAACCGCACCCGAAAGGGTATATGTACCTTGAAAGGCGGTCAAGAGTGCTTTTGCCGTGCAGGGTGGCAGAGAGTGACGAGTCGGTCGGCCGCACTCGCTGATTCTCGTCGTCGTACGATGTGCTTGACTAGAAATTGGTGTCCGGGCTCTTAGGCTGTCCAAAGGGGAACCAACTTTCAGTATACATTGACTAGTGGTCCTCGCTGGCGACAAGTTGCGTTCATCGACTGGGACCAAGTGGCGGAGAGTGAACAAGCTTGAGTAGCCTGTTCTGGTGGCCATAAACAGCAAAGAGGCGTCAAGTCATTTCAACAACTTTACTGCTCGGAGCTCATTCACTAATCAACCAACTGTTCTATCTTGCTGATTGGAGTCCGACTCTACGACATGGATCACAGACATTTCTACTCTCTCCACACTACACAACCAGGTGCAGGGTTACTCTAGTCAGGCAGTCTTCGCCTTGTATGATATTGCCTCCTCGACGAATTCGGCTTCTCCGAATGCTTCCTTCACCTTTGGGTGGGTAGCAACCTTCTCGTAGTGAGCAAAGACGTTCGGGTACTGTGCCCTTTCCGCAGCTCCACAGGTCATCTTTCCAGCCTGCTGGCTCACTGCCGCAACCACAATGTCAGCGAGCGTCATCGCATTGGATATCAAATAGCCAGAGGGGCTCGCAGCAAGATGCTCATCTAGGAACTTGAGCGCACGAGCCTGCCTCTCAAGGTTGATGTCATGAAACTGTGCATAGTCGAGATTCAGCTTGCTTTTCGGAACGCGCGTCGGGACGATGACACGCACCTCCTTGTTGTAAGGACCGAGGTATCCGGTGACAAACGCCATGATCTCATAACTGAACGTGGCGATCTCGGTCTCGCCAAAGTGAACCCACTGGTCGACGAGGGCGGCTTCACTGGCATCCTTTCCGAGCAATCCAGACTCGGGCACAAGGGAGGACACTGTATTACATCGTTGGTTAACCGGATGTCAAGGTAATGAACCATGTGTGTAACTTGCCATAGCGTGCGATGGTAGCGCCTTCGAACAACTTGAGTCCTTTGTTGTCTTCGAAAGCTGGGATCTTTCCCAAAGGGAATTTGCTCAGGTATTCGGGTGTCTTGTTGGTCACAAAGAATTCTACAGGTGGGGTATCAAGCTCAAGGCCTGCTACAGCCGCAGCGGCGAGAATCTATGCAAGGGTAAGTGATTCACAGTCAAGTCAGCCTTCCGATATGTTCACAAAGGTGCGGGACGTACGGCTTTAGTTTGACGCTGGACTGAGGTTCCCCACAAAGTGCCGATGGGTGTCATATTGTATGTGGTACGGCTTCAGGTCTTGATTCTTTTTCTTCTTGGTTGTATTCTGATGACTCTTGGCTCCGATGCACCCTCGTGCTTTATAGTCCCATTGAACAATTTCACCACGTCGAAGTCATCCCGCGACCTACCACGGCGCAGCACATTCGAGGGGAAATGCTGACGAAGGCGCTTGGCGGCTACGGTTCCACAGCTACTGTGCATGCTGCGCCAATATTACTGGTGTCAAGAATCAGCTATAGCGTTATATCGCTGACAACTCAGACACGCTGAGGCGTAGCAGGAGAAAGTTTCTCGCAACCTGCTGTGGTTGCGAAGAGGACTGCAAGACTATCAATGATTGATGAGTGTTGGTCGGACTCTGGGGCTATGTCATGTGAGTGTGTCACCGTGATCCAGTCGCTCAGCCACTCACAGATACAACCATACTCGAGATCTTATTTCATTAACTCTTACGCGGATAGGCACTACCTTTGTTCTTGAACGAGGGCGCGTTTCTTTCTTTATGGGGGAGAGTATGCGGAAATGTGTCGCCCCGATCCGTTCTCCTTCGCCAATCATATCATCAACATGGCAGAAAAGACACACCGACCGTACATGAACCGCAGTACGCGCAGCAGAAGCCAGTCAGAATATTCTTTGTGATGAAATGAAAGGATCAAGATCACAACTCGGTGGGAAACGTACTTAAACTTTTTCTCCCAGACGGTTGCACAACTCCGTCTCCGCTCGCGCTCAGCCGGCAGCTATTTGCAGTGCTCATCCGAGACAACCGCGTGATATCTAAACGCGTTGGATGAAGACTTATTGGTTTACTCCAGTATACGGGTCCACAGGAATCTGTGCATTTTGCATGCGTGGGAACAACGGGCTTCGATCATATTCAAGTTCGCAGTCACCTTGTCGTCAGGGAAAGGCGAGTCTGAAATCCTCTCGTTGACCCCCCATTTATGATGGCTGTTACCCATTTACCTCTGATGCATGCTAACCGACCCATCAGTAAGGTTTTCAAAGAGAGGCTCCACTCGTCACTTGCAGAATTGATCGTGTATACTTCCATCTAACGACGTCTTTGAAATTGGGCATACCCTCATGGCAATTTTTAGATTGGGCCAGATGTGAGTTCCGTTGGGCCATTGGACTTTCAAAGATGCACTCCTCGAGTGTATGACATAAACCAAACAGCATTAATACAAAGAAATGGTAACACACCTTCCATTAAAAGCTAGAATTGACATCATTGAAGGAGCTGAGAACACGACAGGCTGCTTCTCAGTGAATTCCCGGGAGGCTCGAGGCGGGTCCATTGATAGTGGACCGAGACAGGCCAGGCCCATCGATCTCTTGCGGTCGTCTTGATCGTGAATCGAGTAGCTTGCAGTGTCACGACACACTCGCCTCTGAGTCCCACCTCCAGGCACAAATGAAAGAGCGTGTCGAATACACCATCGATGAGTACCTCGAGGGAGGTATAGTGTGTCTTGGGAAGCGTCTCTACGAGTGTGTACAATACACCCCAGCATGGTTGATCGAGCAGCTCAGGTTGTCCGAGAGCGCCGTTCTCGAACCCTGTGTCATGCGTGATAACTTTTGGAGAGACTAGAACGGACCTACGTCGCCACTATCATCAGAGAGGAACGATACGAGGAAGGGCTCACGGGCGTGGATGGTGTCCCTGGAATGACTCAGGGCAGACTCGACCATCTACTGGTGAGTCCCTGTTCACAAGGGACGACCACCTCAGGTCTTTAGGACTCTCTTGAAGTAGTGCTCGGATCCATGATGAATGGAACATCAAAGCAGAAGGAACGTCCTCATACACACCCTCATCTTAAGTAATTGACATCCTTTAGGTTTGCGGTGGTTCGGATCAATCAAACACTGTCATCCAATCCCAACCTCCGCATGCGTGTCTGAAACATCCTCATTGACCGTTGAGTGTAACCCTGCCATGGACGAGTTTATTAAGACACATACTAACGCTGCGAAGTGACACCGACTCAAAGAACCGTGGGGTTTATGTCCACATGAGTTTCGACATCTCCCACATCGAATCTGAGTCGCCTGAATCAATTCGTCCCGTCTTCTATACCTGGGCCAAAGCACATCCAGGCAGGAAACATGATCAAAAGGATAGCTTTTCCCGATTTTCGCGGATGCGATCCGTTGTGAGTCTCGCGATATAACCTCAAGGAAAGTATGCACACCGTTGGATGAGACCCTCTCTATGCCTGGTAGGATATGAGCCTTCACGACGTAGTTCAAGTACCATCACCAGGAAAAAAAAAAACACAGGACTTGCTTCCTTTGAATATGCAAAACCTTGTTCGCTGCGAGAAGCATGATTGTTGGGATGGCTAGAGACTGCAACCTCGTTTGGTGAGTCACTGCATTATAAACTCGGGGAACAACGAACCTGACGGTTTTCGCAGCCGCTCGCTCAGGTGATAGGTAAGAAACACTACATCCGTTTGTCCATCAAAGAAGAGCAACCGCTTGTACACGTTGACCTGTAGTATATACCATTCCTGCCGGTGGCAGGGAACGAGATCGAAGATCAGCAGGTCGAGACGGCCTTCTAGATAGTTGACCGGGCCGGGCTTGTGCGAAGCTGAGTTCTTGCAAATCCTCGCCTATGTTTTAACCATCGGATGGCCCTTATATGACTCGACAGTGCCGAAACGTTCCTCCGGATGCACCTCTGGAGGGGTAGGGCATCTGAAGACTGATACGGCACGAGATGATTCCCCGGTTCGTCCACCGTCTCCCGCCCTCCTAAAGTGCGGTATCAGCACCGATTGGACTCGTACAACTCGATTCCGGACGTGGACGTGGCACCGACGGACCCCGCCTGAGCCGAGTGCGATCGCGTCCACCTCGTGTTCGAGCTCTGTTTGAATGGCAGAGACGACCCCATGTCATTCCAACGAGCTTGGCCCCGAGTCGCGTAGTGGACGCTCAAGAATGCAGGCGATGGCGATGGCGATGGCGATGTACTCGCCATTCGGAGATAGCTTGACTCCCTGGGCTAATGAGTCTCCGCCGTTGTAATAATCCGATGCTTGGTTTGTAGTCACAAGTTGTCGACGACATCCTCGCGAATGGCACACACCCGTAAGCAATGTGTCAAGTCTGCAGATCTGAACAAGGTGTTTTGGCTTACTCGTGGTATGTCATGTTGCCTCACAACATCAACGAAGCCCCTCGTAGATTGGCGCTTATTCCTACTCGTATTGCCGGTACGACTCGAGATAACCACTCAACAACGGAGAAACCTTGCCTCAACGCCAACTTGATTGCTGACACCAATGCACGGTTCAGGCTATGGCTTTCCACGGCCAAGCGCATGACCTTTCAATCACTCCGACCGTCGGTAGCCATGGAGATCACCAGATGACTTTAGAGGAATCTAGATGGACTGTCTTTCCACGTGTTGAACTTTCACATTACACATGACGTTGACATCACCCTATTTGTCTTGCGTATAAAGAAACACATTCCGAGGTTTGCGGGGCGCAAACGGACTGCATAACGTGATACAGCCAGCTCCAAGACGACGACGGGAAACTACTTACTTCCTGTGCTACGATATCAGATCACGCCGCGACGTTACATACATACTCACCTTGTAACGTGTTCGCATGCGGAGCCTGGATATCGTACTACCCAGGAACGAATCTTCAAGACCAACGCAACAAACAGACATACCCCAGGACGTGGTCGGCTTCGAGTGTAAACCCCGTCGTAGGCACCGTGTGATGTGGTTTTGTGAACGTTCGTCACAGCGGCACCAAAGAGGCGAGACAACCAAACAACAGCGCCAAGAGATCGATCACCTAGGCACAGCGCCACTGCGTCGACGAACAACTGATGCCGTGGCAAAAGGTTGAACCGTGTCGAGCGCCAATCAGTAACCGTATGTGTGAAAAAAGTCAACCCCTGGCTACGTTTCGGTTGGATCCGTTTGTACGTGGATGATTGCGAGATCCACGCGATATTTGGCTGTGCATACATACTCGTGATCTCGTCACGGTGTGTCGAAGCAGGAATCTCAAAGCCATAGGGATGGATTACTTAGTAGCTGGGTACAGGGGCCATTAGGCGCTGAACGCTGATGACTTGACGTTGACAAGGTCATCAGACTTGAGATCTTGAGACCTGATTGGCTGATCAGTGACGTACCTCTGGACCTCCCTCCCAAACCCCTCCCGCCTTTATCTCATACACCCCCCGGAAACCCGCGGGAATGCTTCAGAAATCAGAACGTCTCCATACTATCCAATCTCATAACGTGGCACGCCCAAACCAACCCGGCACGATAGAAGCATTCACTTCCAGTTGAACGTGGCAGCCTGTGGCAGGGATGCATTATGACATTGACACTGTTCTTCGGCGCCCATGGCTCGGATGATACTTTGCCCGCATTCGACGATAAGTGCTGTAACTGCGATTATGGTGACGAGTTGCCGTACGCATTCAAATTCGTGTGCTTGCTCACCGTATCAACCTCGGACCCACTGCCACTGGACCATGCCAGATTCAATCAGAAGCTTCATCCGGCGGGATTCACGTTAGTTCTATCATCATCCCTTATCGACTTGTCCGTTATGACATCATTCATTTCACTCGTATCCCATGCCACTGCATCTGGCGGGATACTTTTTCAAGACCAACGATCCTTGACTCTAGAGTTCGTCCGCATCGTTCGTTCGATTGTCTGGTCCACGCTCGCGTTTCTGTTAGAGTTGTACGCCCGGGCGATTTGTGAATTTTTTAGGTGACGTGCTCTGGAGCTGGTGGATGTTCCTGCTTCTGACGCGTCAACGTCGAACTTACGGCTTTCCTCGATCGGGACTGTGGCGTGAATCAGCTTAGATTCGGACGTGTCGCGTCACGGACGTGAGTACGACAGTTTGAACGGTGCTAGTTGTGAGATAGCGTCCGAATCGGACAAAACGCCCAGCCCAACTCGGCTGATCCCCTTGATCCAAATAAATTCGATTCTAAAGAATTCCTGAGATGCTAACCTAAAGCTACACCACATATCGAGTGACGAAAGAGTAGTAAAACCCGAACATTGAGGGTGGTGACCGAAAAATATACCACAACGACCTCGAGGGAAAACAAGCGATCGTGAACATACGTGTAGAAAGAGGTATCCGGGGCGTATGTGCTCTGTTGAACGCGCAAAGCAAACTTACATGTAGATCCATTAGCTGGGAAGTGAACATTCGAAACGGAGAGCGAGAGGAATAACGAGAAGTGGGCAAGTAGCAAGACGCGGTCCACATGATACAATACACGGCTGGAAGTAGCAGCCAGGACTGCACACTGCCGAACATCGAAGCGGTGACTTATGAAACCCAGGGTAAGCATACATTATGCGTGGAGAAAATGATAGGCGAGATGGC
>JBBPLK010000038.1:0-10033 GCA_038089735.1 Exsudoporus frostii
GCATATGCCTGCTGTGCCCCTCGAAGGTACAAAGGCCGACACAAGACTTGTGGTATCGCATCAAATGAAACATGCCACTGGCAGGCAATATTCTGGCACTTGCACTCGGTGCATTCCGTTCGGTTACCTTAGGTAGATTGATTCTGACGAGAATGCCCTCATTTTATGCAGGGCTGCTTTTTTTCGGATCCAGTTCGGCTGAAGACAGGTTTCATGATGAGGTTGAGGTTTTGGACCATTGTAGCTAACCACATTTTGATGCCTCCAGCGCGCTATACGATAGAACACCATCGGCTACGACGGAACTTGAAGTCCGCCATTGAAAGTGCCGCCGCATTCAGTTGTCTAAATAACAGGGGACCGAGTATTAGCTCACAAGATGCAACTTGATATGTAAAGCAGTCGAAATGAACTAACCGCTGAAGACACTTTCGTAAACTTTCGTAGGCCATTCGAGAGCTGTGATTGGAGGAGGGGCCGACGAATTTCGAAATGATTTCGGAACTCGCTTCAGTAAACCAACCTTGAAGGTTTCTGCCCTTCCGCTGCTCGGTTAATCTGACCTAACCCTGGCAGAAAACAATGGAGCAGCCCTGCGGCCGACTATATATTGACTACAGCCTACGGTACGTTACCTTTTGATTCATCGCGCTCCTCAATGTTCAACTCTCAGCTTCTCATTGCTGCGGTGGTCGCGGCTGCTCACATTCCCTTAGTGTCCTCCTTTCAACCAGGTTCCGACTATGACATCTATAAGACGACCAATCTATACAACTGCACAGGGCATGTCCCCGTGTCGAACGTCACCGTACCCAACGCTGTCGACACCCTTCCACAAATCAGCCCTTCCGCAGGGTACGGCTGGGAACAATGGTCTCTGTCCCTGCACGGAACATTCCCAATGATCTTGAGGTGGAATAAGGGGAACCCGAGTTCATTTGAACCTTCTCCTGCCCATCTCGACGTTCTCATTGTGGGCGTCAACGGAACGACTGTCCAGGGTTCGGTGGTAGGCGACCTTTCGTACACCGACGGCGAGCGTGTCAAGCAAATTGCGATCGGAAACAATTCACTTACATGGGACTCGGATGCGTTATGGTACAACGTATCTGTCAGCATGGATGGTTACCAGTTGCAATTGGATACATTCTCGTATGTTTTTCGACTCGATGCCTGTGTACATTGACATCGCTGAACTGTGTGATAGGGCGACGCTTGATGCGTTCCATCCAAATGTTGCATTTCACAATGGCTTACTAGACCAGTCTGGTGATTGGTTTGGTTCCATCCCTTTGATTCGTGGTCAAGTGTAAGCAGTCATATCTGAGTCGAGTGATAACGACTAAAATCAGGCAGTGTCGGGAGCTTGTACACTCCGCTGAAGCAGAATATCACCCTCAATGGGCTCACCGTCATGAGGCATATGTTCTCTGAGAATCCCCTGCCTTCCTACGTAAACAAGTATACTGGAGGAACCCTCTGGGGTTATAGTACGGCTTTTTATGATTCACACATCTTTTACCAAACAGAAACTACGAATGGAACAGGTATGCAGAGTTTTGCATTAGGAGGCAATGGATTGGGTTTAATGTGATCTTTCCTAGTTCACGAAGCTGCGTTCCTCGGTCGTGCTATCCCTTTACCTGGCGAGGAAGGCGGCTTCTCTTCAGCATGGGCAACCTATGCTGTCACCGACGACCCACTATACAACTTGAGCATCGATGCCGCGACGAGCAGTATCAACGCGTCGTTCTCTGGGTGCTCAAACACTAGCGACATCCCATATCTGTTCAATATCAGTGCTTTGACATTGATCGGAGAATTCACTGATCTTGGAGGTGGTACAACATCGTATTATAGCGTCAATGGTACGACAAGTGCGTCGTTCAACGGCGTCGTCACCAACGGCATAGTCGGTGGAATTTTCGAGAAATATGAGGCGCCGTAGGAGGATTGTGATACACAGGGACCCCGGCTGTGGTGTAGTCCTTGATTCGTGGAGCACTTCCGGAGATCCTGTGAGGTTTTTAGAATACATAGCATCATTAGAATTGCCAGTGATACCACTAGTCATCTCTTATAACTTCGATGAACGATATGGTGACTCCGGTTTGAGCGTTGTTACGAAATATCTTCAAATCGCCGATGGTTCCAACGAGTTTGGTTGTGTGATGGTGTATGAGGGTTTCAAGCTGTTGTGAACTGTCTGTGCTCAACCCATATCCTCCGTTTCCTGGTTCCGCCGAGTATGGTCAAGTTTCGCCACAGACCTCATTGACATTGGCGCTTGCACTATGAGGAGTATTGCTTTGTTCCGCTTAGACCCAAAGGTTAACCTAGGCGACCAGTGACAAGCCTACTCTTCGAGTTGAGAACTTTGCATTACACGGTCGATGTAAAGTACGCGAGATGTAAAGTACGCGAATAGATGCCTGATCCGAAATTGATCACATACTGAGAATTGGCATGCGTCCCCTGTAGCATGACCACATGTACACGCAATCCTTCGAGGTCGCGGTTTTTGTTCCAGTGATACGCGTCGCAGGCAGTAATGGTGTGAATGAACTTGTAGTCCGAAGATGTTTCCAGTTGTACCCGTGTCGAGCGCAGTGGTATAGTACCCACCAAGAATTGCCAGGACACATTGCCAAGTTACCGAATCGTGAGCTGATGAGACGCAGTCGACATACTATAAACGCTTGTTTATCGATATCGCTCGTCCCTTTCCGGTGTATGCGACCATAATGGCGTATACCTCGTCACTGTACTCTTGCACGAGACAGCCGGGTAAGGAGGGGGAAAGCGGCAAACGGTCGTTGATGCATTAAGCAGGAGAAGCGCCGCGATATAAACATCCCGAAGAACGTATTCAATCGGCGGGACGTATCTAATTTGATCTGAGAAGTAGCACACAGAGTCCGAGGGGAGGATCCTTTTGATTAACCAACCAGTTCGCAGCCGGCGTGTGGTGTCAGGCACAAGGGTGGCTGCAGATCGAAGCGCATTTGGACCTCCACGAGCGCATGAAAGAGATCGACGATGGATCCATCAAGAACTTGCACGTCGCAGGGATGTTTGATACATATCTTTGCAAATGTCGACGACGTCACAACCTCGGACAACCCCCCATAGTTGAGTTCCCAAAAGGTTGCCCGCCCAGCAAGTCTTACCAGCTGGTTCAGCTTCAGTTCTGACGTTCGAGGTCAGCTGGGAATTACACATGTATTATTAGGATGAGTGATATACCACACTTTGGTTGCCATTCAAGATCAACTTGGGTCGAGGGGATGACAGGTGTTCGATCAGTGCTGCTTTAGATGAGATTTGGTTCGATGGTGAAACATGATCAGAAATGGGTTATCCCTCGTAAAGGGTCGAGAGCCGTTGGTGAGCTAGCCGGGCATCTAAGCGCTTGTAGACTGCCACTGGGCACCTTTGATGCTGTAGTCACGAAGTTGGGGCCAGTTGATGGGCCCTCGTTGCTTCAACACCGTCACACGACCAAACTCGAGGGTCGCGCTGGTTCTTAAGAAATCTGAATCCAGCTGTATTATTTCGTAATAACGTTCGTATGGGAGTCATGTCTATCAATGTGCCCTGTTCATCAATGTGAAAAAGGAGGCTGAGATTAATACTGAAAACCTCACAGAATCTCTGGAAGTGCCATGAATCAAAGACTACCGCACCACAATCAGGGTCCTTGTGTATCACAATCCTCTGACGGCGCCTCGTATTCCTCGAAAATTCCAGCGAGTATACCATTAGTGACGACGCCGTTGAACGACGCACTTGTCGTACCATTGACGCTATAATACGATGTTGTACCACCTCCAAGATCAGTGAATTCTCCGATCAAAGTCGAAGCACTGATATTGAACAGATATGGGATGTCGCTGGTGTTTGAGCACCCAGGGAACGACGCGTTGATACTGTTCGTCGCGGCATCGATGCTCAAGTTGTATAGTGGGTCGTCGGTGACAGCATAGGTCGCCCATGCTGAAGAGAAATAGCCTTCTTGGCCAGGTGAAGGGATAGCGCGACCGAGGAACGCAGCTTCGTGAACTAGGAAAGATCGCATTAAACCCAAATCATTGTCCCCTAATGCAAAACTCTGCATACCTGTTCCGTTCATGGTTTCTGTTTGGTAAAAGATGTGTGAATCATAAAAAGTCGTACTATAACCCCAGAGGGTTCCTCCAGTATACTTGTTTACGTAGGAAGGCAGGGGATTCTCAGAGAACATATGCCTCATGACGGAAAGCCCATCGAGGGTGATGTTCTGCTTCAGCGGAGTGTACAGGCTCCCGACACTGCCTGGTTTTAGTCGCTATCACTCGACTCAGATATGACTGCTTACACGTGACCACGAATCAAAGGGATGGAACCAAACCAGTCACCGGACTGGTCGAGTAAACCATTGTGAAATGCGACATTTGGATGGAACGCATCAAGCATCGCTCTATCATTCAGCTGAGTGATTCCAATGTACGCAGGCATCGAGTCGAAAAACATACGAGAATGTATCCAACTGCAACTGGTAACCGTCCATGCTGACAGACACGTTGTACCATAACGCATCCGAGTCCCATGTAAGTGAATTGTTTCCGATCGCAATTTGCTTGACATGCTCGCCATTGGTGTATGAAAGGTTGCCCACCACCGAGCCCTGGACAGTCGTCTCGTTGACGCCCACAATAAGGACGTCGAGATGGGCAGGAGAAGGTTCAAATGAACTCGGGTTCCCCTTATTCCACCTCAAGATCATTGGGAATGTTCCGTGCAGGGACAGAGACCATTGTTCCCAGCCGTACCCTGCGGAAGGGCTGATTTGTGGAAGGGTGTCGACAGCGTTGGGTACGGTGACGTTCGACACGGGGACATGCCCTGTGCAGTTGTATAGATTGGTCGTCTTATAGATGTCATAGTCGGAACCTGGTTGAAAGGAGGACACTAAGGGGATGTGAGCAGTCGCGACCACCGCAGCGATGAGAAGCTGAGGGTTGAACATTGAGGAACGCTTCAATGAGGGATGTACCGAGGCTCATATATAGTCGGCTTTAAGGCTTCTCGGACCTTCGTCGGGTCAGGTCGGGTGAGGAGGTGGCGATAGTCTGACCAGACCGTATCCAGGGGGTTAGAATCGACATTAAGACTCGTTGTAAGGGGTCAATCGTCCGATCAACCCGCGCTGGCAGTCCGACAGCCACATTTCGAGTGTTAAGTTCAAAGTTAGCTGATACATAGTCACCAAGTCGGTGGTACGACTGCTCGATTCTTCCCTACGAAGATTGGACCCGTCAGGTTAACCAAGCAGCTGAAGTGGTCCCAGACAACTACATGCGGCGACGCTGGTGGACGTCCGTCGTGGCCGATGGAGTTTCACCGTAGTGGCCTGACATCAAAATGCAGTTATCCACAACAATTACTTGAGGACTCACACTACAAGTCGGATCAGAGGCTCCGATGGCTGGCGGATGCTGTGATCCTGGAAACCCTCTCGGAACATTAGTACATTTGTAGAGTTTAAATTACTTACTCTAATGCTTATGGAAGCCTAGCGGCACCTTTCGTCACATCCCCGCGACATCGCAGCGAACTAGCAAAATTGGATTCATCCAGAAGTCAGCGGTCCTGGATGAGGGCATTCTCTTCAGAATCAATTCATGTAAAGTAAGAGAACTGAACGCGCCAGAATGCTATGAGGAGTATTGCCTTGTTCTGCCTGGACCCAAAGGTTAACCTAGGCGCCTATCGTTTACCAGTGGTAAGCCTACTTTGCACAGGTCAATGCAAAGCACACCAATGGATACATGATCCGAAACTGATCACATACTGGGAATTGACATGCGTCGCTATAGCATCGAGGTCGCGTTTTCGTTCCATAACGATATACGTCGCGAGCAGCAGCTTGTGAGCAGTTGTTTTGGGACAGTAGTCCGAGGATGTCCGGTTGTATTCGTGTGCCACCTAGAATTGGGATACATTGTCAAGTTTCCAAACCGTGAACTAATGTGACGCACGCTTGTTTATCAGTCGCTCCTATCTGGTATATAAGAGCGTGATGATGTACCTCATCACTACTCTGTATCGTACTCTTGCGCAACACAGCTGGACAGGAAGGGGGAAGGGGGAAGCGGTCGTTGATGTATTAAGCAGCCTCGGATACCCCCCATCCTTGGGTTCCCGAAGGTTGCCTCCCAGCAAGTCCTAATACTTACGGCCAACGAATGTCGTGCACGCACTATGTGCCTACGCCAGTCAACGTACTCTTGGGATACAAAGGGACAGCTGCATGTACACGCGCACCTGGCAAACATTCACCCAACATAACAATGACCAGACTGTCTTTGAGCAATTTTTGGGGTCGAATCCGTCTCCAACAGTTTGGTTAAGCACCGTGTAGGCTGAGGCGATAGTGCGGTCATGCGGACAACCCCTTCATCGTGAGGCACCGAGTGCCATGGAACACCACCCGCCCCACACCGACGGCGTCCTCCGGTACCACGCGGGCCTTGGTACCACCCCACGTGAGAAGTCATAAGAATAAGGTTTCAAGGTCGAGTGAAGCGAATGAAGGGGTCCGGGATAAGAATGATTGGCGTGCGTCCGCAAGTCTCGTGCAGCGCGTCTGGACGGGAAGACGACGGGATTGATCCGATGGTAAGCATACAAGCCCTTCGTGGGGGCTATTCCTCAACGGGTGTCGTCGACCAGAATGGAATGGGATCCTGCGGGGACGCGCGCGCCGCATCCGAGAAGAAAAAGAAAAAGAACGCGGGGAATCGATAGCGTCTGGACTCTGGAGACCAGAAAGTGGCACAGAAAGAGAGTAAACGAGCTCTGAAAGGGACAGATCCAAGAAAGAGTTGAAGAGGACAAGGAGCGCCGTGCCTCAAGTACTGTTTTCCTTTGAAGGATATCTATGTTCGAGAAGGTGTCAGCTGGACGGATGATCTGGCGCGGTGACCTTCCCGGCTGAGTACATACCTACCATAATCGATGACGGCGGTTGTCCTGAAGGAACCCATGCGCAGATTGACTTGAATTAGCCAACGTGGATTCCTCTCCCAGTAGACGGTGCAACAGTGATATGCACAAAATTATAGTAATTTCAATGAATATACAGTCGACACATAGCGTACACAATCGGCACGTAGTTGTAGCCATGGACTTCTTCCTCCCCCCTCGACGTCTATGCAAGGCCTCGCAGACCAAGACTAGATACACCTCCTCTCATTAAATCGCCATCTCTTCACGATATTCTTATTGAGGCGCCTCCCTTAATGCATCAACGCCCGCTCTCCGTTTTCTTCTCCCCCTTGTCCCGCCGTCTCGTGCAAGAATACAATACAGAACACAGAGATGAGGTATACCACCACGCTGGCGTACACCGGAAAGGAACGATCGATAATCAAGAGTGCACCACCCAAGAGGGGAGCGATCATCCCACCTCTGGAAAGGAATAGCGAGTGCGATATTAGCTCGGAATCCAAAACGCACGAGGGAGGATGTACATTCGTGATAGTGCAGATGCGATCCCACACGCTGTTCCGCGTACTTTGGTACCGAAAATCTCGGGCGTCCACCTGCAAATATCGTTCAGTAACTTGAACCGCACGCACACAAGCGCCACAAGGGAGGATTTACCCATACAACACTGCATACATCGTCTATCCATGGGTGAATCAATGAACCTCATAGTGACGAATCGCAACTCACCGTGGCGCTCAAACTGATCCCCACCGAAGTGACACGGACCAAAAAGGGACTTTCGACAAGCACAAAGGCCATGCAAAAGAATGACGTCAGAAGGGTCATCCAGGCCAACGAACGTTGTCGCCCGAGCGAGCTTTCGACCATGTACGCCCCGAGCTATGTCCATGCGTCAGTCAAAATTGCCCTCACGATGAACAAGGGACGACGTACAAGCGCACCCGGACATCCACCCAACGTAAAAATGACCACATCCCATAGATTATCTTCGAGCGATTTCGGGGTCGAATCCACACGGGATTCCGTTTCCAATAGTTTCGGATAATACACGTTAAACATCGTGTAGGCTGATGCGATGGTTTGGTGATGTGGACAACCCCTTCATCGGGTGTGACGTACCGAGTGCCATAGAAAACCACACACCCCACACCAGCAACGTCGTCCGACACCACTCGGGGCTCAATACCATCCCTACGCGATCGAGCCATGCAATCAAGGGTCGCTTGATCCACCTGGGAAGCACACTCCCAAACCGCATCTCGATCTCAACCGAAACGATTGAGGCACGGGATACACGCGATCGTGAAGAATGACTGCGGGCACGCGGAATCCTCGAGTAACGTTTCGTCTCATCATCCAACGCGTTTGGACGGGAAGACGACGGGTTCTCCCCGATGGTAACCACACTGTGCCTCCGTGGGGGGTATTCCTCAACCGGTGTCACGAACGAGTGAGAATCCAGTGAGTTGGGAGAATCGTCGGTAGATTGATAATCTCTGACACCCTCGTCTCTGGGTGGATCACCGGATGCGCTGTTCCTTGTTATGACCTCGTTTGTACCTGCATCGAACAAGGTCTCGCGATTAGGACGTGCTTCTTGTGTAGCATGGAGGAAAGGCGCGCGTTCATCAGACCCATTTGACGAAGGACGAGGTTCAGGTGGCCTTCGGTCGTCCACATCTTCGAGATCTATAGTGATGTCGGATCCATTGAAACGAGATATAAGCTGAAGGGACTCCAGGGCTTCCTGATGTCGACCAGCATGGACGAGATAGCGTGGTGACTCGTGCAATCGGAAGAATAGAATACGAGCGAGGAACATCGATAACGTCTGCACAGACGAATTTGAGAATGATGCTCAGCACGATGAAGTGAACTTACGATGATGCCGAGACAGACGAGCACATACTGCCAGCCATTGTTTTCAGTGGATGGACTACAGGGTTGACTTGGTGAGCACGAATGCCCAGGAAGAACAAAGAGGGCAACGAGTGCTGATACGACAGATCCGAGAGAGAAGAAAACGGAGAGTGCCGTGACCAAGTACTGTTTTCCTTTTGGCATGTGCTCCAGAAGGAGTGTACCGTCTGTCGGCATAGAACCCTAGAGAGGACGGCGGAGGTCAACGAAAGTACGACATTAGACGACAGCGAACCCACCCCAACTGCGCTGCCGAGACAAAACAGGAGTACGCAGAGGCTCCAAAAGGAACTCGCAAGCGAGGCGAAAATGCCAAATAAGGCAGTGAAAAACAGCGTCGCATTAAATGCGGCACTCCGGCCCACAAGGTCGGAACAGGTTCCCCACCCAACAGCACCGACCATCATCCCCGCAAACATGGATGATGACAGCGTCCCGATGTAATTGTCGGGAACTGCAAGTATTAGTCGGGAATGAGTAGCTACGCTGAGCGGATGGTGTACCTGAGTAGTGTTGCTGGACGCGAGGGAGGATTATGGCGACAGCTTGAATCCACATCTGAGCGACAAGTCAAGGGCGCCGAGAGGCTTGTAATGGTAGACGTACGTTGTCTGCCATCCAGCCTAGAGGAAGAGCGCCGAGATAGGTCCGCAGTATTGAACATCAATAGGAGCGGTAAAATAAGTACTCACCGAATCCACATAGCGACAGTAGTGTCCACTGGTAGCTCCCTTGGAGCAAGACGAGGGTTGAGCATAAAGGATGAGGGAAGTATAGAGTGCGCACCCATTCCAATACGGTCTATAGTTTTGTCCAGAGGTGTCCTGCTATCATATTCGGAATCCTCCATGAATTCATCTGCAGCTTCGGGATCGTCAATGTCGTGCATGCTAGGGTAGCTGGACCTGTTTGATGTGAGGGAGGTCCAGAAGCCGGAGGCGCGGGGGGAGATGGAAGCCATGCTCTGAGGTGGAGAGTCCTTATAAGTCAACCGAGTGCTGACACAACTTTTTTGCGCGATTACGCGAAAGACGTGAGACAAGTCAAGGAGAATTACAATGTGAATTTCTAAAAATGGATGTCTCTGTGCCACAGCAGCGTCGCTGAAAACAAGCTTGGG
>JBBPLK010000038.1:10132-25622 GCA_038089735.1 Exsudoporus frostii
ACGGTATCTCGAAGTGAGGATGTGGTCGTGGTCGTGGTGAACGAGAGACAGAGAGACCGAGGGATCCAGTTCGTTTTATACTCTGGACCACATCGGGATCGCATTTCAGACCGGGCTCTGTCCAAGCGGAGCACGGGCGACAGGCTCTAGTCACCCACCTGCGAAAGCAGCCAGTCATGTGTTGCTCTGAAATGAACTTCGTAGGTTACATGGGCTACAATTATGTACACGACCAGGGCAGGAAGATCCTCCAAACAGTCCGCGGGGCACTCAGTTTCCCAACATGGCCGTGCAATCTCCAACCTTCCGTGCTGGCGGCCACTTGAAAGAGGCCGCCAAAGCCCACGGCAAACGCAATCGGATCCATATATCCCAATCGCAGTATACGCATCTTGATCGTCACCGAGATACCCCTTGACCGCTTCTGGCACGAGGCATCAACCAACGAAAGTGAAAAACAACATGTCACCTGTGCCGAACTCGTAGCCGCCTCAGAGGCTCTCCTGCAGCTGGAGTACCGATACCGTCCAAGTTCGGAGTCCAGGAACTTGTGCATGTCTGGCACGACGACACTCAATCAATTTATCCCGCCATCAACCGGAGTCAGAAGTAGATTGGCAGACAGTTCCTGTCACCAGACAAAGTCACAGTGAATCATGCAAGAGATCCATACACGATAGTCTCGTTCACCAGTAGAGGGTCCATTAATCGACCGTTTTCCACACTCCGCCTCAGCCACAGCCCCGGGTGCCGGCGGTACATTCACTATAGCATTAAGGAGCCGAAACCCGGCAGGGGCATCCCCTGTTCTGGAAATGACCATCCAAGGGGTTGCCGCCGGTTGCCGCCACCTGAAACAGGCGCGGAGTGCGAATACGCGTTACAGGGGTAAGTTGCACGGCCACGTATCAGCTTTCCGTTTCGCCCTGTTATGACGAATATGCCGGGAGATGTGCGCTGAGTCCTTCCCGTACGGATGATGCCCTAGAGGTGAAAACGCTGTCAAGTGTGGTGAAATATTATCCGTTACCGCTGAAACTTGCCAAGTCCGAGCTTTGTCTGTGGCAAGGTGACACGGCTCCCCACACGCCATCGCCATCGAAGGCTGGCTCGAGCCGGCAGAGATTATGTGGCCTGTAATCAATATGCACCACAAACCCCACCCTACGAGCAGCCGAAACGGCATACGAAGCCGGCGCTCTAGATTTAAGAGGCTCCTCACGGTTGGAAATAAACCAAAGTGAGTGGGTTGATGGCTTGCGTTTTCTTGGAAAGGGTAGGTCTAATAATGCATTGGTGAGACGCGGCGGCACAACTAGAGATAGTCTAAAAAGTCCTGGAAATCGCCCGAGTTTCTCTACAGTCATCGAGAATGATATCTCGAACGGCGCATTAAATGGAGAATGCTATATATACGCGCGCATTCCCTTCGAAGAGTACCAATGATGTTCTCCCATTATTACAGTAATAACAATACAACATAGATCTGCATCACGGGTGCTTCTTTTCTCTGCGATGTCCCAAATGACACTCATGAATGTGCCTAACAAAGTTCTTCCGTTTCACAAACTTGCAACATCCTCTCCAAAAGCACCCAACCAAGGCGTCCTTGTTCATCTTTCTGATCCCATGAGAATCTCTGAAATGCGTCGAAACACTTGTGCACTTGACCTGAGCCCCACAGGTTTCAGCGTTGTCCCTATCAGTCCATTCGCAAGGTGCCGCTATCGAGCATGCGTGGGCGATTTGCGTCGCGGCTATCTGGGGATGTGCCTCGACCAATCGCGCAGCTTCTCGTGCCAGAATCACCTGTCACGGGTGCGCAATAGGTAGTGTGGTCACAAAGCGTGAGCATATCCTACTTACATTCTAAACACCCGGAATATGGTCCTTTTCCATGGGAATAGCACCGTTCTGTGGTGTACATCAGACGGCGAAATACACGATTACACGGTGAAGGTATACCAAAGGAACTGGCATGGCAGCCATGGTGTGGTGAGTAGTCCCGTACAACTCGTCCATTCCACGGAGAAGCTCCACTTCATACGTCGGGGATGTAGGGCGCGAAATGAATGTGCCGAAAGGAGCCATGGAGTAATGGTTCATATGCATCTCGGCCCACTGTGCATCCGCAGATCCTTGGATGATCTGTCATGTATGTTTAGTATGTGTGATGATGGAGCCCAGAATTATATTGCTGACATCCTCAAGCCCTGTACCAGGAGCATTGTCTTCGCCACTCTGGGTGCAATCCCCGTTCCCCTGTAAATGCATTAGAACCGGGACTCAGAACGAAAGTATATCCTAGAACGCACAAGTTGGATTGACACAGCAACCATGGTCGGGATCATAGCCTCGTCCATCGAGTGGTAACAGTGCACGAGATGGTTCACGTCAAGATGGAGGGAGTATGAGTTGAGAGAGAATCACGATGGTAAGCGGTATGAGTTGCATCTTCGCAGTGTATTATATGTGGGTGTGAATTAGTAAGGTGAATGCCCTCAAAAGCTCCTGGAACGCATTGGAGGGCACTCGAGGGCAAAATTTCTGGAACGCGTCGGAGAGCACTTACAGGACAAAACTCCCCTGATATCAGCATTCCCAGCGGCCCTTGCCGAATATACGCGGCATTGCGCGCCGGATGGGGCTCCCGCAATACGTATGTGGTCCACCTGTCGCCGCCCCAGAATCGACGCAGGGTCAGCAGACGGCTGCACGAGGACCACGGGCTGTTGCACTGACGTATCGTGGTTGACTGCGTTCATTTTCTGGGCGGTCAGCTCAACATATGCCCCTATCACGTACTGGTGGACGTAGTAGACACATGATGAAGGGCAGATTGCTGATCTGGCAGCTGTCTTTGGATTTCATGGTCGTTTAGAATTCGGTGATGATGCCCGTAGTACGCTGTAAAGTTTGCATACAGGAATTGGTCAGTGGGGGTGAAAGTTTAACCGAAATGTGCATCGCCACCGTCGCGAGCGTGTTGGAGGCTGAGCTGCATTCAGCGCGCAGATCGCATCCGCTGTCGCTGGATTTCCACCATCGAAGACATCGTCCAGGGTCACGCCGGATCCCTCCGTCCAAATCCCTCCATGCGATATATTCAACTGCGGTTGCTACTCGCGGCGTGGCGACAAAAAATGACGGCACGTTTCATGCACATTATGGACTGCAAGGCGATGCAAAGTCGAATACCCCATCCCCTCCACTAGCAGCAGACTAGGGTATCATCGCCTCTCCTGATTCTATGAGAAGTCTTGAAATGCGCTGAAATGCGCGTGCATTTGATCTGAGCACCCCACACACTGTCCCTGGATGGTTGCATCTTGAAGTGTTCTTGGGTACGCGGGTTGATGGCTTGCAAAATTTTGATCTAGTAGTGTATCGGCGAGACACGGGGGGCCGGGGCACGATTCTTCCTTTGCGCATACCGAGTTCGTCGTCCGATCGCATCCGGCCTTTGCCTTGTCAGAATCCAGTCGACACTTTACCTAGCTTTAATCAGTTCCTGGATCTTGGAACTGTCATGGGTTTCGCAATTATCCAACATAACGAGTTTGGAGCAAGGAAGGATTGCATCCTGTTGAGTAATCATTCGATAACATATCTCTGTACATAAAAACACCTCAATTATTGACACGTCACAACGCAAGCTACCATCACGAAGGGAGAGCGCAGGGGGGACTGAGAAGCTGTGTGATTATCGACAATGTGAATGGTCGATGAGGTACTACTAGTGTAGAATCGTGGAGGCGACCGCGTACGAAGGGTGTTTTTGCATCGTGCCTTGTGCCCGACAAACTTATGTCGTGCGGCATCTTAGAGAAACTTCAAACTCAGCTACTTACATCGAAATTGCCGGACATTAATTGAGATTGATTGATATCTTTACCTCATCTTCCAGTTCAATACTTGAATCGACCGTCACGACGAATGCACTGCCAGTGTGACTTGAACGAGAGAATTCTCTCAACAAGCTCCGGAATGGTGCTGTCAACGGCCTGACAAGAGTGCGGCTAAAGACCTTTTTTCGTGTTTAATGTCCAGTAGAGGGGTTGATCACATCTTGGATGACAGTTTCGTGATCCGCTCGATCACCATCGGCTCTTCTGTGCCGCATGCCTCTCTGCTGCTTCGTCGTGCATTACCTTCAGTACCTCCAGACCAATGATACGATTTGATATTCTCTAACATTAGCAGTACAACATCGACCTGGCTCAAACGTGCTTCTTTCATCTAGGATGTCCCAAATGACACTCGTGAATGTGCCTAACGAAGTTCTTCCGCCTCACTACCTTGAGACAACCTCTCCAAAAACATTCAACCAAGGTATCCTTGTTCATCTTTCGGATCCAATGGGAATTTCTGAAATGTGTTGAAACACTCATGCATTTGATCTGAGCCCCGCATGTCTCAGCATTGCCCCCATCAATCCATTTGCAAGGCGCCGTTGTTGAGCATGAATGCGCAATTTGTGTCACGGTTGTGTGGGTATGTGCCTCGGCTGATTGCGCAGCTTCTTGGGCCCGAGTTACCTGTCGAAGATGTGCAATAGGTAGCGTGGTCGCAAAGCATGAGCATATCCTACTTACATTCTCGACACCCGGAATATGGTCCTTCGCCACGGGAATAGCACCGTCCTGTGTGGTGTACATCAGACGGTGAAATACACAATTACATGATGAAGGTATACCAAGGGAACTGGCATGGCAGCCATGGCGTGGTGAGTAGTTCCGTACAACCCGTCCATTTCATGGAGAAGCTCCGCCTGATGTGTTGGGGACGTAGGGCGTGAAATGAATGTGCTGAGAGGAGCCATGGAGTAGTAGTTCACATGCACCTCAGCCCGGGCCCACTGCGCATCCGCAGATCCTTGGATGATCTGTCGTGTATGTTTAGTATGTGTGGTGGAGCACAAAATTATCTTGCTGACACCCTCAAGTTCTGCACCAGGACTATTGTCTCTGTCGCTCTGTGTGTGGCACTCATTCAACTGTAAAATGTGTTAGAGCTGGAATATAGAACGAAGGCACTAGTAGAGCGCACAAGGTGGGCTGAGACGGCAACCATGGTCGAGTTTACAGTCTCGTCCATGGAGTACAGTGCACAGAATAATTCACGTTGAAACAGAGGGAGTATGGGTCGAGAGAGAATCGTGATGGTAAGTGGTATGAGTTGCATCTTCGCAGTGTACTATATGAAGGTGTAGATTAAGGCGAGAGCCCTCCAAAGCTCCCCCTGATACACTAGCCACCAGCATCTCCAGCATTCCCAGCCGCCTTTGCCGAACATTGGCACCCGATGGGGCTCCCACAATATGTATGTGGGCCACCACCTATCGCCACCAGGAAACGGGAGTGCAGGGTCGGCAGACGGTTCTGCAATTACCTATTGCGATGACCCTGTTTATTTTCTGGATGGTCAGCTCAAACAATCGCGTACTGGTGGAGGCTAGTAGAGATCTGATGAAGGGCAGAATGCTGGTGAGACAGCTGCCTTTGCATTCCGTGGTTGTCTCGATTTTGATCACGATACCCGTACCGTGAGGTTTGCTCTGGTTGTCAATCGTACATTGAAATGTTTAGGATGGGTCCGTGGTGTGAACGTCGGGCCGAAATGCATTTCCACCGCCACAAGCGATCCTATCAATGTCGCAGCAGGCTTGACCACCGAGCGGAACGCATCCGCTGCCACCGGATTATGGGGGGTCTGGGGAGCGCGTTGGAGCGCGAAGCGAAGAGTCTGTGCGAGGACTCCGAGGAGAGGACGACCCTGTGCTGTGAGACCCGTTTTGCTATGATCGTCGGACCTCCTTCTCCGGGTATCAGGGCCCCCTACAGTATGCGGCATAGGGCGAGCGGTTTCGAGCCTGTGAATGCTCTCGTCAGAGGGCTCAAACCGTTACCCCGACCGCCGCCCACCCAGGGCTGTTTAGGTGAACTACCGTGTCTATGACAATCAGGGGGAGATGTCAAACGAGAACAGGGACATGCGAGATGTGGGGTGTGATCGGCGCGATCCAATGAAAGCATGGTGGCGTATATTCGAGCGAAGCGAGTGAGAAGGAGGCTTCTGAGCGGGGATAAGCTCCCACAGGCCAGCCAAGCTACCGGGACACTGTCGGGTGCTCACACTCACCAACAAAAATTTTCTCGTTCCCATGCAATACCACGCTAGAGTCAACCAGGGTGGATCCATCTCCTAGCCATGCCAAGGCAGGATTTCGACAATGCGACACTGATGCCGAAATTTCTGTGGTACTTCCAATTGCAATTGCCCATTAACTATGTAGTCTCACGATCGCTTACCGTAAAATGTTTGTCTCGAGGTAAAAATCTTGCTGCCGCGCATTGCCACCTGATATTTCCAATTCTAATGATGTCAGGTATACCCCCCGCGTTGGGATCCGGATCCCGTCGTTTCCCTCCTGCACATGCAATGAATCGCGTTCAACACTCTTGGGAGAGCATGAAGGATGTGGTTTGGCTATAGTCGGATATCTCGCCAGGCGCTGAGGAGATCGAATCATTCAACAACTCTATAAGATATGACCAAGTCGAGAAGGTTCGTCTTGTTTGATTCTAAATGCTTGTTTGCAGGAAGTCGGAGATTCTGAAGGGGAAAAAATATTGAGGTGGTCGAGGAAGACAAGCAGAAGGGCAAGAAGCCAAATAAGACCAAGGAGGTTATCCGAAACAAGAGCCCAAAGAACACTCATTTAGACGGCAGACACACATCTCGGATCACACGCCTGCGGCATTAGTCATATCTACTGGCACATCTGATCGCTGTCGTTCGATGTCCCCAATACCCGCACGTCCGGCGGAAATCCCATCTCCCTATACATGTTCCTTTCTGTACTTGACATCTTCTTGTCGATACGAGGACATTCATTTCGACAACAATGCACCGTATCCAAACCTACTCGTGCTTAGACCTGCTGTTCTCTGGGCTCTCAGCGATATTGGGAAGGTATCGTTTCCAACAGAATCAGAATCACTGGTTCGCTGCGTGGTCGTCGCTGGCTGATCTGGCTGGTTATCGAACATGGTGTATATGGATAGATCGGATCCTCACTGGCACGTCAGAGTACAGCGAAAGCTCTAGGTCTTGAACGGTCACAACGTGATCATCCTTTGTCATACATTGCCGTACCTCCAGCAAATAATACAATTACATTAACAACAAAACATTGACCAGTTGACCTGTCTCAGGGGTGCTGGATTTCCCTACGATGCCCCACGTGACACTCGCGCATGTGCCTAACGAAGTTGATCCGTTTCACCAACCTGCAACATCCCCTCCATGAGCACGCAATCAAGATATCGGTACCCATCATGTTGATCCCATGAGAATCCTTGAAATGTGTTGGAGTACTCGTGCATGTGATCTGAGCACCACACCTCTGAGCGTCATCCTCACTAAGCCATTCGCAGAGCATCGTTGTCGAGCATGAGTGGGCAATTTGTGCCGAGGCTATGTGGGGTTCTCGGGACTGAGTTACGTGTCACAGATGTGCAATCGGTGGCGTACTTACATAGATCCTTGAGCTCCGCACCAGGAATATGGCCATCCACCACAGAAGCGACGTCATTCTGTGCGTGATATTTATCAGATTGTAAATACACGATTGCACGAATAAAGGTATCCTACCAATGGAATTGACATTGTGTGGTTAGTAGTCGAGAGTGGTACTACTTGAAACATTCAGAGTCCGATAGTAATATCCACACAGCAAGAGCTGACGTAAGGTTATCTCCGTCGCGGCAAAGGAAAGAAAAGAAAAGGGAATGAGGGTGATTTAGTAATGCGAGGAGGAATGAATAGAATCATCGGGAAGGTGGTGGGACCACTGTCAGCGGCTGGTATGACTCTCGTGCACATATACGATCGGTCAGAGTGATGGATATGTCCGAGTGGTACCATAACAAAGCTATTCTGCGTGCTAGCTTTGATATATTTGTGGCAGTACCGAGATAATAATGAGAGAACTTGTGGCCAGACCGAGTGGTCATCCATGAAAAGGAGACTTGTGTGGGGGAGAAACAAGAGACCAAGTCCATGTTTCTGCGCGGTAGCAAGCATGAGAAACAACCTCGAATGTACATACAATCACCCCCGAGAGTGCGTTGAGTATAGGTTTCATGAAACGAACCTCGTATGCTGCAGTTATGTTCGCGACGAGCCAAGGCAGGAAGATCCTCTGGAAGTGTCCGCGAGGAACTCAGTTTCCCGATGATCCTGGCACTTTCGTGGCCTGAAAAAATATATAGAAAATGGCATGTGAGGGACAGACGCGTATGCGAAAAGTCAACTCGACCCTACCCTGATTTCCACACTAAATTTGGTTGAGCTACTATCCCTCGATGCTTGGATCTTGAAAGTATTCTTGGGTGCACGGTTTGATGGCCTGCATTTTTCTTGCAAAGTCTTGGCCTAGTAGTGTATTGACGAGACGTGGGGGGCCGGGGCACAATTCTTCCTTTGGGCATACCGAATTCGTCGTCCGATTGTATCCAGTCTTTGCTTTGTCAGAATCCAGTCGACACTTTGCCTGGCTTGGATGGAATCGTCGTGGATTTCGCAATTATCCAAAACGACGACGAGTTTGGAGCAAGGAAGGGTTGCATCCTGTTGAGTAATCATGTCTCTGGTGACACAAAGATCCCTCAATCATTGACACGTCACAATGCAAGTACCACCACGAAGGGAGAGCGCAGGGGGAACCGAGAAGCTGTGTGATTATCAACAATGTGAATGGGTCGATGAGTGTAGGATCATTATGGGAGGCGACCGCGTACGAAGAATGTTTTTGCATCGTGCCTTGTGCCTAATAAATTTGGAGCACTTACGGAGTCGTGTTAAGCGCCTCGGGAATCGGGAGGCTGACACCGTGACTCGCGGCGGCTCAGGGAGACTTCAAACTTAACTTCGACACTGGTTGGCAGGCCTGGTCTCTAACATTTTTGCTTCAAATGAGCTCGTTCGAGTTCACAATACTCCAACATATGCTATGTAAACGATGTTTGGACTCAATGAAAGGCTCGAGTAGAATTCTCTCAATGTTGTGAAACTGATGAACTCGTTGTGCCGCACACATGCATCCACATCGCCATCGAGCTGACTTCTTACGCGGCCAAGCTGCCTGAAAAAGGCAGTCGGACAGTACAGAATCACGGAACATCGAGATTTTTACCTCACTTTCCAGTTCAACACTTAGCGAGGTTAAATTGACAGTGACGGCGAATGCACTGCCTGGGCCGGTGTGACTCCGAGTCGAATGGGGGATTCTCTCAGCAAGCTCCGGAATGGTGCTGTCAACAAGAGTGTGGCTAGAGACCTTTTTAAAAATTTCGTGTTTAATGTCCAGTAGAGGGTTGGTAACGTCTTGGATGATAGCTTTGACGATGATCCGCTCAATTGATACAGTTTGATATTCGCTAACATTAACAATACAACATCGACCTTGCTCAAACATGCTTCTTTCATCTAGGATGTCCCAAATGACACTCGTGAATGTGCCTGACGAAGTTCTTCCGCCCCACAACCTTGCGACATCCTCTCCAAAAGCATTCAACCAAGGTATCCTTGTTCATCTTTCGGATCCCATGGGAGTCCCTGAAATGTGTCGAAACACTCGTGCAGTTGATCTGAGCCCCGCATGTCTCAGCGTTCCCATCACCCCATTCGCAAGGCGCCGTTGTCGAGCATGCGTGGGCGATTTGCATCGTGGCTAAGTGGGAATGTGCCTCGGTTGATTGGGCAGCTTCGTGGGTCTGAGTTACCTGTCACCGATGTGCAATAGGTAGCGTGTTCGTAAAGCGTGAGCATATCCTACTTACATCCTCGAGCTCCCCACCAGGAAGGTGGTCCTTCGCCACGGGAGCGGCATCATTCTGTGTGGTATATATCAGACGGTGAAATACACGATTGCACGATGAAGGTAACTTCAGACATACCGAAGGAAGTGGGATGGAACCCGTGGTGCGGTTATTAGTCCCGAACAACTCGTATGTCTCACGGGAAACCGCTGCTTCATAGGTCGGGGACGTAGGCCGCCAGAAGATTGTGCTGAAAGGAGGTATGTTGTAGTGGTTCGTGCGCATCTCGGCCCACTGTGCATCCGCAGTGCCTTGTATGATCTGCCGTGCATGTTTAGTATGTGTGGTGGAGACAAAAATAAAATATCTTGCTAACAGCCTCGAGCTCCGTGCCATTTCCACTCTGTGTGTGACACTCGTTCGCCTGTAAATGCATCAGAACCGGAATACAGAACGAAAGTATGTCCTAGAACGTACAAGGTGGGTTGAGACGGAAATCATGTTCAAGTTCACAGCCTCGTCCATGCATGGAATGGTTCACGTCGAAATGGAGGGAGATGGATTGAGAGAGAATTATGATGGTAAATGGTATGAGTATTATATGCGGGTTTAAATGGAGGCAAGAGCCCTCCAAAGCTCCCGAAACGCAATGGAAAGCTCTCTTGGGCAAAGTTTCTGGAGCGCATTCAAGAGTGGCACTGTCACGTTCTTGATACTGATCGGTATTTCAAACCGCCTTTGCCGAATATGCTCGCCAAGAGGGGCTCCGGCAATACGTGTGCGCATGTCCATCCTGAAATTGGCAGCACAGGGCCGGGACTCGGCAGACAGGCTTGCATGAGGTCCACTGACTGTTGCTGCACTGAAGGGCTGCGATGAACCCGTTCATTTTTTTCTAAGCGGTCAGCTCAACATATGCCCCAATTGCGTACTGGTGGACTTGCTAGAGACATGATGAAGGGCAGATTGTTGAGCAGATAGCTGTCCTTGTTGTCTTCACTTTGGTGACGACGCCCGCACCGTGAAGTTTGCTCTGGTCGTGCTGTCCGCATCGTACCTTGAAACGTTCAACGTCGTAAAGGATGGGATGACGACTCGTCAGGCCTTCAGGGTCTGGCGCGCTTGTTTAAACGAGCTCGCCTAAATTACGTCCCAAGCCATCGGGAAGGGCCGAGGAACCGACTTTGCCGTGTACAATTCAAAATATGGGACCCATAACGAGGTCATGCCTAGTGTTTGTGGCAATACCGAGATGATCTGTGGCCAGACCGAGTTGGTCATCAACGAGAAGGCGACTGGTGTCGGAAAGAAACAAGAGACGGAGCCCATGCTTCAGCGAAATCGTTTCGCCCGTGAAAGCACGTCGAGCCTAGGACCCATAAACGAACCTCGTATGCCACAGTTATTTTCGTGAAGAGCTATAGGTTGAAAGATCCTCTGTAAGCATCCGCGGGGGACTCAGCTTACCAACGTGGCCATCTAACCTCCTACCCCACTCGTCGCCTGGCCGCCACTTGAAAAATCTCCGTCAAAGTTCACCGTAAACGCATTATCCCCGTCTACTGCAGCATGTGTCATGATCGCTGCCAAGATCCAAACGCCTCTGGCATGAGGCGTCGACCATTAAAGGTATATAAAAAAGCGCGCCACCTTTGCCAAACTCGTAGCCGCATCTGATGGTATCTCCTGAGGCCGGAGGTAGGCCACCGATAGCATCCCAGAACCGTGATTCCAGCCCCCCGTCCGGGTTCTCGTAAAACTTGCGCATGCTATGCAGACGCAGGGCAGCACTGCATCTGTACCGCCCCTGGACCAGAGACGGTACGATGGAGGTCTATGAACTGCTGCCCTGTGACCTATTGCAATGACCACGTTCATTTTCTGGATGGTCAGCTCAAAATATGCCGCTATCGCGTATTGGTGGACGATAGCAGAGACCGCTGATGAAGGGCAGGTTGCTGATCAAATAGTTGTCTTTGCATTCCGTGGTCGTCCCGACTTTGGTGATGATGCCCATACCGTAAAGTTTGCTCTGGTTGTCTATCGTACCTTGAAATGTGTGTCGCTGCGTAAAGGATGGGTCCGTGAGGTGAAAGTCTAGTCCCCATGCATTTCTACCCTCGCCAGCGATCCCGTCGGTGTCGCTGGAGGGTAGTAATGTAGAGGGCTCGACCGCATTCAGCGAGCAGAACGAAGCCGCTCTATCACAGTCTTCCTCGGATGCTTCATTGAAACGTCCGTACACATATGATTGTTCACGAGCAGATTTCCATGCGTGTGGAGGAGGCGACGGTGGTCGATTGGCGCGTCGTCTCAGCCCGGCCGGTCATCTTGGCTCAGGATAGCCAGTGAGCACTAACGCCGATGGTAGTATCACTCACGTGACTTATTGACAAAGTACTCCTCGATGTCATTCTTTTCTTTCATTCACCATGTCTACCACTCTCACATCCCTCCCCGCCTCTGGATACGCCACCCCACACTCCGCCACCTCCTCGTCTGCATCACTCCCCTCGACGACCTCCAAAGCACCATCGAAACCAAAGCCCGTCAACGTCTTTTCCAACGACGGCTCCTTTCTCGAACGGTTCCAACGCAGTAGGCTGGTAAGCACCGTACCTCACATCCCAAACAACCACCTACCTTGTTCTTTACCTTGTTGTGCGCGTGCAGGAGGAAGAGGATGGACGGAAAGCTGAAGATGCGCTTGCAAAGTCAGTCTTTTTTCGTGCCTGTAATCGCATTCGTACTTCTTCTCATCGCGATCACGATCACGATCATGTGCGTACCCATCAGGAAGAAACAATTCAAAGACAGATTTGTGCCTTTCGTTCAGCCGCGTCAACCTCGCTCTCATTCCCGTCTACAGAAAAAGCGGGGCAAGCGTCCACCTCCACCTGATTCCTCCCCCGCAGTAACGAGCACAGATCGCGACCCCAATCCCGGCAAGAAACCCAAACTTGATGCGGCGCCACAAAGTCAGTTTCATCGTCTCGCGTTTATCGTTTGTCACCTTGTCTTTTCTTTGCTCATCCAATCCTTGATGGGATTCAGATTCAGAATACCAAACAAAAGTACACGATCACGCAGGTCCTGGCGTTCGTCCGTTGGTCAAGTGACCTGTGTCCTATACCTGTCCCTGACGTGTCGGCCGAATCAGCCAGCAACAAACCACGCGGCAAGCCAGTGATTCGGCCTGAAACGATAAGTTCCTACCTTGTCGCTTAGAGCCTCGTCAACGCGTCGCGCACGAGTCTTGAACTAGGCAGCCCCTTTCCCCACACCTTGTCCTCTCTACGTCTCACGAGCTTGAGGTCCTCGGTTGTCACAGTACTTTTTGGATCGCCGCTGATCGTCAGACACCTGTCGTCGTCGTCCCGCTGTATGCAAGTAGGTATAAACGATATGTTATGATCATGATTGGGCGATGGTAGCATGCGCAGAACAAGTTGCGCGAGAAGTACCATCAACGCTGAATATGTGATAATTACTCTGTACTTATCTAAACCTGATCACTAGGCCGTTAGTCACCCGTGCCTGAACGCATATGTTGGATGAAACAGAGAGATCGCTTACTATGATCCGGTTATCCAACATGGTTGTACGGATAGATCGGATCCTCGTTATCAGAGTACAACTAAACGATTGTCAATGTATCCACACTTATCTTTCCGATCCCTGAAATGTCGGAATACTCGTGCATGTGCATCTCAGCGTTCTTTTCATCAAGCCATTTGCAAATTATGATCATCCAAGGGAATGCCGCTGAAGGGTCGTGATGCGAATATGGATCGCGGGTATATGTCATAGGGGTATTGCTACTGTTGTGTACGATTGGTATCGGTCATCATGGGGATGTTGTACATGGGACCCGATTACTGCCGACACGGCCCCTTATCAGCTTTCCATTTCACCTTGCTATGATGAATATGCCGGGAGATGCTACGGTGAGTTCTCCCACGGAGTATGAGACGTGAAAACGTTGTCAAGCAAGGTGGAATATTATCCGTTACCGCTGAAGCTCGCCAACGTCCGAGTTTCTTTCACAGCAACGTGACAGTTCCCCACAAGCCATCATCATCGAAGGCTGGCTCGAGCCGGCGGATCCGGAGATTTATGTGACCTGTAATCAGTATGCACCACAAAACCCATTCTACAAGTAGCCGAAACGGCGTACGCAACCGGCGCTCTAGTTCAAGATGTTCTTCACGGTGAATGGTCTGACTGGTGGCTATCCCAAGCCGCTCGTCAAATCGAGCGAGGAGGGTCTTCACCTCTCTACGCTCATCGAGTGCGTCGACAATGACCAGGAGCTTTTGAGGACATGACTTTTTACCTCGGGGAGAAAAAGGTCAAGGACGTCGTCAAGTAGCATCCCGTGTATCTCATCCGGTCAAGGAGGCCGAGAAGGTAGGTCGTGTCACCATTTCCATCGTTTTTGATTCTAGATGCTTGAGTCGAGGAGGAAGAGGGGGGAGGTGAGAAGAGGAGAAAGAAGAAGAATCCAAGATGGAGGTGGTCGACATCGACAACGAGGAAGACGAGACAAGTCCTAGCAAAAGAAAACAAAAAATATCAAGGAAAAGGAAGTTGTCGACGGAGAGTTCTCTGACCCATTTGGGTCGGAATCCATGATCGTCTGAGTCAAAATATGCTCACTCTTGATACCATCACGAAGGGAGAGCGCAGGGAGAACGGAGAAGCTGTGTGATCATCAACAATGTTAATGAGCGATGAATGTAGAATATTTGGGAGGCTCAGACCGCGTACGAAGCGTGTGTTCTTGTACATGCCTAAATGTGACCAGGAACGATATCTCTACTTACCACGACTTCTCAGTTGGGACAGCTGACTTCGGGAAGTACAGAACTTGAATCACCGGACATTGGGATCTTTACCTCACTTTCGAGTCCACTTACTGAGGTTGAATTGACGGCGAAAGCACTGGGAACGAGAGAGATTTTCTCAACAAGCTCCAGGATGTTGTTAACGGCCTGACGGGATAAGAATGGCTAGAGACCTTGCGGAAAAGTTGGTAAGTTAGTACTAGTTACGTCATAGATGGCGACTTCGTGATCTGCTCGATCTTCACCGGCTCTTCTGCGTAGCATGCCTCTCTGTTATTTCGTCGTGCATTACCTTCAGCACCTCCAGACCAATGATATTCCGATCTAACATTAGCAGTACAACATGAACCTGGCTCAAACGCGCCACTTTTATCTACAATGCTCCAAATGGCACTCGCGGATGTGTCTAACGAAGTTCTTCCGCACCACGAACTTAGGACATCCGCTCCAACAGCATTCAACCAAGGCATCCTTACTCGTATTGGTAATCCCGTGGAAATCCCCGAAGTGTGTCGAAACACTCGTGCAGTTGATCTGAGTCCCACATGTCTCAGCGTCCCAATCAGCCCATTCGCAAGGCACTGTTGTCGAGCATGCATGGGCGATTTGCGTCGTGGCTATGTGGGAATGTGCTTCGACTATCTGGGGAGCTTCTAGTGCCCGAGTTACCTGTCACCGATGTCCAATAGGTCAGTGTGGTCGCAAAGCATGAGCATAGCCTACCTACACCCTCGAGCTCCCCACCAGGAAAACGGTCCTTCGCCATGAGAACGGCATCGTTCTGTGTGATATATATCAGATAGTGAAATACATGATTAT
>JBBPLK010000038.1:25718-44656 GCA_038089735.1 Exsudoporus frostii
GGTCAGTGTGGTCGCAAAGCATGAGCATAGCCTACCTACACCCTCGAGCTCCCCACCAGGAAAACGGTCCTTCGCCATGAGAACGGCATCGTTCTGTGTGATATATATCAGATAGTGAAATACATGATTATACGATGAAGGTATACCAAAGGAACTGGAGTGGCAGCCATGGTGTGGTGAGTAGTCCCGTACAAGCCATACATTTCTTCAAATGTTGGGGACACAGGCCGCGAGAAGATTGCGCCATTGAAGGAAGCCATGGAGTTGCGGCCTACATACACCCCGTCCGACCGTGCATCCGTAGAGCCTTGTATGATCTGTCGCGCATGTTTAGTATGTGTGGTAGAACACAAAATATTGCTTGCGAACACTCTCGAACTCTGCACTAGGGCCATTGTCTCCGCTACCCTGCATGTGATACTCGGCCATCTGTAAGATGGATTAGAACCGAAAAACAGAATGAAATGATATCCTAGGACGCACAGCGCGGGTTGAGACGGCAACTATGGTCGAGTTCAGTGCACAGAAGGGTTGACGGTGAAATGGAGGGAGTATGTATTGAGAGAGAATTTCGATCGTAGGTGGTACGAGTACTATACCCGGGTTTTTAAGGCGAGACAAGATCCCTTCCATAGCTCGTTACGCGATGGAGTGCACCCCAGGCAACATTTCTGGAGTGCATTGGAGAGTACTCTTGGCCTTGATGCTGATCGGCATTCCCACCCGCCTTTATGTATGCTCGCCCTGTGGGACACCCATAGTACGTATGCGGCACTTTTCCCATCCCGGAATCTGAGGTACAGACTTGGTAGATAGTTCCACGCGCTCCACGGACTGTTGCACTGACCTGTTCATTTTCCAGACGATCGGCTTGAAATATATGCCCCAATCGCGGACAATAGTAGAGACGTGATGAAGGGCAGGTTGTTGAAGCTGTCCTTGTCGTTTCGACTTTGGTGAGAGTGCCCGCAACGATCGCAGTCGAAGTTGTAAAGCATGGAATGACGATTTATCGGGCCTTCATCCAGGGTATCGCCGGATTTGGGTTCCCTCTTCAAATACTATTTCCGATCGCACGGTTATCATTTACCTAAGTCTATTGGTTATCCGAGCCACCCAAAAAGGCCGACGAACCTGGCCAGCAGCGACGCCTCTCAGGCTTGCTACTCGAGCCGCATCTGTCGAGCAGCCAGCTTGACGCGAACGGTAGTCCGACGACAATTCTTTCGCCGCCAAGCTGGCCCTCTCATCGGCTGGGGAGAGCCTTAAAGTCCTCTGACAGGACAGGTTGCTTTATTAAGGGCACATGGTTTTTATCCATCCATCGCGCCTGATGGCGGTTGCTGTCCATTAATTTAAGACATGGTCCATTAGGTATGTGAACATAGGTAAGCACCTTATTAGGCAAGGGAGATTTGAAGGAAGTCATTGCTAGGGTCGGCAGAGCAAGAGACAGCATTGAGTTATGGATAAGGTATATGAACTATCGCACCGTGACCTATTGTGTTATACACCCTACTGTGTATTAGTAGACGATAGTAGAGACTGCTGATGAAGGGGAGATTTCGTTACGCTCAGGCTGTCTTTGCATTCCGTGGCTGACTCGAGTTTGGTGAGGGTCCGCCGTACCGTGAAGTTTGTTCTGGCCGTACCTTGAAATGTTTGTCGCTGCGTAACGGATGGGCCCGCGGGGTTAAAGTCTAGGGTTGCGAACCGAGTGAGAAACCCGGCTGCAATACGCACTTTGTTTATCCTTAGTTACCTTGGAGGCTTGAGGGAATTCAGCGAGCAAAATGAATCTGCTGCCAGTCTCCGGAGTCAGTCGCATCAAGTGAAAAGCGAAAGCCTGGTGCAGTCAACGTTCATCGATGCATCGATGCATCGGCCATCGCTTATACAACTGTCTGACCGTAATCAGTGGACACATGCCACTTCCATTCTCGCCAAATCTCTGTATGTACTCGGTAATGTTTCAATGAGCGCAGCATCATCCATTAATTGATACCGTTGACCTCCGACTTGCTCTGTGAGACGAGCCATACCACCGTCCCAAACGCGCCGAAGCTCCGCGCTCTCTGTCACCTTGTCCGCACCCAGGGTTCCCGTCTCGTTTCTCCATCCACATTCTCACCACGCACCAAGACCCCGCGGGGGTGGGGACGATGTCGGCCTCATTCATCCACGCCAAACAATGCCTGCAGGGTCCTAACCTCGTCCTCATCGCTCCTTCACTCTCTTGACAGTCTGCGATCCGTGATTTACCACGTACAGCTGATCGATTGCTTGCAGAATCAATCTCTGTGACTCATCAGCGTCGTCGTACATGACATTACAGACGCTCGAGCTCAACGTTCAACGTAGTGTGGTTAGTACTCTAGAGTTGTGCTCGAAACACTTTAGAGTCCGATGCTTACGATATCCGAGCACAAGAGCTGACGTAGGGTTATCTAACGGTACGAACAACGTAAGCACCTTATTGGCTCTTCGTGGGAGCAAAGGAATGGAAAGAAGAGCAGAAACACTATAGGGAATGAAGGAGGAGAATTAATAACATAAGGGGTGATGAATGGAATAATAGAGGAGGTGGTGGGACAACTGGCAACGGTTGGTAGGACCCCTTAAATACGACCAGCGAGAGTAATGGATGCGTCGTGCCATAACGAAGTTTTTCCGCTTATTGACGTATGAGTCATTGGGATGTTTGTGACGGTCCGAGATAACAATGAGAGAGACGTTGTGGCCAGACCGAGTTGTCATCAACGAAAAGGTGACTGGTGTAGAAGAGATACAAGTACATGTATCGGAGCGGTCGCCAGCATGAGAAGTAACTTCGAATGTGTTAATACAATCGCCCGCGAAAGCACGTCGATCATAGGTTTCACGAAACGAACCTCGTAGGCTGCAGTTATGTGCGCGACAAGCTATAGGCTGGAAGACCCTCTGGAAGCGTCCGCGGGGAACTCAGTTTCCCAACGTGGCCATCTAGCCTCCAACTCCACCCGTTGCCTGGCCGCCACTTGAAAAAGTCTCCACCAAGGTTCACGGTGATCGCATTATCCCAACCGTAGCATATGTGTCGTGATCGCCGCCAAGATACAGCCCCATGAACGCATCTGGCATGAGGCGTTGACCATTAAAGATGAAAAAAAGAGCCTCGCCCCTGCCAAACTTGTGGCCGCATCCGATGGTGTCTCCTGAGGCCGGAGGTCGGCCACCGGTAGCCTCCCGGAACCCTGATTCCTGCCTCAGGTCCGGGTTCTCGTAAAAGGTGCGTATACCATCTAGATACAGGGCAGCACTCGATCTATGCCACCCCGGAGTTAGAAGTGTGGGTAGGGTCTGCAGACCGTTCCTATCAGGAGAAAACATTGAGTCATGCACGAGGTCCATGAACTGTTGCACTGTGACCTATCGCGATGACCCCGTTCATTTTCTGGATGGTCAGCTCAAGGACTTTGGTGACGATGCCCGTACCGTGAAGTTTGCTCTGGTTGTCTATCGTACCCTTAAATGTGAGTCTCTGCGTATAGGATGGGTCCATGAGGTGAAAGTCTAGTGCCCATACATTACTACCCTCCAGCGACACTGACAGGATCGCTGGAGCGTAGTATGTAGAGGGCTCGACCGCATTCAGCGAGCAGAACGAATCCACTCTCGGATGCTTCATTGAAAGGTACGTACACATAGGATTGTTCATGAGCAGATGTCCATGCGGGTAGAGGAGGCGACGGTGGTCGATTGGCGCGGCGTCTCAGCCACGGCTCAGGATATGGTAGTATCACTCACGTGACTCATTAATAAAGTACCCTTCGATGTCGTTCTTTTCTTTCATCGTCCCTCATGTCCACTCTCACATCCCTCCCCGCCTCCCCACACTCCGCCACCTCTTCGTCTGCATCGCTCCCCTCGACGACCTCCAAAGCACCATCGAAACCGAAGCCAGTCAACGTCTTTTCCAACGACGGCTCCTTTCTCGAACGGTTCCAACGCAGTAGGCTGGTAAGCACCATGCCTCACCTCCCAATCAACCACCTACCTTGCCCTTTACCTTGTTATGCACGTGCAGGAGGAAGGAGATGGACGGAAAGCTGAAGAGGCGCTCGCAAAGTGGGTCTTTTTTGTGCTGTGTCTCTTCGCGATCACGATCACGATCATGTGTGTGCCCATCAGGAAGAAACAATTCGCGGACAGATTTGTGCGTTGTCTCGTTCAGCCGCGTCGACCTCGCCCTCATTCTCCTTTATGCAGAAAAAGCGGGGCAAGCGTCCACCTTCACCTGATTCCTCCCCCGCAGTAACAAGCACAGATCGTGACCCCAATCCCGGCAAGAAACCCAAACTCGATGCCTCGCCACAAAGTCAGTTCCATCGTCTCGCGCTCGTCGTTTGTCCTCTTGTCTTTTCCTTGCTCACCCAATCCTTGATGACATTCAGATTCAGAATATCAAACAAACGTACGCGATCACGCAGGTCCTGGCGCTCGTCCGTTGGTCAAGTGACCTGTGTCCTATACCTGTCCCCGACGTGTCCGAGCGGATCATAGTAAGCGATCTCTCTATTTCATCCCATATATGCGTTCAGGCACGGGTGACTGACGGTATAGTGATCAAGTTTAGATAGGTACAGAGTAATTATCACAGTACTCAGCGGTGACGGTGCCCACGCCTCTCGCGCAACCTGTTCTGCGCATGCTTCCATGTACTATCGCCTAATCCTGTTTGTGTTGATGAATCAAAAATGTCGATCCCAAGATCCCTTTCGGAAATATATTTTGATTACAACATGAATACTTGCCAGTATGCGTTAATTTTACATGGTACAGCGAAGCGGACGAGATGTATAGCGTAAAACTAGAGCCCAGAAGATGATCTCAACAAGAAAAGTGTATAGAATGAATGCATGTACAGTAGTATGATATTTCATGCTTCGAGTACCCGGTACACCTACCCAACAAACGCGTCAGCCCCAACAGTGACGACACCACGCGCAAGTCGCTCACCTTGACCTGCCCGCTCTTCAAATCATCCAACCGATAGCTGACGATTTCCACCGTCTGCGTCGCCCTCGGTGTCAGCACACCGTTCTTCAGGCGGGCCAGCCGTCGAAAGACGGACAGATTTGAACTCACCTGTTGTCCAACATGTTGGTTAGCCTGCCACACCCTCACCTTGCTCTTCTTGCCGTCAAACTCGCTCACGACCCCCACCAACGGGCCACCCCCCTCCCCCGCGCCCGCACCGGCGGTCTGCGTGTACGCGTGCAGACCCTTGTGCCCTTTGAGCTTGGCGTCCCAAAGGGCGATGATGTCTCCCGGGAGAATGTCTGACACGCGACGCTGCACCGCGTTGCCCGTCTGTGCGTACACCACGTAGCCCCAGTCGTGCTCGCTAGGGTTGCCAGTCGGATGCACCATCGCCCCAGGCACCTGCGCCAACACCGCACGCACGAACCCGGCGTACGAGCCGTCCCCGACGAGCGCCCGTTTGGATTTTTCAAACAACGCTGTCGCGACTTCGACTACCTGTACCCCCACCTTGCCCCAGATCGTCATCAGCTCGTCCGTCGTCAGCTGTTGCTGGTCCACGCTCCTTCGACTCGATCCAGAGCCTGTACCAGAGCCTGCCGCCGACACCGACACCGTCGTGGTCGACGACGGCAAACCAACCTTGCCCAGAGGCCCTCGCGATCCAGGATGCGACGCCAAAACGGGCGGCGGCGCATGTACCGCCGTCGAATCCGACCATCCCGACGACGCCAACTCTGAGCCTTCTCCAAACTCCACACCCTGTGGAATCGAGGGCAACTCCCACTGCACACTGCCCATCAGCGTTTCTGGCGGGTCGATCGCAGACGGCGGGGGTGGCGGGGGTAACGGGATCGATCGTGCTGGACTGCGCGTCGATTTGAAACTCGGTGGCGGCGCAGGCGCGTCGTCGTCCTCGGCCTCGACCAAGACGTACTCGGATTGGGGACGGACAGCGCTCTCAGAGGAGCGTCCCGAAATCGTGAATGTTTCGCCAGGCCTCGATTCGTCCAGCGAGGTTCGTCTCGAGCTCGACCCCGTCGCGCTACTCGGCAGCCTTCCCATCAACGCCGCAGGGATCATGGGAATCGGAGGCCGACCAAGGGGAGGCGAACGCGACGTCATACGTGGCGGTGGAGTGGGGAGTGCCTCTGCGGAGCGAGGTGTCTGCGTTGGGCGTCGAGGTGGTGGCAACGCCGGTGCGTCCTCTTCCTCAGACGCTACAGGCATCTCTGCATCGGAATAATGCACTTCCTCCAACTCACTCTCCTCTGCTTCGACTTGCACACCGTCGTCTGACGTCCCGCGGCTCTCTCTCCCGGCTTGCTCTGATTCCTGTGGAACAGGCACCTGTATGGGCGGTGGTGGTTTTCGAGTGAGTGGGTTTCTCTGCGGGGGCGCAGGGACAGGAACGGGAGGTATGGCGTCCTCGCTCTCGCTGTCCTCTTGCCTCGCTACGAGTCGCCTCGCCGACGCAGGCAGCAATCCTGCAGCAGGAGGGAGCATCCCGAGTCGCATGCCCCCCATCCCAGCCAACTTGGCAGCGATCCGTTGCTTCCTCGCAACCTCGTTCTCTTCCTCCTCTCCTTGGGCTCCCTCTTCCTCCCTTCCTTCAGACTCCGTCTCATCGGGTGGAATCGACGTTGGTGGGGGTGCGGCAGGTAGAGGGGGTCGAGAGAGCGGGTTCATCGGTGGGGGTGCCCCGAATCGGATACCTCCAAGACGTGCCATGCGCTCTGCAATCGCGCGACGACGCGCAGATGCTTCGTCCTCTTGGGCCTTTGGCTGAGGTGTCCCACTCTCTGACGTTTCCTCCTCTGCGACGAGATCAGAAGTAGCAATGCCTCGTAGGGGATGTACACGCACCGATTTCATGTTCCTCCGACGTTACTTGTTCCGGTACGGCGAGCGTTGTGATTATCGGGGGTGCGACGGTGCTCACTGGTCGAGGTGACGTCGGTACAGGTGGGGGCGAAGATGGGATCTCTGCCAGAGGATCTGTCACCCGTACACTCGTGCGTCTCGGGGGTGGCGGTATAGACCGTCTAGGTGGGGGTGAGGGCACATCATCCGTCACCGAACCTGTAATCAAAAAGACGCAGCAACCAGCGATGAGCCAGGCACGCTCTCAGCCAACCAGCGTACTAACACATACCACTCCTGCCAGGCGGGGGAATGGGTCGAGGTGGTATATCCGGCGACGCTGGAGGCTCTTCTTCGCTCGCCCTCCATCCTTGGAAAGACGACTTTGGCGGCGGCGAAAGAGGGGGGGACGATGGCTTGGACAGGAAGTTCACCGGCGGGGGCGGTATAGGACGGGTAATGCGTGGCGGCGGCATCTCATCCTCTGCTGCCTCGTCCTTGGAGGTGTCGTGTTCGATCTCAGCTAACGTGCCCGGCGCTACTGGATCCTTTGTATCTCCGTGCAATCTGCATTCTTGCGCTTCCGCCTCGAGCGGGGCTGTGCCAGATGCTGGGAAAGCCTCCGCTTCCTGTGTGGGAGCGGTGCCTTGCTCCTCTTGCTGGGCGACGACATGGACAGAATCGTACTCTTCAGGGAATCTCGGGAAAGGAAACGTATGCCCGTCGTGACCGTCACCTTGCTCTTCGGTGTACGACGCGACTGCATGTTCGCCTGTCGCCAGAACGAAGAATGAAAAAAAGAAGGGTCTACATTAATACCCAGAACCTACAACACGATATACGACAAAGAAAAGGGGGGGAGGGAGAAATCAAGATTCACCATCACGATGGGCTGGCACTTGGTCATTCTCGTCGACCTTGGCATCGTCTTGGTCGGTCTCGACGTGCGGCTCAGCAGCGTAGTCTTTGATCCACTGGACAGAGTCGTGCCTTTCTGGAACAGCAGGTGGAGGGGGGATCGTCTCCCCGTGTTCCTCTGTATCTATATTGACTTCGTCCTCGGCATCAAGCGGTGCTTCAGACGGAGCTAGGGCCGGCTCGTCGAATGAGGGGCGTCGTGGGATTGGGGGAGGCCCAGCGAGTGGGTTGAATGCGCCCATCTGGGCTAACCTGGCTGCAACTCGCTGGCGACGCGCTTCCTCGTCTTCCTCCTCTACCTCGACAGCCTCGGGAGGTTGCTCAAAAGGTACTTCCTGATCATCAGCGGCCGTATGCATCGACTCCTCTTCAACATGGCTACCTGCGCCCTCTACAAGCTTTTCTTCCGCTTCCTGTTTCTCGGGTTCCTCGGCGGTCTCGTGAATGGGCGGGGTGGAAGCAGGAGGGGGTGTAGGGCTTTGCTCAACATCAGCTATGATATTCAGATGTTCGTCAAAAGTTGCTTCGACAGACTTTGCTACTTCGCCAATCTCCTTCTGCGAATCTTCCGTGGTCAGGGTTGCGTCATGAACGGCGTGATCGGTGATCGCGGGAGGCTCATCTGTGACAGGTGGCGACTGGACAGCCACACCTTCTACTTCCTGAACGGGAGGCTCGGGCAGAGCGGTCGGGGGTGGATTCTTGGGAGCCTTCTTGCGGGGAGGAATGGCCCGGCGTGGACCTGCGGGTACAGGCATCGAAGTTGGAGCACGTGTGGCCACAGGCGGGGGTAACTCGGGTTCATCCTTGAGCTCTGAAGAATGATGAGTAGGTGGCAATAATATAGGATTTCAAGGGTACATACCTGTTTCGGCGATGGCCACAGGAACAGGGGAGTCATGAGGAGGTGACGTTACCAAGGCTATTAAGATACTATTGTCAACAATAGCAGATAGGGCGTCATAGCTGATAGTACCTTCACCCGATTCGCCGAGAACGGTCGGCTGATCGACAGGTGGCTCCTCCTTGGCCACGGGTGCAGATGGTGCAGGCTCAGCTTTGCGTACAAACGGTTTAGGAGCAACGATGGGTGGACCCATGCCGAACCTGGTACCACCAAGACGGGCCATACGAGCCGCGATCGCCGCTCTGCGCTGTCTCTCCTCTTCTTCTGGGTCAGGATCCCCGCCATCACCCTCGTGTGTAACCGCATCGCCCTCGCGATTTAACGCTCCCTGGCTCTCAGGGGTTGGGCTCCCCAAGGCACGAGGTGGAGGCGACCTCGAGGCCTCACGGCCAGTCACATCCACGTGTGCGATGCCCTCCTTGGACTCATCATCCGAGGATACAGGGGGTATTGCTGGGGGCGGTTTCCACTTGGGTCGCTCCACGTTGGGCCTGGGTGCAACTGGGGGTGGTGGACCACCAAATCCACCCTTTCCCTGCAACGCAGCCATGCGTTCTTTGAGGGACCCGCCACGCCCGATGCTTTCCATCGCATCGGAGGCAGACATCCCACCCGTGCTCGGGGGCTTCCACTCGCCGGCAGTCGGACGGTCAGGCGATGTGGGGGACGACGACGGCTTTGGTTTCCACTGGACCCCACCCGGTTTGGGACGGGGTGGGGGTGGGCCAGGGGGAGTAGCTGGAGCGGCTCCGCCCTTGTTCTCGAATGCGGCGATCCTGTCGCGCAGTGAGCCTGGCTTTGGCTTTGGAGGGGACGATTGATCAGACATGAGATGGGAGTTTGAGTTCAAGGATGGCGATGGGGCGTGCTCGACATGCTCGACATACGCCTCACTCCAGTTCTCACGCTCATTCTACTACAGGAGTAATCACTAGTCACTAGTTCTCGCGCCATTGGTATCCACAACCAGCGCATCTAAAAATCATGGTGAGAGACCCGGAGAGGAGGGTAGTAGAGCCTGCGATACCGGTAGACTGTCGTCTGTTAGTCTTGGACGACACCCAGAGAGTATGGGCGACATACAAGTAGTCATTGGTTCATCGGCAGACCTAATCTGCAGCTGATAAAAATATGCTCTTCGATGGTTGCATTTATCACAACTCGCTGCAGACGGCATGAGCGCTACACTGAGCAATGAGGCAGAGACGCACCGTCCGTCGCATCGGCGTGCTTCCACATCTCATCACCACCCAACACGTCGTCGACTTCTTTGCGCTTCATTCTCGTGCGCGAAGTCATCTACGGGATCGTTAGCGGTGCAAGGAGACATCCAAAGTCTGCAGAGCCCGACCTGTTTTGAGATCGGGAACTCGTACGCGCAGGTGTTGCAGGCCCATTTGTTGTAACCTGTCTCTGATGAAATCGCAAGCATATTTGCACATGTCGGACAGAAGAGCATTTCAAGGGAACTTCATCAACGAAATTGGGTGCGAAGGATGATGGCAGCTGGCTCGAGAGGTGTGCCAGGCGACAACCTCGACGATCTCAACCTTTTCCAGAGCTCGCGGAGCCTCATACCTTTGAGGAGGATTCGTGCCGACGCACGTGGTCCTTCCCACCGTATTCAACTTCGTCGCGTCGGGCATTCAAACCATCCTAAACGTTTCTTGTTCTCCTCAAACGACGACCCTGCAGGTATCCATCCATCGACTCAAGGCCCGGGCGAGTTTTAGCAGTTTACCCTTGCTTGTCAGCTTCTGCGAAACGTCCACACGTGCAAACAAACAGGTTCATCCGTTCCATGGGACCAGTTAATTGTTTTACTCTCGAACCGCGACTGCGAGGTGCGTAAAGAGGAACCTTGGTGTTACTCAAAGCGTGTTTTCTCAGTCACACATCAGTCCGGAGTTCTCGTTTTATACGCTCAGCTTGCCGGCGGGATTCATGCCACTCCTAGCACACCACAATCGCAACCACAGTTGCTTCCTCCGGACACGCAGCCAGTTCAACGCTTCTCTTCACTGAGTGACTATCGCACCGGGGACCTGTCTCGAGCGGTCCTTAATGATCCTGGGAAGTATCTTCAGGTCCCCTATGCCACCCTCATCCGTTTAGCATTCGGTTCTCCTCCTGATACCTCGCGAATACAACAGAGCACCGTCTTCTGAACGTCCTCCCAGATGGCAATGGGCTAGGTTCGCGGCCACGCCAGCCCAATCGGCCGTCTCCGAAAGTGTGGCATTTCAGCCACTCGTTGAGATCGTCTCGGCGATTTTTAACCAAATACCCAGCTGCCAAGTCTCTTTCGCCGCGAACCCATCTGCGACGCCCTCTCCTTGAACGCAGAAACGCCTCCCACCCGGATGCGCACATCGTATATCCTGCCAACAATAAGACACATTGATTCGACATTGCCATTCCATTCGAGTTTAAGAAGACCAAAGATCGTAGCGCAAACGGGTGCACTGCGATTTCAGTGTCGCCAATGTATTATGGGTCGAAAGGGATGACCAGTCCGGGATTGGCAAACTGACGGATTTCGAATATGGGAAAAAAGTCACCTCCAAAGACTCGCACGATGTTCGAGCAGTAAGACGTTATTGAGTATGCTATACTGCATACTCACGATCGGTAGGGAACAATGCATTCTATGGCTGTCGAGCTGGAACGCCAGCTCTACCTTTTCCTGCCGAAAACAAACTTCAAGGCTGCACGCTCGCATCAATCATCAACCGACGAACCTCCGTTTCGTATGAATTTCCTCCATGACCTCAAATCTCTATGGTGGGCCGCTATATGAGTTTTATTTCATCACACCGACGCGAATTCACCTGAAGACCCCGATGGCCAGCTGATGTACTTTGATCAGGCGTTCCCTTGTGCAATTGGTCAAGCATCTCGCCACAACTTCTTCACCATGTCTACTATACTTTACGAGGCCTACCAAACCCTTTCGACGACATACAGACCTCAATGTACCCCCGTCATCGAACTGGTAGACACTCTCCAAGGGTGCTATAAGGAGGCGGAGGAATCATTTCCTCTTCTCTTACTCGACGATAATCTGCTGGAGGGTGTACACAAAAAGGTGTCGGATGCTGTAGAGCAGCTGAAGGAGTCCAACGTCCACCTACAATCTCTACGTGAACTTCAGGAAAGGAAGAGGAATGTTGACGATTCGCCCACTCACCGGCCATCAAAGAGGGCGAAACACGTATAGTAACAATGGATGGCGGTTAAGAGGTCCTCACATAGGTACATACCTGGCCCAAGTTCCATCTCCCACTGCAACGTCACGCATCCAACCCATCCTAAACGTTTCTTGTTCTCAAACGGTGAGCAGGTATTCATTCGTCAACTCAAGGCCGGGGAGTTTTAGGAGTATTGTCCTTGCCCAGAACAAGCCCCTAAATGCGCATTCAAACGAGTCTTTAAATTCGGACCAATGAAGCCCCTATGGACACTTCTCTCTTTCTGCTTCCCCGCTTTCTGCCCAAACGCTTACGCTACACTCAGCTATATTACTACCCTAATCGCAAGGAATCTAAAGGCTTTGAAAGCCTTGAGTACCCTAATACTTTGATAATACCTGTATACTCAACTATTCCCAACTGGCTCGTCAGCCCGGGCACCTGCGGGCAAGATGTTCAACTCCAGCGTTCTCGTCGCTCGAGCTTCTGGACCGGGGATGCCTCAAGCGTGCAAGTCATTCTCATTCCAATCCAATGTGTGCGTGGGAGACATGATTGCGATAGTAGGTACGTCTCGGATCTCACTGCTTCCGCTTATCTGTCAACTGACGTGCCGCTCTCCCGCTTGCTAGCCTGCAGTATCGCTGGTCTTGGGTTCTTCTTCTGGGCCATCCATGCGATTCGCAAGATGCGCCAGTTCCCTTTCAAGTACCCTGAGGACATAGGTATGTGCCCCTGATCCGTTTCCCAGGCTTTATCTATGACTGACCTTGACATTCGCAGAGAAACCCAGTGAGAGGAACGAAAGGGTCGATCCTTACCACGTCCCATCGACCTTTGATCACTCGCGCCTCGTCCAGCGTGGTGTCGTCCAAACGCCGAGCCTTCCCCAGCGCGTGCAGACTCAATTGGCCATGTCTCAGCCTGACGAAGACTTTTACGGCCAGTCGACCCCTATCCCACCTGACGCCTATTTTGCGCAAGGCTCGACGACTACGCCGCGCACGCCTCGTCGCCCCCCACCTGTGGGTAAGCAGACCTGGAGGACCCTCTCGCACCGTCCGGACCGGTATGGATCGCCCACCGGAGGCGGAGTCTATGGTAATGGATACGAGTACGGGGTGAATGGTGAATACCTCAGGATTGTTAGCCCCTCGCGTGCGAGGAGTTCGCCCCTGCACAGGCCAGGCAGTGGCTACGGATCTCATGGATCCGCGAACCGCACGCAAGGGGACCCCACGATGCATGCCTACTGAGTTAGGCTGCTGCGGGGCTTGTTGCATACGTTACTGCCGTCATCGTTACGGACTGTATCTACTTAGTAAGCCAATGTGCATGTGATGCCATGTCTTGTGTCCACTCTCGCTCCACTGTGTGATCGCTCGTCCATATGCCAGGCTGGCAGGAACGTCGAATGTCGATTGCGAGGCACACCGTCCGGCCATTACAAAAGAGACCAGATGACCCTGGTTGATCTCACCCTCCTACACACGCGCGGGAAAAGATCCCCTAGAAAAGGCCCATTGCCATGCGCTCGGAAGACTACATGCCACGTATGAGCCGCGCAAAACGGATCTGATAATCTGGTGGAAACCGCAAGTGAGATGTAAAGGGGCATACGCTCTTGTCTAGCCCAAATTGGGGACCGATCCACTGGCAGGCTCCACTGGCGAACAGGTGACAATGCGCCTCGCAACGCCTCCTCGGTTCAGTGGCATCAGGGACGGCGCAACGTGTACGCTAGTCGAGGCAAGTACGGTAAGTCGGATTGACATTCAGCGCCATTGGGTCAGTCATACCCGCCATCCCAACATATGAGAAGAAGCCTGATATAGCTGATGTAGGCATTTCATTTCCCATTCACATATGGGTCTTCTAGGTGGTTTTAAGCACCACAGAAGCCACCATCCCAGACCCACCCGGGACTTTGTTCGCATTCCACTCCTCCTTGACGACAATGTCCGGCTTTTCTGGTGCTACCGTCCGCCTCTCGAACCATCTTGCAAAGCGAGAGGCAACTGGAGAGGTCCTTCTGTCGTCCTCTCTCGTCTTTCACAAGCTCATGCCTCCTACAGGGCGGTCTCATCACTGGAACCAACCCTGCAGCATTTACAACCACGGATCCATTGCGGTTATGGATCATCCAAGTCGGTAAGCCTCCCATACCAAACTCCCTGCCATTTCCTCAATGCAAGATAGGAATAATCATCATGATGGCCCAGCTTCTCTCCCTTGGCCTGCGACGTCTCAGACAACCAAAAGTTATCGCCGAAGTGCTCGGCGGTATTCTACTAGGTATTCCATCTACTTCACTATCACTCCCTTGCTCAACTCGCCTTGCACTAGGCCCGACTGCGCTCGGAAGGATACCAGGCTTCACAGACAGTATATTTCCTGCCATATCCCTCCCATATCTATCCCTTGTAGCTGATATCGGTCTCTGTCTCTTCCTTTTCCTCGTTGGCCTCGAAATCGACATCAACGTCATCAAACGTAATGCACGCATGTCGGTCATTGTATCCTTGGCCGGAATCGCTCTTCCCTTTGGTCTCGGGACCGCCCTCTCCATTCCTCTATACCACCACTTCATCGATCCTTCCATTCAATTCACCTACTTTATGCTCTTCACAGGTGTCGCATATTCGATAACCGCATTCCCCGTCCTCTGTCGTATCCTCACAGAACTCAAATTGCTCGATACGCACGTCGGCATCATCGTCCTCTCCGCCGGCGTCGGTAACGACATTGTCGGCTGGACGCTGCTCGCTCTGAGTGTTGCGCTCGTGAATGCCGGCTCGGGCCTGTCAGCGTTATGGATCTTGCTCGTCTGCGTCGCTTTCACCATCTTTCTGATGTTTCCGGTCAAATTCGTCATGCACTGGGTAGCGCGCAAGACTGGTAGTACGGAGAATGGACCCACCATGTTTTACATGACCGTCGTCATGATTCTCGTTTGGGCTTGTGCCTTCTTCACCGACGCTATCGGTGTGAACGCCATCTTTGGTGTGCTGGGCGTATCCGGTCGTAATCCTTGTCTGACTCGTGCGCAGGTGCATTCCTTGCCGGACTTACCATCCCGCGAGAGGGAGGTCTCGCAATCACCCTCACAGAGAAGCTTGAAGACATGGTCTCGATCGTCTTCCTTCCGCTCGTACGTATCCCACCTTGGCCATCTGTTACTTGCTCAACTTTGTCATGCAAAGTACTTTACGCTGTCTGGCCTGAACACGAATCTCGGATTGCTCGACAACGGTCAGCCTCTTCGAGGAACCCGTTTTGCGTGATTGTTGACACTGCGCTGATAGGTATTACCTGGGCCTTTACCATTGCTATCATCGTTCTTTCCTTTTCTGGCAAGTTTGGTGGATGCACGATTGCGTCCAGGCTGGCGGGTTATGGCTGGCGTGAATCGGGCACGATTGGTGCACTGATGAGTTGTAAGGGGTTAGTCACCAAGTGTTTTCGCATCTTTCCTGTCGCTCATGTCTCTGGTAGTTTGGTCGAACTCATTGTCCTCAACATAGGGCTGCAGGCAGGTATTCTTTCGCAGAGGGTGTTCTCCATGTTCGTTCTCGAGGCACTCACTCTGACGTTCATCACCACCCCTCTCGTGCTGGCGCTCTACCCGCCTGAGCGCCGTGTTCGGGTCGGTGCGACTGCACCACCGGTGGAAGACGACGAGCGTGGACAAGGTGATGAGAAAGCGTCGATCATTACCGAGGAGCAGCCTTGGCGTCATCGATTCACGGTCGTTCTCGACAAACTCGATCACATTCCCGGTGCGATGGCACTCACGCAGCTCATCCTTCCGCCACGCGGTATCCAGACTGACGTTGCGTTGACGGCGACGACGACCCCCACGACAACGACGCATACGATCGACAAGACGATGAAGTTCCCTGACGTGAGCATGGAAGCACTTCAGCTCATCGAGCTCTCCGATCGGACGTCTGCCATGATGAAATCGTCGGTTGCTGATAGTCTGATCCACACGGATCCTGTACTGGGCATATTCAGGATGTTTGGTGAGCTGAACGAGTTGGCTGTGACGACGTCGCTGTCGGTCGTTCCATATGACGATCTCGCGCATAGCGTCTCGGAGCACGCGCAGAGACATGGGTCTCACCTCGTCTTGCTCCCGTGGCTGCTAGCTGCTGCTCCGACGGTCCTCGATACGCCAGAAACGGGCATGAATGGGGGCGGGGGCAAGGGCGACCACAACCCATTCGACGTCCTCTTTGGTAGTGTGTCGGGGAGCAAAACGGATAAACCTCCGTCGGAGATGCACTCCCAATTCGTACGCGGGGTGTTTGCACAGAGCAAGACGGACGTGGCGCTGTTCATCGATACGGGCGATAGATCGGGTGTCCGCCTTGGGGGTTCTGTGCATGTCTTTTTACCCTTCTTTGGGGGACCTGACGATCGACTGGCGCTCCAGCTTGTGGTGCAGATCTGTTTGAATCCAAGGATAACGGCGACGGTGGTGAGGATGGTGAAGCGCGAGGGGATGACAGACGCGGGTGTGTATCTGGGAGAGGAATTGCAACCACCGTCGACTGCGCATCTGGAGGATAAAATGGACCCAAACGGGCCGAGGGAGTTAGATGGGTCTATGGGGACGACGCTGGTACGTGTTCATATGTTATGTTTGATTTGGTATCGTTCAGTGGATTGACGGCTGGCACCTGTTCCGTCATCCTCCGTCTCAGACTCTCGGATTCCAGGACACAAACTACGGTCAACAGACGACCCAGATGCGTCTCCAATCTGAAACGGCCGACAACATTGTCTGGTCCACATACGCCTCCTCACCCGCCACCCACATCAATGCGCACACCGACGCCACCGCCACCGCCCTCCGTGATGCACTCTCACGTATCCACTTTTCAGATACACACACGCCTGCACCGGTGCACGCCGCCATCCGCCACGCCCGTACCCTCCGGGAGACCTCACCCCGACTTCTCATCGTCGCCGGCCGGTCGAGACGACTTGCAAAGGAGCGTCATAATGCGGAGATGAAGCGGGTGATGGAGACATGTCGGTCTGGGGTCGGGATGGAGGTGATGCGGAGGACGATTGGGGATGTCGGGGCTGCGATGGTCGTGGCTGCTGGCTCTGCGAGTGGAGTTGTGGTGGTGCAGGCTGCCGAAGGGGGGGTGATCTAAGGGATTAGATTGGTCTGGCAGCTGACCGTTCGACCACTGCTAGCTGGTCGTGTGGGCAGCCCTATCCCCAAGGGTACCACTCTGCTGGATCCAAATGTCGTCAGCGGTCGTCGTCATACCTAGCGAAGGGATGGGACTTGGGGGGAGCCTCAGTGACTATGCATGGACGTTGATATAGCTCGAATCAACCAGTGCATGGTGGCAAAGTTTACTGACTTTCCCATGATTTGCGGCCGGTGCATCTGACCAGCAACCGAGCCTCACTCATTGGAGCACTCTCCACAAAGCACACTGCAGGCCATGACTGGGCGCCTGCCCTGTGCGCTCATCAATGTGTGTGGCGTTCACTAACCCCAGAAAGCGTTCAGTGGGCCTGCAGTCTCGCTTACCTCTATAGTCCACATTCAAACACCGCCCACTTGCAATGCACTGCGCGATTAATTACTCAATTGATTACATAAGTGAATTGAGTGACCAGGAGCCCTTTGCCATCCACCGTGACAATGGACCTCTACCAACTGCCATCAATCGCCACAGCGTCCTGCCGACAACACCATAGTCTGCAGTACAACCATGAGTGGTCCACAATACCCGTCTTGATCATGTCCACATACTCGCCCTTGCTCGTGTCATGTCCCATCGCAAAGTCATACACACTGGCATATTGGCCCACATACTACGAGCGCCAAGGGCAGCGAGCCCGTGTCAGCGAAATGTAAGGCTCATTTAATCACAGACAAACGGACACGACTGAACTTACCAAGGACTAGACTCACAGCTAGGTGAAAACGTGGGAATAGCAGCTAAGCATGGTAGCCTGCCATCGTTAGCGCCTAAAGGTGTGACATGTGGGTAGATTACATTTTAAAGCAGCCTGAGGTTCTGCTTCCTAGCTGTCGGCCAAAAACTGCGGTAACATCCATACCCTGCAATTCCCTACGCCCAGATGGACTTCGGGATCAACCGACTAAGCTATGGGCTCAGTCGACTTTCGGTTAAATACAATGGCAGTGATACGACTCGCAAAACCTCGCGGCTGCAAGCACACAATGCCGTCAGAATGCAAAATGAGTACGCTGGCAAGCAGATGCATGCAGGGCCCTCAGGTCAGTGGTACCCACCATAGGAGAAGAAGTTGAGAAGTTTAATATGACTGATGCTAGACGCTCTACATACAGCATATAACCTTTCCAGAGCATGCATTTAAGCACCACAGAAAACCCTTGTTCACCCATTCCAGCGCCAGACTGGGATTTCGCTTGGATCCTACCCCCCCTTTACTGCCATGACTGCCTTTGCTGGTCCTGCCATCCGCCTCTTCAACCGTCTTCCGAAGCGAGAGGCAACTGGAGAGGTCCTTGTGTCTTTCTCTTTCATCTTGCACTAGCTCATGCCTCCTACAGGGCGGCCTCCTCACTGGAACCGACCCTGCAGCGTTTACAACCTCGGATCCATTGAGGCTATGGATCGTACAAGTCGGTAAGCCTCCCATACCAAGCCTCTCTCCATTTCCTCAATGCTAGATAGGAATAATCATGATGATGGCCCAACTTCTCTCCCTTGGCCTCCGACATCTCAGACAACCAAAAGTTATCGCCGAAGTGCTCGGCGGCATCCTACTAGGTATTCCATCTACGTTTGTATTTTTCCCTCGATCAACTCGCTTTTCACCAGGCCCGACTGCATTCGGAAGGATACCAGGCTTTACAGACAATATATTTCCTTCCGTATCCCTCCCATACCTATCCCTTGTAGCTGATATTGGTCTCTGTCTCTTCCTTTTCCTCGTTGGCCTCGAAATCGACATTGACGTCATTAAACGCAATGCCTGCATGTCGGTCATCGTATCCTTGGCTGGAATCGCTCTTT
>JBBPLK010000038.1:44751-80730 GCA_038089735.1 Exsudoporus frostii
CAGTTCGCATATTCGATAACCGCATTCCCCGTTCTCTGTCGTGTCCTCACAGAACTCAAATTGTTCGATACGCACGTCGGTATCATCGCCCTCTCCGCCGGCGTTGGTAACAATATCATTGGCTGGATGCTGCTCGCCCTGAGTGTTACGCTCGTGAATGCCGGCTCGGGCCTGTCAGCGCTATGGATTCTGCTCGTCTGTATCGCTTTCATCATATTTCTGTTGCTGCCAGTCAAATTTGTCATGCACTGGCTAGCACGCAAGACTGGTAGCACGGAGAACGGACCCACCATGTTTTACATGACCGTCGTCATGATTCTCGTTTGGGCTTGTGCCTTCTTCACCGATGCTATCGGTGTGAATTCAATCTTTGGTGTGCCGCACGGTATCCGGTCGTCACTCGTGTTTGACTCATCCCGCAGGTGCATTCCTTGCCGGACTTGCCATCCCGCGAGAGGGTGGTCTCACAATTATTCTCACGGAGAAACTGGAAGACATGGTTTTGATTGTCTTCCTACCGATCGTGCGTATTTCATCCTGGTTACCGGTTGCATTCACAAGCGTTTCATGTAAAGTACTTTACGTTGTCTGGCCTGAACACGGATCTCGGATTGCTCGACGACGGTCAGCCTCGAGGAACTCGTTTTGCGTGGTTGTTGACACTGGACTAATAGGTATTACCTGGGCCTTCACCCTTGCCATTATCGTTGTTTCCTTCTCAGGCAAGTTTGGTGGATGCACGATCGCGTCCAGGTTGGCGGGCTATGGCTGGCGTGAATCGGGCACGATTGGTGCACTGATGAGTTGTAAGGGGTCAGTCACCAATTACTCCCTCGTGTTTCCTTTCACTCATCTCTCTGGTAGTTTGGTCGAACTCATTGTCTTGAACATAGGGCTTCAGGCAGGTATTCTTTCGCAGAGGGTGTTTTCCATGTTCGTCCTTGAGGCACTCACACTGACGTTCATCACCACCCCCCTCGTGCTGGCACTCTACCCGCCCGAGCGCCGTGTTCGGGCCGGTGAGAGTGCACCCCCGGTGGAAGACGACGAGCGTGGACAAGGTGATGAGAAAGCGTCGATCATTACCGAGGAGCAGCCTTGGCGTCATCGTTTCATAGTCGTCCTCGACAAACTCGATCACATCCCCGGTGCGATGGCACTCACGCAGCTCATCCTTCCGCCACGTAGTATCCCGTCTGACATCACGTCAAATACGACGACGACGCACACGGGCGACAAGGTGACAAAGATCCCTGACGTGAGCATGGAAGCCCTTCAGCTCGTCGAGCTCTCTGATTGGACGTCTGCCATGATGAAATCGTCGGTTGCTGACACTTTAGTCCGCACGGATCCTGTACTGGGCATATTCAGGATGTTTGGAGAGCTGAATGAATTGTCTGTGACGACGTCGCTGTCGGTCGTTCCATATGACGATTTCGCGCACAGCGTTGCGGAGCATGCGCAGAGACATGGATCTCACCTCGTCCTGCTCCCATGGTTGCTGCCTGCCACCCCAACGGTCGTCGATACGCCAGAATCCGGAATAAGTGTGGGCGGGGGCAAGGGTGACCACAACCCATTCGGCGTCCTCTTTAGTAGTGTCTCAGGGAGCAAGATGGACCAACCTCCGTCGGAGCTGCACGCCCAATTCGTACGCGGAGTGTTTTCACAGAGCAAGACGGACGTGGCGTTGTTCATTGATACGGGGGACCGGTCCGGTGTCCGTCTCGGGGGGTCCATGCATGTCTTTTTACCGTTCTTTGGGGGACCAGACGATCGGCTGGCACTCGAGCTTGTGGTTCAGCTGTGTTTGAATCCAAGGATGACGGCGACGGTGGTGAGGATGGTGGAACGCGAGGGGGTGGCTGACACGGATCGGCGTCTTGGAGATGAGTTGGAACGACCGCCGATGGCACATTCCAAGGATAAGGTGGATGCGAGCGGTCCGATGGCACTTATCCCGCGCGGCGACGTTGGGTCTATGGGGACGTCGGTACGTTGTCATGTATTTTGTTCACCAGATTCATGGCTGAATTCCCCCCCCTTCTCTCTCTTATATAGATGATTGGGCTTCAGGGTACGATCCACAGTCGACAGACCACCCCAACAACGCGTCTCCATTCTGAAACGGCCGATAATATCGCCTGGTCCAAATACGCCTCCCCCACATCCAATACGCACACCGACGCCGCCACCCCCGCCCTCCGTGATGCCCTCTCGCGGATCCACTTCTCCGACGTGCATACGCCGGGACCACTGCACGCCGCCATCCGCCAGGCCCGTACCTCCCGGGAAAGCTCCCCCCGACTCCTCATCCTCACCGTCGGTCGAAACGACTCGTAAAGGAGGACCATGACGCGGAGATGAAGCGGGTGATGGAAACCTGTCGGTCTAGTGTCGGGGTGGAGGTCATGCGGAGGACGATTGGGGATGTCGGGACTGCGATGCTGGTGGCTGTTGGGTCGGCGAGTGGGGTTGTGGTGGTGCAGGCTGCCGAGGTCGGGTTTGAGGGGGGTCGTTGAGCGTTGAACGTTTTTAAACGCATACACACGTGGTAACTTACTCAAAAGTCGTCGATTGTTATACCGTCAGGCGTTTGACCTTGCTTTCACCTGCGTTCTCGAGTCATGTTCGATCGCATAAAAAAACGTGCACTCGGAATGGTCTGGCATAATTACATTTTGAAATGCAATTTTTAGCCCCTAAAATGTTGAAAGTTCTGGTGCCCCGCGCCGCCTCTCATCGCATCACCGCCGTATAGTGGGAAGCTAAAGAAAATCTACCTGTTTATGCATGTACCTGCTACCGTCACTCCCATGCCCGTTCCCCGAGACTTGTATACCCTCATCCACGAGCGCATGGCAGTGCTGTGTGTGTACATCAGGCACGCAGGAGTCATGCACAGTCGATCCTCCATACCTATTCTACCCGCAAGGAACCCGTACCTTGTCACATTGACCTCGGTAGCGTCTACTCGGAAGTACACATGTAACGGTTCCCTGGTGCCCTCTGCCCCAGGAAGCATCAGATAGATCCATTCATGGAGTACTCATACTTCACTTCATAGCCAGCTTGGATCTATACTCATCTTCACTTGCAGTTGTCTGGCCCAGGTTGATATAGGACTGGTGCTCATCTTATATTAGAGTGTCTGTTGATTGGTGTGTTGCGGCGGCAAATGCCGGTGAGTTGGCCCATTATAGAAAAGGCAGTCACAAAAAAGGAAGGTATTTCTGTGGTGAGGTTCCCACGAGTAAGTATGGGGTGCAAGAAACTTTGTCAAGCAAGGTACCATTCCAAATTGTTCGTTGAAATTGCCTTTCTTTTATATCACAAATTACTGTAGACCTTTCATAAGGTGAAAAATATGTGTATATGTACCTTCAAGGTGTGACAGCTTTGTGACTCTAGCCAAAGAGGTGACAATACCAAGACTACCCGGGCCGAGTGTCTGACGTAAGTAGTCTGGCGGACGTGAAACAGTCCCTCGCGCCCCAAGCAGGGTGAGGCATCTGCTGGCTGTAAACATGCTACTTCGAACATCCGACAAAGCTGGGGCACGGCGCCGCCGACTCATGTCGGGTTCCGAACGACCCTCATCATCCGACTCCGGACTCCACCTAAATGACCTCGCCCCTTTGTTCTGCCATTTCTTGAGACGGAACAGCAGCTACGGCTGCATTTCCGTCCGAACCCTGATCGAACTCCGATTGATCAAATTTGATGGATGTCATGAACTCCACTTGCACAGTTTTTCATCAGTAGTCGAAGATGATGCATACGCTGAACCGAACAAAGTCGGGCCCAGGCTGGCCGCAGCTACAGGGTCCCGCTCACAAACTGCATGGCAGCCCAAAGTCGATACATACGCATTATACAATTGTTGTCGTTAAAAATTGCGAGAAATCCGTCGAGATAACGATAATGTTGATCATTGATTACCTTGATTCATTCCGTCTGAAGGGGGGCAATGACGTATATAGCAGTACAGCCACCATGCTTGGAACTTTGTATTGTATACATCGACTACCTACTGCTACCTATACTTAGCTATTAATGCAGTAAATACTTGTTGGAGGATTATCCACATAGCACACTTGCAGGCCAGGGCTTGATCACTGGGGCTGAGCCTGGCCCGATAGCATCACCATGTGTGAGTTCATCAATCTGGGGTGGGTAACGCCAACAAAGCCTTGAAATCATATTGGAAGCATTTTGTGGCCTGCAGTCTCGTAAACCTATGTGTTTGTGCAGGCATCGAATATCAAACTCAGGCCACCTCTGGCCACGGCAGTCACTGCAGTAGTTCCATTGCACCAGCGTACGGAATGTGTAGCACGCTCCACGCGCGATTAATTATTCAAAATTGTTCCCCTTTTCAGGCAAGTTGGCCACGTGGGAAAAATGTGAGCAAAAACACCTCTTATCGTCGGTCGAGCACAGCGCCTCGATGCCAGCACGGAATTTGATGGAGATGGTACCGTTTGACTCGAATAATCCTGGGGAACAATTTCCGGGTTGACAAGTTCTGGAGCTCCAGGATTCAATCGGGATTTCTTCGTTCTACATTTTGGACGACGAAAGTAACGTAATCATGCCGACCACTATCACAAAGCTGTACTCTCACCCAGGTGGGGTACAGTTCCATGTGTGCAAACGAGAATCCGTCTGATGTGGGCAAATAGACATATCATTGCTCGCAATCAAGATATTTATACAGCACAGATTTCAGGACTGATCTGGTGACCTCTGTGATGCCGTTTTGAGAATGGCACCACAAACCCACTTGAGCAGCAAATCCAGAACTAAATTCGTCAGACAACAGGTCAACAGGAAAACGTTCCCAGAGTCGAATGGTATGCCATCTTGCATAAATTTCCGTGCTGACGGCGCTGTCACGGTGGTCGGACGAATGAGGCGTTTCTGCTCACATTTTTTCCACGTGGCGAAGGACAACTGCCCAGGCCAGTTTCAAAGTACAGTATTGGTCAGAGTGGAGAGCAGGGATAGGAGATAATTTAGCACATTCAAGGACTACGTGGACTCGCCTTCATTGCGACCACTACGGGAAGCCGAAGTCCAGCTAAAACATAGCCAGAAGCTTATTGTAAGGTATGATCGGTGTCTGAATGAATTCTGCCGTCGACACCTTCCATGCGCCTCCAGCAATTGCCAATGGCAACGTTCTGCCAACAACGCTACTTCTTCGCCAACCAGTCAGACATCTCTAGGTATGGTATACTGTAAAGTGGTTTCAGTTTCACCACCCATAGGGCCTGTCCACAAACACTGCGGTATCACCAGCACCCTGCGACTCCCTAAGCCCAGTCTCGGAGATGGACTTTAGGATCGATCCAATGAGCCCCGGGCTCGGTCGACTTCCGGTTCAACACAAAACCAGGTGATTCGACTTCACAACGCCTCACGACTGCAAGCACACACAATGACATCAGGACGCACAATGTATACGTTGGTTGAGGTGAGTAGACGCATACGGGGCCATCAGGTCAATAGTACCCAACATATCAGATGAAGTACGGTGTGTCTCGTACCCGTCCCGTACCGCATATTACATTTCCAGAGCGTACATTTAAACACCACATAAAGCCCTTGCTCATCCATCTCAAACCCAGACTAGAACTTCTCTCGCATTACAATCCCTCTTTACTGAAATGTCCGCATCGCCTGGTGCTACCGTCCGCCTCTTGAACCATCTTCCGAAGCGGGAGGCAACCGGAGAGGTCCTTATGCCTTTCTCTTTCATCTTTCACAAGCTCATCCCACCTCCAGGGCGGTCTTATCACTGGGATCAACCCTGCTGCGTTTACAACCTCGGATCCCTTGCGGTTATGGATCGTCCAAGTCGGTAAGCCTCCCATACCAAGCCTCCCGCCATTTCCTCAATGCTAGGTAGGTATTATCATCATGATATCTCAGCTCCTCTCCCTTGGCCTCCGACGTCTGAGACAACCAAAGGTCATCGGCGAAGTACTCGGTGGTATTCTACTAGGTATTACATCTACATTAAATTACTCTCTCACCATTGCTCAACTCGCTTTGTACTAGGCCCGACTGCATTCGGAAGGATACCAGGCTTTACGGACAACATCTTTCCTGCCGTGTCCCTCCCATACCTAACCCTTGTAGCTGATATCGGTCTCTGTCTCTTCCTTTTCATCATTGGTCTCGAACTCGACATCAGCCTCGTCAAACGCAATGCCCGCATGTCGGTCATCGTATCCTTGGCCGGAATCGCCATTCCTTTTGGTCTCGGAAGCGTCCTCTCCATTCCTATATACAACCGCTTCATCGATCCTTCCGTCCAATTCACCTACTTTATGCTTTTCACAGGTATCGCATACTCCATAACCGCATTCGCCGTCCTCTGTCGTATCCTCACAGAACTCAAATTACTCGATACGCACGTCGGTATCGTCGTCATCTCCGCCGGCGTCGGTAATGACATTGTCGGCTGGACGCTGCTCGCTCTGAGTGTTGCACTCGTGAATGCCGGCTCGGGCCTGTCAGCGCTATGGATCTTGCTCGTCTGCGTCGCTTTCACCATATTTCTGTTACTCCCAGTCAAATTTGTCATGCGATGGCTGGCGCGCAAGACTGGTAGCACGGAGAACGGACCCACCATGTTTTACATGACCGTCGTCATGGTTCTCGTTTGGGCTTGTGCCTTCTTCACCGATTCTATCGGTGTGAATGCCATCTTTGGTGGGCTGTGAGGTATCCGGTCGTAACCCTTGTCTGACTCATTCGCAGGTGCATTCCTTGCCGGACTTGTGATCCCGCGAGAGGGTGGTCTTACAATCGTCCTCACGGAGAAACTGGAAGATATGGTCTTGATCCTCTTCCTTCCGATCGTACGTATCTTATCCTGGTTGCCGGCTACATTCACAACTTCGCCATGAAGTACTTTACGTTATCTGGCCTGAACACGGATCTCGGATTGCTCGACGACGGTCAGCCCACTCGAGTAACTCATTTCGCGTGGTTGCTGATACTAGACTGAAAGGTATCACCTGGGCATTCACCATTGCCGTCGTCGTTCTTGCCTTCTCAGGTAAGTTTGGTGGATGCACGATCGCGTCCAGGATAGCGGGTTATAGCTGGCGTGAATCAAGCGCAGTCGGTGCACTGATGAGTTGTAAAGGGTTAGTCGCCAAGTACTCCCGCATCTTTCCTGTCGCTCATCTCTCTGGTAGTTTACTTGAACTCATTGTCCTGAACATAGGGCTGCAGGCAGGTATTCTTTCGCCGAAGGTCTTTTCCATGTTCGTTCTCGAGGCGGTCACTTTGACGTGCATCTCGACCCCCCTCGTGCTGGCACTATACCCCCCTGAACGCCGTGGTGGGGCCGGTGCGACTGCACCGCCAGTGGAAGCCGACGAACTTGGACAAGGTGATGAGAAAGCGTCGATCATTACCGAGGAGCAGCCTTGGCGTCATCGATTCACGGTCGTTCTCGACAAACTCGATCATATCCCCGGTGCGATGGCGCTCACGCAACTCATCCTTCCGCCACGCGGTATCCCGTCTGACATCTCGTCGACCACGACCACGACGCACACGATCGACAAGGCGACGAAGATCCCTGACATGAACTTCGAGGCGCTTCAGCTCATTGAGCTTTCTGATTGGACGTCTGCCATGATGAAATCATCGGTCGCCAACACTTTAGTCCGCACGGATCCCGTACTGGGCATATTCAGGATGTTTGGAGAACTGAATGAGTTGTCTGTCACGACGTCGCTGTCGGTGATTCCATATGACGATTTCGCGCATAGCGTTGCGGAGCACGCACAGAGACATGGGTCGCACCTCGTCTTGCTCCCATGGCTGCTTCTCGCTGCTCCGACGGTCGTCGATACGCCAGAATCCGGCATAAGTGTGACCGGGGGCAAGGGTGACCACAACCCATTCGACGTCCTCTTTGGTAGCGTCTCGGGGAACAAGATGGATACACCTCCGTCGGAGCTGCATGCCCAATTCGTACGCGGAGTGTTTTCACAGAGCAAGACGGACGTGGCGTTGTTCATCGATACGGGGGATCGATCGGGTGTCCGCTTCGGGGGGCCTGTGCATGTCTTTTTGCCGTTCTTTGGGGGACCAGACGATCGGCTGGCACTCGAGCTTGTGGTTCAGCTGTGTTTGAATCCAAGGACGACAGCGACGGTGGTGAGGATGGTGGAACGCGAGGGGGTGGCTGACACGGGTGGGCGTCTTGGAGAGGGTTTCGAACGACCGCCGCTGGTACATTCCAAGGACAAGGTGGATGCGAGCGGTCCGATGGGGCTTATACCGCGCGGCGACGGGACATCGGTACGTCATCTATTTTGTTCACCAGATCGACGGCTGACTCCCCCGCTCTCTCTCTCTTATTCAGATGATCGGCTTTCAGGGTACGATCCACAGTCGACAGACAACCCAGACGCGTCTGCACTCTGAAACAGCCGATAACATTGTCTGGTCCAAATACACTGCCTCGCCTTCTTCTTCCTCCACCACCACCTCCTCGTCGGCTACCCACACCAATACACACGCCGATGCCGCCACCCCCGCCCTCCGCGATGCCCTCTCGCGGATCCACTTCTCCGACGCGCACACGCCAGGACTACTACACGCTGCCATCCGCCACGCTCGTACCCTCCGGGAGACCTCCCCCCGACTCCTCATCATCGCTGGCCGGTCGAGACGACTCGTAAAGGAGAGCCACGACGCGGAGATGAAGCGGGTGATGGAGAACTGTCGGTCGGGGGTCGGGGTGGACGTCCTGCGGAGGACGATTGGGGACGTCGGGACTGCGATGGTCGTGGCTGTTGGGTCGGCGAGTGGGGTTGTGGTGGTGCAGGCTGCCGAGGTGGGTCGAGATCATTGAGCGTTGAATATGTGCTGGGTGCTGGGCGCTGCATGCTATGGAAGAGTCGTCGATACTATAAGTTACCCATACAACGTATGATCTTGCTTTGCGTCGTAATTACCCGTGATTTCAAGTTATGGTCTGGAGTCGGTCTCAATTGAATTCGATCTTGGTGCGCACGGGCGGAGTGGTAGGAAATGATCATGGAACAAGAATACAATAGGAGAGATACCGGGAGAGGAATAAGATAGGAAACGAGATTCATCGCACGATTCATGCCTTCTTTCCCTTGTCCTTCTTCTCTTTCTTGTCCTTCTTGTCCTTTTTCTCCGTCTTCTCCGTCTTCTCCTTCGATGGGCTGGGCTGTCGGAGGGTGAGTCAACACAAGGAATGACGCACGCACACCACCGAACACACCTCCGTTATTGCCACGGCAGCCTTCTTCTCTGCCTTGGCGGCTTTCTTGAGCGCCTTTTTCTCCTCCTTGGACAACTTGACCTTCTTGACCGGCCGTTCCTCCTCCTCCTCGTCCTCATCCACGTCACTCTCGCCATCAACGTCCATCGCCTCGCTTGACTGCCGCTTCTTTCGTTTCTTCTCCTCCTTATCCTTGTCCTTGGCTCTCTCCTTTTCGTTTTCCTTGTCCTTGGTCTTTCCCTTGGTCTTCTCCTTCCCCTTATTTTTCTCCTTGTCCTTGTGTTTACTCTTCTTTGGCGGCGGTGACGCCTCGATCAGAGGTAATATGGGCTCGGCATCGTCCATCTCCACATCGTCATCCCGTTGCGGCGTCTCGGCCTCCTCCTCCTCCTCTTCGTCCTCGTCGTCATCGAGCGCAAGGCTATCCAACACACGGCGAATCGCATCTGCGTTCTTCGAGGGCGGTGTACCTGTTTCGAAAAATGCGAGACGTTCTTCGACTTGTGCGCGAAGGGCTTCGCCGAATTTAGGGGTGGGGTTGTCTAGGCGTTGGGAGATACGTCGGTTGGGCGTTCGTAGGCAAAAGGAGAAGGGATTGAATGGAAAGGGGGATGGAACGTACCCGTGTAACAATCTATTCGCGAGGCAATCGAACACTTGTTCGCCAAGAAGCGTGATATTCGGCCCTTGTGTTTCGCGTCGGCACGACCGATGAAGGAGGAGTGGTACAGGAGACCATACTATGATCGTGTGGGATGAGATGAGAACGAGTGATCAGTTGTAGCCACCGAGCTTACCTTGGGTGTGTTCCCTTTTGTCTTGAGCGCTCGGAAGAGAGCCTTTTCGGCGCCGAGGATCTGGACGGTCGAGGCGGGGTATTTGCTGAGGTTGGTGAGACTACCTGCGTGACTGATCAGTCGTGCGCCGATGCGTTCTCCGAGGAGGGCCGTCAGTGATGGTGCGACGAGGTTCATTTTTTCAGACAGATAGGCGATGAGGGATTTGCGGTAATCGGCGATGGAGATGACGCGGGCGGCAAAGGCGGAGATGTTGAGCATGTCAATGTCGGAGATGGACGACCCCATGGACCCACGTGAGGCGTCGAGGATGTTTTGTGCGAGTGTTGCGTTGTCGTCGACGATGGTCGTCAGTTCGGGGAGTTTGTCTTCCGACAAGGTGTCCTTGTCCCCGATGAACTGCGCGACACGTGCATATTGGTAGTTATCCGACACGAGCTTGATGAGTTCGGGGAAATGATACCCATACCACTCCCGAATACGCATCGCAAAAAGGTTGACGTCCTTGTCGAGTTGATCGAGAAGTGCGATGGCTTGGATGATCATATTGTCCACCCGGTTCACGTTGAACTTGAGTTTAGCACGGGAGAAGGAGTGGCCGAGACCGAGTTGGGCTTTGACGAGGTCGTTGGCATCGAGGCCCTTGACGAATTTGTGGGCGTGTTGACGGATGCCGCGGAGGATTTCTTGGGCGTCCTCGGAGGCGTCGCATTTGAGGCCTGTGCCGTCCGAGATGGCGTTGGCGAGCGCAGAATCGTGGACAATGAGCTTGACTTTGGAGGATTTCTTGCCGCCTTTGGACAGGTTGAGCTCGAGGAGGGATTTCAGCTGGTCGTTCAGTATGCCTGTCTCAGAAATTCCTCATGAGCACCCAAAAAAAAGAGAATAAAGAGAAGTCAAGACGAATCAAGCTAACATACGCACCCTCGGAAACGTCGTTGATGTTCTCGAGCGCGTCAGCGGCGCTCTTGAACGGGGAAAAGCTGACGAGGGAGACCATCTTGGTGAACTTTGAAAAATCGCTGATCGAGTCTTGTACGGCCTTGGTTTGTGAGCCGACCGCATCGTGAAGTTTGACCTCGAAGATGGCATAGCCCGAGGCCGTCTCGAACAGCGCGTGGGTCGCCATCGTGTGTGTGGAGCTCGCCGTCGACGCTGACCTCTCAAAATTTGGTGAGTTGGTACGCCAGACCCGTTTTGGGCATTTGCTCACACGGTTCGCTGGTACTGCCGAGCGTGTTGGAAAGCTTGCACGGTGTTTGCACGCTCCACCACCGCCGTCTTCATCGATTTCAACGTTTTGGGGACGTTTGAGGCTGTCTGCCCCTTCATGGTGTGTACCTCGTGGCTATACTAATCGTTTTGTTTTGTTTTATCTGCCAACGCCGTTGTTGCTTGGCGCCGTGGCGCTGCGGACCATGAGCGCTGAGGGGCGGTGTGAACAGGAGAATCGCCTAGGGCTGCGGGTTCCATCATATGGAAGAAGAAGCCACCATCATATGTCTCCCCAGATTGGTTCAAGGCATGGGACAGACCAGAGACGCAATGTCATTCTTGTCGACAGCGCAGGGATGGCGAGTCACGGCAAACATTCTCTTCCCCATCCCTTTGTTGGGCCAATGCATTCCATTTTATTCGCGGACGACTCGGCCATGGAGCTCGTGCCCAGTCGGGGCATGGCCTTGGTCGCCCATTTGTGCAAGAATGGGATGTTTCCAACACGGAAACAGGAGGGCCCGTTGGCAGCACGGATCTGCCAATCGGCCGATGACAAGCCGTAGTCATCTGCCTCGCCGTATTGGTTTCGGGGAACTTGCAGCGGCCATCAACACTATCTTTGCCTCCTGCAGGCAAAGCATCCAGATCTAGTTCTCAGCACGAGGATTGATACAGAGAACCCCATCGCACACCAGACAACAGCGCGTTCGCCTCATGCGATCTCATACAAACGTTGTAGCGATTGCCCGCGTTTTCGGCCAGGCCTCCAGGCCTCATTTTTTGGGTGCGTCACGGTCGGTTCCTACCTGCCTAAACGGGGCAGCAGCATCTAGGATGTATGTTCCAGAATATGCATGGGGCATGTCTTGTACCTGAGTTACCCCATGTGTATACAGTGTCCATGGTTGCTGTGGGGGAGAAGCTTCGGGAAGTGACTCGGTGCTACACTGCACCGTGCACCGATCCAGTGTCCTTACGAGACACGCTTGACTCGGCGGTGTCCAGATTGTCGGAGAGTCCTATAGGGTCACGTGCCGCGATGTGATTGGACACATTCTATTGGGTCCAATGTATTTACAGAGGCCGCCTCGTGTCTTGCCTCGAGGGGACTTATAACTCGCGTCTTCCCTCTCCCTCTCTTATCCGCGTACCTCCAGGTCCTAGGAGCTCGACTGCGCGGGCCACTGCGGTCACTCTCCAACCGAACTCGCTCGTGGTTCGGCTCCTACATTCATATAGGTGCGATCGCTCTCGATGCCATACAGCCCTGCGAGGTTTGCTCACCGTCTCGCTCCAGGACCTGTTCTCTCCGCACCACATCACACCCCGCATCCCCCTTCGTTCTGCCACGACACTTTTATATTTGATCACGATCGTCATGTTCAAGTCTCGCCACTCCCCAACCAGCCCAGGTTTCATCCCGGACACCCCAAAGCTTCGAAAGCTGTCCCTCCCAGAGGAGCCGTGCATTGGCCCCTCGCGTCCTGCGACAAGTGCCGACATGCGGCGGCCGCAGACTCCCGCCATGGTGCCGGCATCATCCTCCAGGGCCAACCCCACTGCTGGACAGCCCGCCAAGCCCCTGAAATCTATCCTCAAGGGAGGCAGGAACGCATTGCCCCGCGACTTGTATGACAGCGATGGAGAGACAATAGCTGCCAAAAAGGTTGCTTGCTCTCGGTACAACGTCCCTAACGTGTTGCCGCCCGGATCGCACTTGGGTGAGTACACGTCCCCAGACATCACCTCCCTTATCACTTTTCTTTCTTCCCACGCTCAAACCCGTCTCATTACATACACCTTATCTGATCAATTGTGGCAGTGCCCATGAAACAGCCCGCGTTCGATTTGCATTGGCTGTTGCTTCCCTTTGATTCACGACGATCGAAGCGACTCCTTCGTTTTGATATGGCCTTCCCGGTGGATGAAATAGTCTTCCAGGACCCTGGTCGTCGGACGAAAATCTCCGAGGCCGAGCTGAATAAACTCGCGGCCAATGGTACCATGACGAAGATGCTCATCACGTTCGAACGCAAGCCGTTCTCTTGGGAGGTGGACGTCAAGAACTCCCGCGGGATACGTTGCCGCGATGTGTTTGAGGCGATATACAAGGCCTTCAACGAGCAGCTCACTCTCGAGGAGCATAGGCTGGTCCGCGACCGCAGGGCAGTCGAGGACGCTTTTCAACTTCGCTGCAAACTCGCTCCCGGCCTTCCAGCGGTCGAGCGTTCTTTGGGGTGGAAGAGAGTGGACGTCCTTTGCCATCGCACGATCTTCCTTGGCTTGACGCAACCAAAATCGGGCAGCGATTGGGTTTTGAATCTTGGTACACCTCCTCGTATCCCTGGCCTGTCATTATGAACACCTAACGATCTCCATGTATGCTAACGACCACCTGGTACGTGCGCATCCTCGGTACTTGATGGAACACCCACGCTCACCTCCCTAATCAGGACTGGCTCCCTGTATACTCGTGCACGTTCCTTCATACCATCAACCACACCCACATCAGTCGCCACATTCGCATTATCGCATGTTTTCTTGTTTTCTCTGATACCCGTTCGTCGGTCTACTACCTACATCTGGTTTTAAGTTTATCATACTCTTTCGGTGGCCTAAGTTGCCACTAGGGTCAGGCGTTCCAACTAACGCCTCGCCTCACACATGTTTATCCCTCTTTCCCCAGACGCTTTTTTGCGTCTGTATACCGTTCTATGCTGTCTTCTTTTCTACCTTGAGAGGACATGTATGATTCGGGACATTGTAGCGTTAACTCGCGTTCCCCGTTCCTGGTGTTCGTTTTATTCGTCGCATCAGTCTACACATGTAACCAGCATGTCAATACCCTCACAGAATATGGATACGGATCTCATCCGATGGAAGGGCAGAGCATATCTGCCTATCTACAGCATGCGGGACTTGAAAATGCCACGCACGATGGTCCCTTGTCCCGGTCGGCCGGACACCCTCAACCTCTGCACTTTGCAACGAGTGATCCCGTGGCGTAGTCGTGGCCAGCGGAGAACATGATAGAAACCCAGAGAAGGGCCCATGAAAGGACACGAGACATGGATAACGTGGAACCCTGCGCAGCGACGCGCGCCGGAGATGGTCGATAGGAGAGGGCAACACCTTCCGAGAATCGGAAACCGACGGACGATGGGATGACCTGGAACCGGGTCATCTATGGAACTTTGGAGTAAAACCGTACAAAAAGAGGACGACACGCGCACGAACGGTTTCTATACCACCTGCCGCGTGTTTGACCGGCGTAGAAACGTTGGATGGGCGTGCTGTTCGAGTCCTTGCGAACGGCAGACAGCGATTGGACGCGTTCTCACCTGTCTACTCTTTTTATGTTCTTGATTTGACGTTCGTGGAGTACCCTAAATATAAGGGTGTCCTGATTCCGGAAAGTAGATCCCGGGAGAGAGGAGACTCGAAAACGGATCCCTACTCTCGTGTGAAATTGGGGCGGTGTGGTAAAGGGATGGCGGTAGAGAATTCTTCTGTGTGGTAGACTGGACCGGTCTGGGTCGTTCTCTTCGACGGACATACCTGCATGAGATGATCGACCCACCAAGGGGTTGTGTGAGAGATTGCCCTGTCCGTGGAGGGGGAGGCCGGGGGTGGGGGTGGGGTCGATCGTCGCGTTCTAGGCACGCGTGGCGCTGAAAGTTGTCGCGGAGTAACTAGTTGCGACTCACCCCCTTTCGAGTTGAATTGATCAAACGTTCAACTTGGCTGGGCGAACGAACGCTGGGCCAAGTTGACAGCGATGTGTGGACGATCTGGGAAGACATTTGACAGCGGCACCGTGATGTCCTTGGTATCGTTCAAAACGTTGGTGGTGAATACCTGGCATGTTCAGGTTGCTACAAGTGAACGCCGGCTGAGCAGGGAGAGCAATACACCGGACCGGAGGTTTTCGGGATACATCCACACGTTGAATATATCTCCGACTGAAAGTGGTTCACCGTAATCGCTCCTGGCCACGTCAAAACTGCGCAAAGAAGTAATGTATCATCGAACAATCGTTGACAGTGCTCCATGAAATTATAAGACGACGAGCTTGAGGCTTGAGTAGACGTATGACGAGACAAGCCTCGAGTTACACAGATTCAAACTCCGACCCTCTCTAATATTGGAGGCGATACGACGGGCTGACATGGGCTGGAATATCACCTCGAATTCAGTTGTCTGCTGTGCAGTTGAGCCAGAGAGCCGCTATAATTTATCCGCAAAGACTGGTCTTTTCCCGTCCTTCTATTACCCCGCGGCGAGGTCGTGTACCCCACTGACGACGGCGACGATGGAATACGTGCCAGTAACTTACTACTCGCCCCAGGTCCCCGATGTGTTTATCGCTCTTTCGTGGATAAGGTAAGTCGTTGGGTGATTGTAGCACCGCATGACACTGGCCAAGTACGATTTTCAGGGCATAATGGATGATGGGGCCCCCAGTTGCCAATCCATTCTGTCTGTGTGTTCAACACCGCATCGTGGGCTACAAAGGCCAAGCACTGGCGATGGCCGCCAATAGCCCAGTAGGACCAGGCTTGGCATTGCTAGGATGTCAACAGAACCTTGGCATACTCACAGCGGCGTCACTGACCGTTTTTTAGAATCCGAACGACGACTGAAAAGTGAATACAGCAGGTTCCGTCTCAGAGGCAGTACCAGTGAGCGTACATGTACTGGACAGATCACAGCAGTGGACTGCCCGATCATTATTCGGACAACATATGACATTTTGCAGATCGTTGTCAAGTTGATTTTTGAAGTTGATCTTATCGTGGCTATGACCCACAAGATAGAGCCGACTCGGATCAACTTTACATCGATTTTCAAGGGGCGTGGTGCATGGAAACGGTGGGTCGAGGACTATACAACTCCAAGCTGCTCGTCATGTTTCCCAGCTTTCCTCCGTTTTCAATCCTAGGGCTGTACCTAGTGCAAGACTTCTTCTTCGTGTAATAGTTGTCCGTCGCAACCACGTCCCTCCGACATCTGTCTTTTAAAAACGGTCCAGTAGCGTCCAGCACTGGGTCGGGTCCACCATAAAAGGTAACCTGTGCTGTAAGAGTTTTTTTAGGATTGCTTAGAGGCCTCCCTAGCCAATGAGAGGGCCAGCTTAGCGGTGAAAGAATCGTTGGACTGCCATTCATTTCAGTTGCCCTACAGATGGACCAACGAATTCCCCCAAAAGCCAATTCTGGTCCTCACACCATGGCTTCGGACAAGTCTTTGCGATCGCACGCAGGCCACGCTTTCGTATCAAACTCGATATCTACATTTTTTAACGAATCCGAGATTCTCTCCGATTTTCAAAACGCCATCAAATGGAGGGTGAATCGGATGCGGCATTTGAAACAATGTTTCTCTCCGCATTTACGAGCACTAACTTACCTTCGTATCGCGTTTTCTCGCAAGGGCTCCGTAGGATGGCCTCGATCGAAAACATGACACATGTGCGCTTCAGCGTCAGACTATGAAGGCTTTACATCCAGCCAGCAAGTGTGGGGGGATTGAACTACACCCTTTACTCGCTCCGATATCGTTAAGTGGTTGACGGCCTAAAGGACTCGGACGATGGCGACGTCAAACTGAGGGTGCTGGTGTGTCTAATGACACTGGCACCATCAGAATGTTCAACAACATGGTATGTCTATGTCTTTGATACAAGCCCTCTCTTGGCGCTGAGCTGTTCCCAGCATGTCGACAGAGATCCGCTGTACCAGGTATGTAGGGGTATGCAGGATTTTTTGTGTCCAGGTGTTTGCGGCCGGGTTAAACGTGACCTATCTATCTAGTCTCATGCCAATAGGGGTTTCCCTCTCCTTCAACTACAAGTTCTTCCTCTCCGTGCATAAAGTCGAACTCATCAACAGTGTTCTACCATTTTCCATGATTTTTGCCACCCTATCGACGAGCAATGGGATATCTATGGTTGTCGAATACATTTTGACGTGGATGATTTCAAAAATCAAGCTCCAGGTGAGCTACGTTTCTTGAGATACTCTCAGAGATGTCGACCGCTTAATGCTGATCAGATCCAGTTACATTGGGCCGGACGTTGAGATTCAACCACAACGAGGCCTTCCTTGCGCTCGCATATTGCCATCGGGACGCTCGCTTGCACAAATCAGGCGCCATCATAGAGCTTTGCTCGTAGTTGTTCCAGAGGAATCCAAGTACGACAAACAAACAGTACTCGCATTTCATGTCCCTTCAAGTGGAACATCAAAATTGGTGGAAAATATGAGGTCGTGTTGACAAAGAGAGATGGACTCTTGAGATACCCTCTCGGGGACGTTATCGAAGTTGTCGGCTTTCATCCTCGCGATGACCAACCGGTCATACATGCGTCCATAGAGGTCACCTACTTGAAGCATTCCACTTACCTTCCCCCAACGTGAAAGCGACGAGGGTGAGCAAAGGAGCCGATTCGCACCAAGGTTTGCTAAGCCACCGACTCGCATTCTGTCGCGTTTATATACGTCTTGCCGCCGAGATCGTGACAGGACGGGAACTCTTGGATGCGCTCAGCTCGACTTCGGATTCATTCGGAGTCGTCTCCGAATTTTGCGTCTCCTAAAACTATCGCGAGAGTATAGCCCGTTGCTACTTCGTGGAACCGCATGGCGAGCTGGGTAGGTTCGCTCGTTTGTATGCTGGGCTGCTAACGCATGTGCGGGCGTCTTTCCCCCCTTGGGCGCTTCACCGAGCTCTGTGTCTCAGGAACTATAGAAACGCAGGCTGGGAGAGGAAAGTAGCCCCTCCGGTGGTGCGCGTACTTAGACACTGTGGGCACGTTTGACGAGTCCAGAGACTGGAGGGTGTCTGTGACCGGGGTGGCTTCTGGTCAAATCAAGGTTCCCCTCGTGGTATGGGGCGAAGAGATTCGGAACTGGCGGGTCGTCCAGGAATCCTAGACGGTTTGGTTGCATCATTCCGGCATGTTCATCGCAACCCCCCCTTTCTTTCTCAATATGTCACAATGATGGGTACAATTTTGCAGATAAAAGGCAAGTTGTTTTACTGAAATGCTTCTATATTTATTCCCTAACGTGATAGAACATGTACGCGAGGGTTGTGTCCGGGATGGCATTACTATTCGCTTTCTTCAAGTTGAGTGAGTACCTGGATCAAGAGTTTGGCCGGACACGCTATAATCCGATCGCCAAGTACTATCGGAGATACAGCCGATTCTCGTCTGTCAGTCGTTTTTTTAGAACATGTTTCGAGACCAGAGCAGTAGCGTACGTACCGTGGTCCATTTTCACCACCTATCATCGGACAGGTTCTGCATGCCGGTAGGACCTGGACCTCGTTGTGCGCTAGAGGAATGCGGGATATTTGCCGCAGTTCTCTTGGTGCAGTCAGATAGCCACTCATAACTTATCTCTTGAGTAGGGCAGTTACGTGATCGACGCTCGCCGAGGGGCCGGGGGGTGTTCGTGGACCTCTTCTGAATTGCCGTTCGATAATGGGCAAATTGGATAGATGCATTTTGTCAGCGTGTGAGGCATCTCCGGTCGCTTGGAAAAAAGGAAAAAGACGTAGCGTCGCTTTTTTTCGTGGATCGTATCATCTGTCTGAGCTTGGGGTCGTTGGGTCGGGAGTACGGTAGTCTAGACGACGGTGAAGTGAATGGTTGTGCTGTTTCGTCTCTTGGAGGCGTCAGGGTCAGATCTCACTGACTTACTATCGGGGCACATTCACGCTCGCGCCCACATTCAGGGAAGCGAAATCAGACAAGGGAAGTCTTGGGCCCCCCGGTCCGAGCCAGACTCCGAGCGTCGCGTCGTGTCGCCGTGGTCACCAATGTTCATACCACCACATCGAGCAAGAACAATCGAGAGAAGGCTGGTCAAACGTCCCCGTGGGCGTCGTTATACAAGTTTGAGGGATCCAAATCGACGTATTGAAATCTCCGGGGTGGGTCGGGAAGACGACCCCTTTGTATGCCGACTCGGATCTCGATGCAACGAATCTCGTTATGGCGTGTTTCAAACGGTCCCGCGGACGTATGCAATTTTATCCCGAGGCAATACAAATCAGCCAGCCCCTTGCGTACGGAATAGAATGCGTCAGGGGTGGAGGATTTGAGCGCATCTGCTTATACGGACCACGGGTGTTGTTGATCCAAATCTGTCCTCTCGTTGGTAGCCGTTCGTACTACCACGTGCATCGCCTCGCCGATTTTGTTCAGAATATTTTCTTGATTTGTCCTTGACCCGCTCTGGGTGTTCATCAGCCATGGATTCAGGGACGATGATCTGACAGGAACACGCGCGTCTATTCGTTCGCGCACTCCGGCGATCAAGGTAGTACTGTATCTCCGCCAGTTTCGATGGAATGGAAGGGGTGCTACGGACCGAAATAATCGGGTGTCTTCCTGTGTAGGAAGCATGTGAGGACAACGTAAAGCAATGCGTAACAGGCATCCCACAGGAAAGAAGGAACCGACTGAAACAAAAAAAAATCCATCAAAAATCTAACACCAATCAATGAGCTGGTTCGATGACTTGGTCAGCATGATCATTTGATGGTGCATAGTTTAACGAGGCTTGAGGTGGGGAGACGGGAGGGAGCTGCACTCAAGGTGGGTGCGTCGCTTCTGCGAGCCTCCCTTGGATGGTGGTTGTGAGATGCAACGATAAAGAGATCGAGTAATGGAGTACGTTCATGTCAAACACAGGCAAGCTTTCAAAGTTGGAATAGTAGACAGATGTGTGTTGCATCGGAAATCGATCGGGCTAGATCAATCAATCAAGGCAAAGAGTAAGGGACCTACATAGGACAAGCATGGGTAACCGTCCACTCGGCCAACATGTCAGAGGTGACAGTGTGGGACGCGGAGAGAGCATCCATGCCTGTTAGGCCAGCCTTCGAGTTGGAAGGCGTAGCGTCTGCGACGAATTCGAACGTATGTAGGAGAACAAGCCTTCAAGTTGAAGGTGAAAATGAACAAGCGTGTCGATCCAAACAGTGGCAACTTGAACGACGCCACTGAGCACGGGATCGGAACCTCTGTCGGGTCAAGCTTTGTTGACACTCGCCTCAACCTCGTAGTGCCTCTTAATCCTGACGTTCAGCAGGTGGGTTCTTTGCGGGTGGTTCACTAAACGTATTCCAGATATTCGAAAGTGGTAGGTCAGTGTCACAATGGGTCCAACCCCTGATCAATTGAGCTTCTTGATTACCATGGCTGTGATCCAGACCTCGTAAATTTCAGGCTACTTCAGAATTCTTATTCGCTACCTGGACGGAGCCTTTCATCCATACACACCAGGAGCAAACTCAGCCTCGGTGAACGGCTCGCGTGCCTTCACAGAGAGTGTTTGGCATTGGGTGGGACCCGTACGGCGGCTAAATTCTTCTACCTTCAGCATGGCATGGTCATCGGCATCATCGGTTTAACGTCTTTCCACGAGAGGAGGGTGAGGACCACTGTGATTGACTAAGTGCTGTGCGTCTATCAGACGATCTCCGAGCGATAGCTTCAATATATAGCTTATTACCCTGTGGGACACGATCATTGACCTCTTCCCCAGACCTATCCCCAAGTGCGTCAGATCGGGTCACGATTTCCGTTGTTGCGGCGATGTCTGAATTATCCAGGTCTTCGCATTTATTCCTCCCGATGCCATCACGCATATCACGAGGATCATCGGGGTGGATACAGCGGATATATTCAATATTTCCCAGGGAGCTTTCAGTGTGTGGGCTGGGGTGTTGTGGTGAATGCATGTTCTGTGTTCGCAACCACAATCCAGTACGTATCTACTAGATGTTTGTGGTATACGCTAAAGACAGTGGTATGGGCTTTGGTACTTTGACCAGTAGCATCACCGTTCATGCCTTTCATAGCTGCTGGTCGGGGTGAATGTATGGGATAATCACTTTTACGATCATGACTTCTGTCAGAAAATATCCTTCGATTTGGGTAACTCAATACTACCAGAAGAACTTGTGCAATATGTCTCGATTATCCTTCGGATGTAAGTGTGTCCTCCTTCACGACCTGTCTTGCTTCCAGGCCTGAGTAGACCATACACGCAGCCCAAGTTACCATACTTTCCCACCACGACAAGGGAGAAAGCGAGTTTCCTCCGCCGTGATCGGTGCACGCCTGAGTAATTGATCAAGCGTGTAAAAAAAATGTTACTCTTATTCCCAGCGCATCAATGCCACCAGGAGCCGACTTTTGACAGGGCACGGACATGTTTTATCCACCGGGTCCCTCTGTGGCATCGGACCGATTCCGCGAGTGCCGGATTACATTGCAGAGCACTCGCCAATCAGCATCCAAATCATCTTCTGCAACGTGTTCAGGCTGGTCGAACCTTTGATTAGCTATAGTGTCATCGCCTGCCCGATCTGAACAAGACGTCAGATACAGCCCTCGGAATGATTCCAACGGCTAGGTGAAACGCGAACATTACTGTCAAACCGGCGAATTTCGTTGACGCCATGACAGTACTTACTCATCTCACGGGTCCCGTCGGTCTGAGTCCCGACTCATATCGTCGTCGGCGTATTCGTGTTCCTCGCACACTGTAACTGCCACGCTCACATGTTCCGTCCGAACCTTCTTTAGTCTTGCGAATCTTGCGATACTGATTATGAAGTGGCGTGTCTAATCCAAAATAGCAGAAAAAAATATACTATTCGTTGGACCCACTTGAGAGACACTTTGATCCGGTTTCGGATGACGACGTGAGGTCGGAAGGGTGTTGTCCGAATGAGCGAGCTTCCAACAGACAATCAGATGTTACCTGAGAACAGACGCCGCTATGAGGTTCAAATAGACACAAACCATGAGACGCCCGGCCGCCGAATCCAAGAAACAAGGAAAACGTTGCCTTGCAAGGCAACGCTAAGAATGTGCCAGAGTGCCATGGATTAGCCAGTTCGATATAACCACCACGGCGGCCACAACGATTCGGAACCGGTGCAATAAAAACCGGTGCTGCGGGATGGTCAATGCGATCCAGCTTCGACGAGTCGACTTTCTGTTCGGCGTTTTCCTTTTGGGTTGAATGGTGGACAAGCACTCACTGCGCGTGGGTATGATTGCTAACCCGACTACAATGAGCCGCCGTAGAGGATATGGGTCTACTTGGCCCTGGAGACTGGGGAAAGCCGTACGGGAACAGAATAGCCAATCGAGTGCACTTGTCACACATCGCCTGAGAGACTCCGCTGTCATATTCGCAGGAATGCGGTGATCAGCCTATAACATCGCGTGATTCTGACCGCCCACATTAACCCGGCAAGTCTCTCTGAGGTCGTCTGAGAGCGAAGGCTATTTCTGAGGACGACGAGCAATACCCGTTCGTCGTGGTCGAGCGCTGTATTCCCTTGGACCACGGTTGTGGAAAAGGGGAACCCACAGCCAGAGTATGACCAAGCAGTGGCAGTTCGATCGTTGATGACATATATCATCACTCAGCTCGCTCGCTTTCTCATCACCATCTACCGTCATGACTACCTCCCTCGATCTCCTCAAGCAGACCGGCACCATCGTCGTCTCAGACAGTGGTGACTTTGCCCGTGAGCGTGCCGTTTCCCATGGAGAACGCCATCGCTGATATAGGCTTGCGATCTTATCAGTGATCGATGCCTACAAGCCACAGGTGTGTGTACCAGATTTCATTTACCCAGGGACATGTCGCATAACGAGAACCGAGTAGGATGCGACCACGAACCCATCCCTGATTTTGGCCGCAGCCAATAAACCTGGTTATGCGCGCCTCATCGACGTCGCCGTCAAGTACGGAAAGAGCAAGGGTGGTTCCCTCGAGGACAAGACCAACGCCGCCTTGGACCGTTTGGTATGAATGGAAGCTCTTTCTTTTTGCCGCACTCTTTCACACCACCACCACCCTCATTTAGCTGGTCGAATTCGGAAAAGAAATTCTCGCCATTATTCCCGGGCGCGTGTCGACGGAAGTCGACGCTCGTCTCTCCTTTGACAAAGAAGGTACCATTGACAAGGTAAATTGGCCTCGATCAGGCGAACACGTAATTCGGCAAGCAAGCTGATGACCTTGACTTCTTCTCGTCATCCAGGCCGAAGAGCTCATTGCCCTCTACGAATCGATCGGTATCAAGAAAGAACGTATCCTCATCAAGATCGCATCGACGTGGGAGGGTATCCAGGCAGCGCGCGTCCTCGAAAGCAGGGGCATTCACTGCAACCTCACGCTTCTCTTCGGATTCACTCAAGCCGTTGCCTGCGCCGAGGCAGGCGTCACCCTCATTTCCCCCTTTGTTGGTCGCGTAAGCAGACTTTTTATTTCTATTCGGATCTTTCCAACATGTCCCTCACGTTTTTTTTCCAATTCATTCTTTCCAAATAGATCCTCGACTGGTACAAGAAGTCGACTGGCAAAAACTATGAAGGTGATGAGGACCCTGGTGTCGTATCGGTCAAAAGGATTTTCAACTACTACAAACAACACAAGTACCCGACCATCGTCATGGGTGCCAGTTTCCGTAACGTACGTTAACCCCTCTATCCTTGTTCTGACAACTCACCAATTTCCCCCTCCGCCGATCGCATCACCCTGGTTGGTTTCCAACAGATTGGCGAGATTAAAGCGTTGGCTGGTGTCGACTTCTTGACCATTTCCCCCGCCCTCCTCGAGGAACTCAAGAATTCTACGGACCCTGTACCCAAGAAACTGGATGCCTACGGAGGTGGGTACCACTCACTCGATCGCCTCGATATGCGAAGGGGGTCTCGGTTGGCTGATTTGTCCCTTTTTTTGTTTTTGTTTCCTGTGACCTTCCCCTGCCCCTTTTGCACGTTGCCTTGTTATGTACCCCCCTTTTCTCATTCTCGTCACTTCGTGCCTTTTGGATAACGCATATTGATATTTTTATTTTATTTTTTCATTCATTGGATTTTAGCGCTCGAGGCCATCCCCAAGGTCTCCTTCGTCGACAACGAGCCCGAATTCCGCTGGACCCTCCTCCAAGACCAGATGGCCTTTGACAAGCTCCACGAAGGCATCAAGAAATTCGCAGAGGACGGGGAGACCCTCAGGGTCCTCCTCCGTCAGAAAGTCGCTGTCTAAAGGAAATGAACACGGATAAGCACTCGTCAAAGTTTATTTTTCGTTTCCCACTTTCCCCCTTCACCCTGTTTTGTGTCTTCTTTCTTTCTTTAGATTGTAATGTACGAGTGAAGAGAAGAAAAAAACGTTATCGTACGAGGGGAGGTCGAGTATGAATAGAATGATGGCTGTATTGTTTTCTTTGGTAACGTGCCACTCCATCGATCATCCATCTCCGTGGTTAAATGGCGAGTTGGCCGGCCTCGATGTCTTCCATTCTGAATTTTAACTACTTACGGGTGGTGGTGTGATTGTTGGATGCCGTCAATAGTTTCATAACACCGGGGTCCATGCCAACGACATCCCCCATCCCTCGGAATTTCGAGATCACGACAATCAGCAAAGAAAAAGTCCAGAGCGCAAAGTTAAAAAAAAGAAGAGGCATTAAGATTCGTCGTGGCTAGAAAAGTACAAATGACCAGTTGTCTATTAATTTGTAGTGTAAACGATAACCGATGGGTGTCATGGATACTACAAGACGATGACGGACGCAAGAGAAGGAGAATATTGTACGAGAGCAAGGAAAATCCCTTGCGAGCGTTGATGGTCGTGCTCGCATCAGGAAGACCTGTCATACATGCGAGGGTGGAGCAGGGAGAATGGTTCTGTGTCATCCTAGCCGATCGAGTCAGCACGAATCCCTCGGGGATGCGTGGTAGGAAAACGTACGAACGGGGAGGGTTCTTGGAGAGATGTAGATCCATCGAAAATCCGGTCAGAGTGCCAACACCCCCAAATCCCACTCTTGCCTCGTCACACACCCGACAGACCTACACACCGGACAAGACACCTCGACCAGTGGCTCCGTCTTATCTTCACCACCCCACCCCGCAACACGCTCTGCGCTGACCAGACAAGCAGGATGGAAGGCATGGGCACATACAGATACATGGCTATCATTTTCGTGGTCAGGTAGCGGGTGGATAGATACTTGCTTCGTCAATGACTCAGATGGCTCGGGATAAGGATCGTCGTCAGAAGGGCCAACACCACAACTCGTGTCAGAACAACGCAAACCCTGCTCTCGTTCTCGCTGTTCGACACGTTGTCGCAATGAGGGACCAGGGGCAGACGGGAGAGTCCATGTTTTTCTCTCCCGGGGCATAGGACGTGTGGGTCGGAACATGTTTGGACGGAGTGGAATGATCGGAACGACGCGAGGATTGCCCATTGGAGGAGGGACGGGCCCCAGCCCGGCTGCTTCGGGCGCTGGCCTAGCTTGTGGTTGTGGTTGTGGTTGAGCGCCTGCCGCAGGTGTAGCACCCGGAGCTGGAGCGGGTACAGGCCCTTGTCCATTTACCACTGGCGGGACCATATTCCGAGTCGAACGCAAAAGACCCTCGATCAATGAATGTAGATCTTGGGCAAGCCCATTGGGGTTTGGAGCGCCATTTCCGCCAGCGGCACCGGCGCCCGCTCCGCCATCGTCAGCACCATCGGCACCCTCGGCGTTATCACGGGCATCACCACCTCGTTCTTCAGGAGGTGGACCACCAACAAACATATCAAACCCTATCGTCAAGACATCCATACCTATAGGCGCAAACGGATACTCATTAGTCGAGCTCGGCAGAGAGACTGTGCGCGAATGCGGCGCGGTGGGGGGAAATGACATACCCTGGTTGTCACCTCCAGGTGCTTGCGCTGCGTTTGGTCTCAGAGGTACTTGAATGGCGGGGAAAGACAGTATAGGGATTCCAGGCATGGCGACAAATGGATTGAAACCACCCTGTCCAGCGGGGGGAGGGGGCGCAGGACCAAATGGCACCGCGCCTGTTGCGGCATCTGCAGTCATACGTACAGGGTCTACCGGGAGAGCAGCAGCGTCAGCCGCATGAATATCAGCAGGAGGTGCTTCCAAAGGAACTCCCGGCGCAGCTTGAGGGTCAGCTGGCACTTGGTTTGGAACGGCATTATCCGGTTGAGGAGGACCACGATTGAACATCCGTCTAGCCGGAGGAGTATACGTAAGGTTTTCCGGGTCAATGTTGAATCTGCAGGTCGGGCACGTCGCCTGCCTTGCCCTTGTGAACCACGGGATCAGACAAGAAGCATGGAACACGTGAGCACATGGAAGGGAAATAATCTTGGCCGGCTCAGCAGAGGGCGGGTTTGAGGCGGACGTTCCTGGTTCGGATTGGGAAACGGAGACAGGGGGTGCGTCAACGTCCATCAAATGATCGTCCGTATGCGCCTCCGACGACTGCGGCGCCTCGCCTCCCGAACACTGTTGACCACTAAAACTGTCGCCCTCGGCATCCAGTAGAGTGTCCCAGCATATAGCGCATCCAGACGTTCCTTCAGTATTAGAATCCACAATGTGCCCTCCCGGTGCACCTCCAACACGCTCTAACCTCTTCACGAGTCCCATAGGGACGACGTCCAGACCAGCCATAAGCCTCTTTGCTCGCTCCGGGTCTTCGCGCCCCTCATCTAAACCTTGGAACTCTTGGAAGAATGCTGCAAACGATGCCAACAACTCCTCTCGGGCAGCTGCATCCATACCAAACACCCCCGGAGGCCCGCCCTGGCCGCCGCCAGCTGGTCCAGTCCGATTACCCGGCGGAGGTCCAAAGAGCGGTATGGTCAAAGTGAATCCTGCTGTTAAAATCGGGACACCGCGCGGCACGTGACCGGGGGTTGGATTATTGCCTGCAGTTGGCGAATCTGGAGTACCCTCACCAGTATGTGGGTGCTCATGTGGAGCGTCCCCCCCGGGAGGACCGAGGCCAAACAAGGCACCGAACAAGCCCGCTGGAGCACGAGGCAGTTGCTGTCGGTTAGCATTCTGCGGTGCAGCATCGCCCTGTGGAGGAGGACCACCTACACGCTCTGAAGGGTGTCGACGGTCCCTGGCGTCGTCCCCGTCATCGTCCACACGAGCACGTCGAGTACCTGTCATAGGTGGAGGGTCACCTTCTTCATCCGTCCAAACACTATTGGGATCATCGTCGGCGGGGTGGATGTCCTGATGCGGTGGCACTGGGTTGAATGTGGGGAGGCCGGCGTCTGACTCATCCGACGAGTCGGTCGCGGAGCGCAGCTCTGGCATGGAATCCTCGTCTTCGTCGCGCTGTGAATCGAGTTGAAGATGAGGTGGCATATCAATGTCTGCAGGTGGGAACGCAGAAGATATGGATGGCTCAGGCACGGCTGGAGGGTGGGCGGTATCCGTAGGGCAAGTGACGTGTCTGCCACCCACAGAATTCAAAGGTTCGAGGGGTGGCATATTGTTGTTCGTACGACCCCGCGCGCCATTATGCTGCCCACTACTGGAATCATGGTCTCTAGTGAAGGCGTGATTGATATTTCGGAAGACGTTTTGGATCGTAGTCCCGATGTTAAAGTTGTGGGAGAAGTGCCGACCACGAGGGTTGCGATTATTATCTTGGTTGTTGTCGTTCATAGTCGGGGTGAGCAAGACGGTGGTGGTCAGCGAACAAGATGTGAGGAGGGGAGTTTGTAATCTGTGGGCGATATGTGTGTCTTGTTGTCGAGTGCGACGTGCTCTTGGTGACGCTTATTTGTCCCGCTCGCGTAAACACCAGAACGTTCGCCACTGTTCTCGTGCGGTCGCGTGTTCGATCCACGCCAATAGCATTTATTAACACCCATATTACAGTACAGGAAACAATCACAGCGTCTTGGCCTTGCGCTTCTGCCCTCGTTTGCGCAGGTATCGTCGTACAGCAGGCACACCAAACTGCCACCCTCGTCAGCGTCCCGCACCCAAGAGTCGGGGAACGACCTACCCGGACAATCGGATACAGTACCAAAAGTGTTCCCCCGACGATCCACCCCCATTGCACATGCATGGGCAAGGGCTCTTGGAACATTCCTCGGCTCCATTTGATAATCACCAGCATCTCTGTCAAGACCGTGGCAAGCAACAACCAGCAATGTTGTCCCATGCGCCTCGCTTTTCTGTCCGTAGGATGAGTCACGCCTCTTCATGGACCGGGGAACTTACTTTGGGTCATTAATATACTGGTATAACTCCCTCACGGCCGGTAAAGCACATAAGAAGACAAATGCGAGCCTCATAATAACAAGAGGATGATCAGGCTCCATCCATAATAATGACTGGAGTAGCCGTTCATGATCAACAAGACCGATCAAGACCGACATGATAATAGATCAAACATATCGCTTACCTTCAAGTAAAACGGGTTTAGCTCCGCAGCAAGGAATACCGCAAGGAGGAGAACGACTGTGAGATAGTGACGGAATGATGTCGTTCCCTCCCACTTGAAAGCAGTCCAGTCATGTGGGGAGAATTGGCTCAGGACCCGCCTTGCCTTGGAGCGTAACCCCCGTGTCTGTCGCAATCCACGCCATTCGTATGGCTAGATGGCCGGTCTAGGTCACTGACAAAGAAGAATCGTGTGGATGGCGACATACCTTGACTTCCAGATACTGACAAGTTTTCATCCCTACAACACGGCGCGATCATGCCCATTAGGTCGATCGTGGCTGTATGCGAAAAAAGCAGAAACGGACCAAGATACGTTCCTAACCAGTTGCAGAGAAGAACATCGAGAATCCACTGAGCGATAAGATATCAGCCACGATAAACCCGGAACAGGGAGGAATTACATGGTCCCACCAGCACTGGATACTTTTGAGTGCCTTGCGGAGATAGAGGGATCTGGAATGGACACACCTCGGCGAAGTTCGGTAGTTGATGTTGTAGACTATATTCAGCAAATTCAAATGCTATGCTCAAGATCTTCAGTGACGAAATCAGTCAGCCGTTCTCAAAGGACTGCCGATAAAGAGGGCACACCCAGCAGAACCAATAATCACGCAACACCATCGCTTTTCCAAACCAACCAAACGCATGTGCAAAGCAAAATATGTCAACCGCATCCTAAATAACCAACATTCACTGCATTTCAGGACGGACGCATTGAAGGCAGGTGATCAAAGCTGACCCAGATATTCTGAGCGGTTAGCGCGCAATTTTCCGCGTAGCTCTTCTCCGGAAGGGGGACATTTAGGGCAGGATCCAATAACGTCATCATTCTTCTTGCAGAGCGAAGATCCTGGAAGAGTAAGAAAACCAGTGCGAGTTCATAGAGCAAGTTGACCCCCAGTACAATCCGCCAAAACGCCGGGTGCGGCCGTATAAACGGCCCGTCCCTGAACTGAATCATGGAGAACATCAAGAAGGAAGCCATTGCAGCGTACACTCCTCTGAGTATGAATGAGATCAAGACACGGAAACAGGGAACAGGGAACGCATACACGCGACGTTTGTCTCGCCCTTCTGCAAGAACGTCGGGAGACATGGCAATATAAGCCAACGCACCAAGACCAACAGAGAGCGCAGTCAGCGTGATTGGTTTGTAGAAGAATCTAATAGGGCTTCGGTAAAAACACAAGCACAACTCGGGTTGACACACTCTACCGAGGTGTCGCTGCGCTCCTGGAAAGGGGTTATTCGGGTGTAAGGCTCGGTGCGATCTGCCTTCAATCGCGTCAATCTCGTGATAGAACGGTGCTTGACCGGCGGCATACATCAAACCCTAGGAATACATTAAATCGGTGCTTCGATTGGTTTCCTTACTACTCACAACGAACGGGAGCGCCATTTAGACCAGGCTTGGGTTCCGCTTCGGACGGAGAGAGCACTACGTCGGATGTTTCATTAGGGGAAGTTGGTGAAACAGGTACTGAAGTCATGTTCAACGAGGATGCTGATAAGGAGGGATGATGAGCGTGAATTATAGGCTCAGTGCCATGCAAGACAATGCTGGCGAAGTGCACGCGTTAGCCAATCGTCGACCGCCTCCACGCATGCGCCACCAACGTTGCAGCTGTTTGAAACGAATTACGTAAGCATGTGAACGGACTCGAAGCCGAAGATCTTGAAGACGACTGGTTTGGTTAGAGTCAAGGTCGGATGGACATGAGATCTGGAGACTACGCAATGTGCTCGTCCTCATCGAAAGGGCTTGTCCTCCCAATGGATATATGCAGACGGGTAATACGCGAACCATCGACCCACTTACAGCGGCAGCTATAACCCTGAGTATCCTGACGTCGGGAGTCTGTTCACAAGCACCCCGTTTCCCTGCAGGCACTCTAGTCCATGCCTGTATATGAAACCTAAAGGTTGCGGGAATATCAGTGGCTTCAACTGCACACGAACGGGACGGAGCGATGCCAAAAAAAAAACGAATTCGCGAGCACTCCTAAATTGACTAATCGGTCGGCCTCATGCTCACCGACATCCCAGCAATTCGGATCATGGCAAGCAGTGCAAATGATTCAGACTGTGGCGTACCTTATCACCCTCAGTTGAGATCGAGGGTTTTTCGATAAATATGGTTAGAGTCCATGGCCAGCGCCCCTGTCGATGATGTGCAATGTTGGGACTGCGGAGATTTGTACGGGTAGTCCGGTGCAACGCGATTTCGAACGCAGGGAAAATTCTTCCGCCTACAGCAAGTCGGCAGTGCGCCGGGGCGCCTATTTCTATCGGTGCGTTGCGTGGGGCACACGTCGCCCGCCGTCAAAGGGGCCATTGTGGGTGACGCTCGTCGGGATATAGGCTTCGAGGACCGAGTTATCTGAGCGGACGCTGTCGATCAGACCTCATTACTTGCAAACCCAGCTCCACGCGTCATCCCGATCGATGACAGCGGGTTTTCGATCGGGAGATGCCATCATTGTATACACTGTCAAAATTGCTCCGCCATCGTTGCATGGCGCCCGCTTCAACTTGAACGCGAAGCGAACAAGAACGGCCAATCCGCTTTGCCCACTGATGAGGCCACATCTGGCCCCAGTGCGAGCACTTCTGGACGTTCTGGAACAAGTATTTGAACGCGAGGTCTGTTTGCGAATAATCAATCCCACGTGAGGCCTGAATGACTTCGGTCATCACGTTTCATAGAATAGTCCTCGGACGTCCAAGCAACAAACACTCCAACACCTACCATTACAGGTGCAGGCACGAGGCACTAGGGGCACCTTCCCGATGATGGGTCCCACGCCCTTGACGACCCTGAGCATATCAGGATGTGAAGTTGGCTCCGGTCAGACTTGCCACGTTGAAGGTGATTGAAGTCCTTCCATATGGTCCGTAAGGAAATGGGCGGACATCTAGGCCACATAGGCTCGGGGCTGTGAAACATAACGCCGAGCGAGGAGCAATGGACCTCGATCAGTTATGGGCGTGTCACGCCATCGCCGGAAGTGTCCGTGTGGAGCAGACGATGGTGCTTCTGTGACGGATGTAACCGACGGAGGTGCCGGATTGAGACACAAGTGAATGGCGGGCCGAGATGATTAAAATTTTCCCGGGTTGTGATTCTGTTGCGAACACAGAGCACACCAGGTCGCAAAGCTGGGGTGTATGAACGCGGGAGTGGCAAAGGCTAAGCTGCGGGGGGTGTCTCTGTGTGATTAACGGTATGGTGAGCGGTTCATTGTGATGATGATATGGTCAGATGTGTGGTTATGAAAAAGTGGAGCGTGCGCAATCGGACTTGATCGGCGGGAGAAATATATATGCGAATATTGGTCAGATAAAGTAATAGATCAAACCGAGGGAGCGGTAGGTTTGCGGCCTTCGAACTTGAAACTCAACTTGATCCTGATCAGCCTTGCCGACCATGACGGAAGCTTTTTTGATATTTTCCTCCGTTTCTGACAGAAAGAAAGCCGGCGACCCCCCGGCGGACACGTAATATCGACCTGCAACGCCACCGTTGCCCGTGGTCAGCTGCCACCGGCTCGTCGTTGGCGAGCCCGAGCGAGCAGCCATTAATAGTGGTCGGCTAGTGAGCAGAGAAGCCGCCTTGTTCGGGACATCGTTATCGGTGCACGTGTTTGTCAAGTCGTTTCATGAGCAAGATATGAAGAAATCGAGTTAACGTGGTTGTGCGAACGGGCTCACGTCATTTGAGAACAATTATGGGCTGCATTCCTCTAATGGAGTGGCAGTTCTCAGGCAGATCCGACTCCTGGCGGGTTGCATCGTCAGGACACTTGTGTTTGACTGACATGCAACCCGCTCCCATGCCCGCGCCGGAAACGGCAGGGCCAGGCGACGCGGGGCGGTATGCTGCGCAGCACCACCATTCATGCACTCGACGACGACTCGGGGCGGTGATGGCTGATGTGACACCACACCGTTGCTAGCCATGGCTCGGTGGCAGTAGCGATGTGGTAATCCAGGCAGGAGCGACCGTCGCTGGGTTGGAAGACCGCCAGCGCGTTCACAGGAGGCATGATTGGGGACTATGTGCTAATCAGATATCCGAGGCACTGCATTGGAATTAGGCTCAAGAACCCGGCCAAGATGAGGAGGCGAACGAACGGGGATATTTGGATGGTTGAGGCAGGTGTCTCTTCTTTACTCACGCGTTGTATTTATGTCACTGCCGAGACTGGAAGGCACCTCTTTTACAGGGCTGGGTCACACAGAGACCGTTTTCGTGAAGAAGACTCAAACAATCTGGCACTGCTGCTGTCAATGCCCGAGGTGATCCAGATCTCTCCTCCTTACTAAAGTACTTAATGTCCCCGTCCCCCCATAATCCATCTCCATATCCACCTCTCCACAAAGTACTTCTTTCACCCTCTCCCTGTCCCCATGGCCTCTGACCCCTTCCCGCCCATCCAGCTCAAGGGCGAAATCATGGATCTTGACTTCACCGTCGACACAGATCACCGTAAGCGCAGACGCAACCGCACAACCCAGTCCTGCCTCAACTGCCACACCTCGAAACGAAAGGTCCGTCTCCCCTTCCTCCCCTCCTCTTGTCCTCACCGTGCCCCAGTGTGACAGAAAGCGGCCCTGCCAGCGCTGCATCCAACTCGGCCTCGTGTGTGTTCACCTTGCTCTCTCCGCCCTCCAGCTCACCCTGTCCGCAGACTGGCCTTTGTGTATACGAGATCGATGACCCGGCACTCCGGTACGTCCATCCCTCACCCTCGCGAGACATCCCATTCTGATTCAAAGAGTCTCTAGAGACGACCCGTCGCTGGACGAAGCCACTCGTCTGCGCAACAGGATAGCGGAGTTGGAAAGCCTCGTTAGGGAGCTACGTGGTACGGATACCTGTCTCACGTTCTGCTCCATCTCCTGATCTACTTGTGGTCTAGGCAAGCCCCACCCCCGCTGGGCAGATGCCAACTTCAGGGACGGCGACCCGTCCGAACGGTGGCACTCTCGTGCCGCCAAAAACAGCCTGCATCTCAGGCGCCGCGCACGTTCCCCAGACACGCTGGCGCGTTCAAACCAGGAGCCACGGGGTCTGGTTTCAGCATCTGGAACTCCGATCAAGATTGAACCCATTACGGATATATCTCAGCCTCATCTATATCGCTTCACGCCGTCGCCTCCAGCCTCGTATCCAGCTTTCCATTCAGATAACTCGGCGTCACCTCCATATGAACGCCAGAATGGCCATCATTACAACAATGGCAACATCACTTCCAACGGGCGCTCTTCTATGCCGTACCCATCCCCAACCTCCACCAACGGTCTCTCATATAACCATCATCCATCAGACCCTCCTTCCTATCATGAAAACGGAAACGTCTATCAGATGAATCCATGTGAACCAGATAAAGTGTACGGCAATCACTTCCCGTCGGATTCACCCCCGTCACAACCTTTTTGCGCTTGTCGAACCACCCCAGGCGCCGAGCACGCGTTCGTCTCCCTGGGACAACAACTCCAAAGTACCCTCGCTTCCCTACGACAATACGCGCAGCATCCAGAAAACTCTCCGTGTCAATTATTCCGACGCATCAATGAACTCAGCAGTCTCATGCAGTACGTCCCTGTCTGTTGCCTCACGGCGACCTCATGTTCAGGATGAGCTAATTTCTTGCTGGTGAGAATTAGTGGAAATGATCCGGATGAGGGCACAGGTTCGCCTTATGGGACTCTTCCCACACCAACTGAGAGCGAAATTATGTCTTCACATTCGTCTTCGAGCACGCCCTTCCATGGATCATCCGCTGGTGCATCCGTTTCGGAGTGGAACACGATGGCTTCTGCCGGGTTCAATCCTTATTTCCCCATATCACCAGGCGAACAGACCATGTACAGTAACATTATCACATGAAACCTGGCTCACGATAGTTATGTCCTCTCGTCGTCCTGCTATATATCCAGTTCTTGATGTTCTATTTACTTGCTGTCGCGCTGGCTGTGACGTTGTACTCTTAGGCATTTCAGCTAGATTTATGTCGCGACATTACACCTGTACATTATACGTCATGTACTTGTCTGCCACGCACACGCCACTCTGGCTACATAGACTATTCGGATAATTCGCCCCTTTCTATTTGGAAGTGGAATACACGTTGTGAACAAGGATCCGCCAGATTCGGCCGCCCTTGATCAGTCAGTTTCCACCGGTCTCTCTCAGTAAAGAAAACTTCCCCGCTTCGCTTAACAAGCACGACGGTGGAAATACGCGTTCCATAAACACCATTGGCGAGATTTATGGGTTCCACTTGAATAGTGTTTTTCAGTTCTGAGCGATCGCGTGGTGGCTGGGAAGATCGCCATCTATACACACCCCACGAGAAATCAAGACCAAAACGTTAAGCGAATCGTTGTGTCCCAAGGAACGCACATCTCATATACCCACATTAAGAGATCAAAGAGACGTGCCGTGAGTTGATCTTCCGGCGTGTTCGGCGACATGGTGTCGAGAAGCTCTTCGAATGCGCGGACGCCGTGTTGCACCTTGGGCCATTCATCGGCGCCGTTACCGTCTATACCGTTCGAGACGCCTCCACGATGTCTTTGTGCGTCTGTCAGTGCGCGGTACGTGATCGAACCACCACCGCCATGGTTAGTGACAAAGAGCGCGTCAAAGGATAACGAGGGATGAGGTGTAGAAGCAGGCGCGAGGAGCACCAAGTTGAATCCTGCATAGCGCGCATCGGGAGGGATGAAGCTCCGTATGTCATCTTCCAACGGCTGCGAGGACGGTGAGGTTAGGAATGACGAGAGAAGGTAGCCTCGGGAGGAGGTAGACGTGTTGTACGATTCAGTAATGTTCGTCCTATGAGATCGTCACAGACGGCATTATCGGCCTGCACGTGCAATGTCGTGTTACTCACAACAAGGCAAGTTTTCCGGCACGACTGATGCCAAGCCAAGTGCCGCCAGCTTTGACGTCGATGCCTGATAGGATGTGGGGTTGTTGACCAGTCTCGGGTTGTGCGCCAAAGTTATGGAAGCGGGCGGGCTCCGTGGGTCTGGAGAGAAGTTCATCACGATTACTACACAAGATACTAATTGCAAAGATGAAAACCACAGTACGGAGCGATCGGTGGGAGAAGTCACGCACAGAGCGTAGTCCGGGTGGTCGAGCGTGAAAAAAGCGATACACATGTTGAGACCAAGGTTCGATAGCGGGTACGTGAGAGAGGGAGATCCAAATATCGATAGGTCGATGGACACACGTCGAACGGACTGTCACGGTGTGTACCCAGATTCAGGAACGTGAAGCGGACGAACCATATCCGTGTACTTGCCTTGTGTCAAACGCCCGCCCGTGACAGTCTTGTT
>JBBPLK010000038.1:82880-113418 GCA_038089735.1 Exsudoporus frostii
CAGAATCGTATCGCTCCGCATTGACGTTTGCCAAACATTCCGATTTTCCATCCCATCTCCTCACTCGAGCAGAGTATTTGGAATCTGGCAGCAGCGCAGCGCGCAGAAAGTTTGGCCACTGGGACACGGGCAAACTTGTCGAGAAGAACAAGAGCATTAGACAGGACGATGTGGAGCCTCGGCTGACGAAGAAACCCAGCCGGGCACGAATGCGATCCAGTGCATCATCGACTGCTCGCCGTCGGTGACTACCGCACCCTCTTTGATCGGATAGCATCCGTTGGCGTAGGTTCACAGATTCAGGGTTAGCTTTCCCGGGTGTGAAACTTAAACTAGAACGACTGCTTATGCCAAACTAGTGCTTCCACTAGGAAGAAAAAGACATTGCACCATGGTTCTAGCGGAAACCCCGCATTTCCGTTTCTCTTTCTAGATGGCGTCGTTTATCTACTTATCGTGCACAATTCCAATACGGAAACTGCAAAATGAAAAGCTCGGCATGGGGACCTCGCGCTGTGTGGGAATAATGGCCTCACTTTATCTGGTCAGGCACTGATCTAAGCGGAGCGCAGTCGTGATTACCGCTCTGACTCGCCTCCAAAGCATGTCAGTTCCCTCTTCCCGGAATGCTGAAAAGTGTCACCCTTTACTGTCTTCGTTATTCCAGAGTTCTCGGATTGGACTATTCATTTCACCGATCACTGTCCGCGAGTGCGCTCCGCCTTACGAGTTGAGCCTGCATTTCCCTTATCGAAATCACGGTACGCGAACTTGGTTGTGGAGCAGATTCACATGTGCACAGCGTCGTACGCGGTCTGACGTCCCTTGTAGTGGATCAGCATCGAGCTGTGTCCTCGCGCCCGCTTCCCTGCGCCTTCTTACATGATTGGTATGTCCACCAAATGGACAAATCTAGCGTACAGGCGTGATGGGAGTACTCCGCGCGTAACAGAGCTCTCACCTCCTTTGCCATGAGGTTCCAAAGGGGTGGGCATTGCCGCTGCCCGACCCTCTCCGCGACTGCTGCCGCGCCATACCCCTCCCCGATACGCGATATCTGTGTCATGTCTGACAGCCCGGGGATCGCGCCATCGTAGATCGACCGTCTTTTCTTAGTTCTATCCTGAATCACCGACTCCCGGAATCGTCCGTCCGTCGGGTCAGTATCAGTCATGTCGTTTCAGACGCATCGCCCCGTGCGTCCATGACACGACGTTTCGGGGCCGGTTCCTACACTACGTTGCACTCCGGGTGCAAGGGAATAAGAATAATACCCCTGGATATGTGATTTGATCGTGGGCTCCCGACGGGCTCGCTCTCGGTCCCACCGGAAATTCGATGACCGAGTGTGGTCAGCAAGTTTCACAATATCAGTTCAGGGTGGTACAGCAGCTGGGCTGCGTTGCTGTGTCGTGTAAGACAATGTGTAAGGTTTGCGGTCCTCTACCTCTCCACCCCCCTGCTCCCCTGTTTCCCTTGTACCCTCGCAGGGATGGTGGGACCGTCTCAGTGAACACGTGTACGATGGATCATTAATCAATCCTTGCTGTCCGCAATGTTTTCAAAGGCATAGTCCCACCCTGCCTTGTTTCTTTTCTTTTCTTTTCTTCCGTGCTTTTTTTCGGCGCCACCGTTGAACGAACACCGCCAGATCTATTCCACGACATACACACACTAACCCATGCCAGTGCACGCACTAAAGTCGTCCCGAACGCCGAAAGAGCGACGCCGTGCATGCCAACTCGAAGGAGATGTGACTAGACCAATTCCGTCCTAGCCATGTTGTGTGTCCAACTTTAAGTCTAAATTTTGTCGACGCTAATTTTTCCACTGTCCGAACGCGGGAGCTGTGTCAATGTGCCCGCGGCAAGTGATGTGTTCCGAGTCGCAGTCAAAAAGGTCCACCAGTACCTGAGCGGGGCGGTCATTATCGATGCATCCATGTCCCTGACGAGTGATTTCATTTTTACCCCGGTCAAACTACTCGCTGTACGATGGTTGTGTTTAACGTTTGTTCTACACGGAAGATTCATGCCCCATGTCACGTGCCCGCAGTAGAGTCATTCCGGAACGCCCGGAGAAGTTGCATATCACCCATGATCAGCCTGCCACACCTCTGGGTCCTTGCTGTACGATGGGTTTAAACTTTTCCCGCCCTGATGAGTGTGGAATTTCCCTTCCAACTGTCGACTGTCGACTTGGGGACGTCCCTCGAGCTAGACCAATTTCGTGCCACCAAGCACCCACAACTTTGGACGGACGCCGACTTAGATCTTTCATTCCAACCCCAGATCCATAACGACACCGTGGCATCGCAACCGAAACCGCAGTCAGTCACGAGAGGGGGAGGCAGGGGCTAGACGGCCCATTGTCGACTCATCCATTACAACCCCTGTCCAAGAACCATTTCACATGATGTCCACGTCGCTCGACGCTTATGCCGTACGACGTTTTGCAAAGTCGTCTTTCTTTTTCGTTATCACGGGACGGCGCCAACTGACCCCGCATCTCGAATACTTGACCCAGGGGAAGGGCGGGTCTCGACGCGAACGAATTTCAAGTCACTGGCACTTGACCCGCGATTTTCCAACGTCATCGGACGTGACCGAACGAAGACGTTGGGGTTGGTCACCTAGCCGCAGCTGCGGGCGGGGGGCGACGGGGTGAGGGGGCGAGAACGTTTCTGGGCCTCTGAAGGACCTGATTATCTGACCTGAACGTCGATGATCATCAACCCCCTCGCTCCAGTCTCGACCCGTTCCCACACTGTTTCCCTCGAAAACACTACATTTTCGTGCTGTACGGCGTTTGTTTTTCTTCTTGATGACGGACAGCCTGTCACTGTCACCACCTCAGCCACATCGGCAATCAGGGGCTCAGCGCTCAGGTACTCTGCTAACCATAAGCAACTCTTTTTTATTTTTGAACCCGCGTGGAGCCGGGCGTATAGATAACAGCCACTGGCATTGGGCGAGGCGCCATCATCATCATCATCATCATCATCATTATCATCCATCAATACTTGTTCACTTACTATATCATCGACTCCGATCACATGGCCAAATAGTTGTTCCATGTCTGTCGTCTCCATCATATATGGCGATCGACCTAAAATGGTTTTTTTTTGGTATGTGTAACCTCCGAAACCGGTTCACGTTTGGCTGTACGATGCCAACGTGTTTTTTTGACACCGTCATCCGGGACGAACCTACTAATAACGTAACCGTAATTTATGCACAGGCCTTTTAGTTGACAGGTCCAACGACGCAACAAAGACCCATCCCATCGATGTATCATTACAATCTCTGCATCAGTCGGACCCTGCACGCATCAAAATCAAGCACTCTTCCCCATCAGAGAACCGCACGTCGAGTACTGCATTTGTTCACATTAAAGCGTGGCGTCGAGTATGGTATAAGGATTTTCCGTCACCCCCACTGCCTCACTTTTCCCTTGTTGACTGCGATTCGGCGAGTACTGTCCATTTGTTCGACGCTCACGGCCTGATACTGTGCAACGACACGCTTTGCTTTGGAAAGGGTCGGGCAAGAACGTCGAGTGAGAGACAATGTCGACGACCCACAAATAGCCGACATTAAATAAAAAAAACGTGTCTTGGACAATGTTGTAAAACATGGACACGAGGCGACGGCGATGACAACTACGTCTTCCGTGATCCCCTTGCCTTTAGTATGTTCTCGTCACCCCCACTCGTTTCACACAGTCGGATTCTGCGATTCGGCCAGGGTCATCACTTCCATAAGTACCGTCTGCTGGTCGACGCTCAAAGTCGTCGTCGCAGCTTGATACAGCGCAACGTTCTTGCTTTCGAAAGCTATGGTGGGGGTGAGGACCGGAAAAAACGTCAACGACGCATTTGAACTACGCACTCGTCAACGCCTGCTTGAACGTCGTGTATGGGTTGATCGCGTCGATCAGGCTGAAAAACCCAAGTTCTTCTTCAATCTCTGATTCTTCCGAATCGTCCGATGCGTCGTCGCCTTCCTCTGTCATCTTTTCAGAGCGCGCTCTCAGACGGGCGCTCTGAGGGGTCGTGGACGTTAGTCAGTGACACACCCCCGGGAGGATGTAGAAAAAAAGTCGGCTCACCTCGTTGGCGAGCATCTCGAGATACGCCGAGTCTTCGTCCCAGACGTCCTCTAGCACACGACAGTATCGAGTTCAAACTGCACAGCAGAGAGAGAGAACATGTATCTCACCATCATCCTCGCCCTCCAAATTCAAATACTTCGTATCGTCATCCTCCTCCTCCTCGTCATCCGCCCAACTCTGCTCCAACGCCTTGCGTTCTATCCAGAACTCGTCAACATCACAAGCAAAAAAAAAAAAGAACATGCAAACGCACTCGAAATGGCTTGCGGGAGCGATTTGAAAATCACCAACGCCCCCGCCACGATGCCATACCACCCCTCCCGCAAACTGACCGGAATCAACTCCCCATCGACCTCCAACAACTTGCTCAACGCGAGTAAACTCAGTTTCTTGTCGTGCACCCGCGGCAGCTTGTCCTCGGTGTTGATCGCCGCGAACCACGTGTCGAAAAAGGTACGGGCAGCGCCAGGTTTGTAGGCCTCCATCAGGTGCAAAGCGGCCGTGGGGTTGTAAAACACCGTGTTGATGAGAACGATGAGGTTGGCGAGTTTGAAGGCGTAGGTGTTGCCATCGTCGATGTGGTCGATAGCGATCTTGATGATATTTTGGAGGTGCTAACAGGGGGAAAAGGGGTAAGTTGATATCGGTGGGGTTACAACGTGGAATCGTACGTACATCGTCGACGTGACCAGCGAGATTGAGAAGAATGGATTCGGCAAGCTTGCACCCATTAATTCGATCACTGTCGCCGAGATTCTTGTTGGTCATGGACGTTTCGTAAATGTCCAATACCTTTTGCCTGTAGTCAGGTCGGGCTTTGAAGGCATCTGCACCATAAGACAAAAAGTTGTCCAAAGAGGGAAGCATTTCTGCATAAACGACGACGTTGAGCGTGCATTCTTTAGTTGGCGATGCACAACATGGCACTCACCGTCTAAAAAGTCGACGGCATCGGATTTGAAGAGTCCGTACGTCAACTCAAACACGGGCCACATGTTTGGCGAGATAGAAGCAAGCTTGAACGTCAGGCTATCCACCAACTCGTACATGTTGTCGAACAAATCTAAAGATCGCGTATCAGCAAAGCAAAAAAAAGAACTGTCTCCATCGTCGAGCACTCACCGATCAACTTGTTCTCCAGCGTAAAGTGAATGATGGGTATAATCACCTCTTGCACCTGCCTCAAGATTTCCGGATTAGAATCTACCGAGGACACGATCTACGCATGCGTTTCCGCGTCAGCGCCAACGGCAATACCCAGCACAAGGCAAACTTGCCGTGCTGATCGTCTTCGCCACGCCCATAGCACCGTATACCTTGTCATCGTCGGTATCCAACAACGTGTCGACATCTACATTATCCATGCTAGTTTCGCTCGCCTGCGCCAACCCTTCCCTCGCCAGACGTAGATACGACTCACACTTGCCACATAATCAGCAAACGACATTGCCACCACCGAATAAAGACATGGGATACCCACCAGTCTACTCGTCAACTCCGTCGCAACAGGGAGGAGCTCATCCTGGAACTGCTCGACCATGGATTCCATCGAGCTGTTGAGAAGATCAAGATCCGTCTCGTCAGAGAGCTTGAGGAGACCTGTGATCGCATTCAGCGCTCCTGTTCCATGGTTTCATTGAAAGAAAAGAACGCACGTCGAATGACTTCGCCGACACGCGTCGAAACGACCGTCCGCACTACACAACATGTTCATCGCTGGATCCTCCCCCGATCATGAGTGTAACATACCTGATTCGTAGGCGACGACCATGTGTGTGAGTGCCAAGGCTGCCTGGACGCGGACTGGGAGTTCGGGATCGTCGAGGGCAGTCGCCACTGCATTGGAATGCCTCGCCAAGTTCTCGAGAGGGAATGCGTGTCAACACCGACAGAAACGGACAGACGATGTGAGGCCTACCTCGGAGTTATTCCATTCGATGTTATGCCTCACGACCGTTCCAAGAACCTCGCAGGCCTACGCCATCTGTTAGACCGGGGACCGAGGCCAAGTTTCAACTCACGATAGCGCGCATGTATGGCTCACTAGCAGTAAATTCAGGAAGAACATGCTGCATCATAAACTCCTCCATACTCCTCTTGACCTCTGGATGGCGCATGATGAACGGACCAAGTGCCGACGTAATGTTCAACGCCCCAAACTTTTGAGACGGTGCCGCGTTGCTAGAACAGGACACATTCAAGAGCTCGAACCAGTACGGGAGGGACATAGCACTCACGAACGAAGAACATTGTTCACAAGATTGAGCATGGGCAAAAACGCAATCTTGGTCCGGACGCTCGCCAAAGTAAGGATAAACGAAGTGGCACCCGACACGGGAGACGACACGTTTTCGTATTCGTCTGCACCATGTTATCAGACTGAGTTCCAGTTTCAATTTCAACAAACCTCAAACATACCCACGGAAGCCCGAACATACTCGACGGGATCAGATTCCCAGAGTGCCTGATCGGCGGGTGAGAAACAGAGATGAGGGAAGACAAAGTTGGCAACGAGGTTGTCAACATGGGGCTTCAACAGAATCCAGGTAGACTTTGGTTTGATACTCGAGGGGAGTCAGCTGGGTCGAACGACATACACCAGAAAGCATACCATGCGGTGAAGAACTGGAAGATCTGATACTGGCATTTCTTTGACAACCATGCTTGCTTGGACACGTACAACTCGACTTGATGAAGATACACCTTGAAAATCTCGGGCGCAAACGCCGTGACGAAATGATTTGCAAACGTCCCATACTCCTTTTGCATCGGAGACGGGAGTTGCGAGGGGTTCCCAAACCTTTTTTGTGCGTGTCGTATATCAGTCCACGAAACTCGAATCGCGTTCAACAATGCCCGAACCTGTGGAACAATCTGCCCAGCGTTGCGTACGCCCATTTCTTGGCCTTCCACCATTCGGACTTTTCCCTCTCTTCCTCGTTTTCAGGGACGGCGTTGCTCGGAAGCGAGAGATTGATGACTTGGAAGAGGAGTCGACCCCAAGGTACGAGGCTTTCAGGACTTTGTTGATGTGCACTTAGGTTGACGATGATCGACGTCCTGTACGTCTTCAGAATGAGGTGCAACATCGACGGAATTTCTTGAGCCAATGAAGGGGGTGTGTTTAGCATGCCACCCGCGACGGTGACGAGGGTCGGGAAGAGTTTCTCCACGATGATAGGAAGATAATCCTTGCTCTGCCGATACCTACCCCATCCGTTCAGCGATAACGCGCCTCCCAGCCAAAAACCCCTCGCTCACCTAAAAGCACGCACACATTCCAGCGCCGCAACACACCCCGCCCCTACCTCGCGAATATCCCCACTGTTCAGCAATGCATTCACGCTCTCCAACAACCCTGACCATCGTTCCGGGAAGTCGTGTGAGATGAGATCTTTGAGGGTAGATCCTAGCTGAACCGTGATTGTCCTCGAGGGCGAGCCGGCGAGCACGCGCAGGATGGCGGATTTCAACGCGTCGCGATCAGATGGCGCGATCGGGATTTGTTCGGGACGTGTCCCGGGGGTGTCGACGATGTAGGAGGTGTGGACACGGTTTTTGAGGTAGACGGAACATGCTTGGCGGGTGGAGCTGGATGGAGGGTGAGTGGCAGAGCGAGGTACGCGCTGGGCGACGTACAGATCGACGCTATCAGATGCAATGATTTGCAAGATAGCCGCCACCATGCCCTCTTGGGCACCGATCTACGACAGTTTGGGCAGAATCTAGGTTACTGTCAACGAACGAACGTGGTCCTCGACACACCTTGCGAATCTGGAGTTCGCCCGCTTTTTGGATATTGGGATCGGCATTGAAGGTGGTGGCAAAGAGATTCGCGAGTGCTTGGAGGTCCATGATCGTTTGCGCAGAACAAAAAAAAAAGAGGCGACGTGGAATCACCGCTCTACGCGTCGGTCGTAAATGTAAGGAAGATAGAAAGTCACTGGTCGAGGTTGGTGGACAAGCGTGCCCGTCCACAAATTTTGTCAACACGCGTCTCGCGTCTGATTACTTCCATCTATGGTACAATGGCCAAACTCGTCAGCGCCGAGGATTCATATGTCCTCAATTGAGGGGGTAAGACGGCCCCTTAAGACGTATCCAACAAATATCTCCACGATCCGAACAAGATGTTCACCATGAACCCAATCACAATTCCCAGCTGCGTCTTCCGTCTACAACAAAGTAAAGATGTCAGAGCAGCCATGGATACGGGGAGCAACATACGGGAAGATGACGTTTTCCGTGGGCTGGACCTCACTGCCATCGTTCCAGAACGCGGCAGGCTTGGCGTCGCGTAGGAAGAACAAGGGCAAGATAGGGAAGAAAAACCCCATAACGATACCGCGCAGAATCATACTCTGCGCCGACGTCTGAACCAGCGGTGCATTGCCTACACTATCGATGGAATCGATCCACTGCTCTTCCAATGCGCGCGCGTGCTCGTCATCTACCGAAAAAAAAAAGATCAAGCTCGGTCGACCAGGCGCACAAAAGTCACATACAATCCTCGTCGTTTTCAAACTCGATGTCGAGATAGTTTGACGACGACTGGCTATGGAACTGCCGTCGAAAGTTGGTTATATCTTCCTCTGAAAATCCGGCGGCGACCAGGCGGTCAAAACCGCGCAATGGCCGAAGTTGTGTTTCCTATCCGTGTCGTCCGTGAACAACCCCACCACGCTAAGCGCCCATGCGTACCTGCGGCTTGTCCTCGATTTCCGTTCCCGGATCGATGCTGGGTCCAACCGAGCAATGCAACCAAGTGATGATATGAGGTTGCGATGAGTGAGTCGTGTCATTGGACGGAGACGTTTTCGCACGCAGCTGTCGCTCCTCCAACGTGCTCAACCAAGGATGTAGCAGAGTACCGTCTGTGAGCAGTCGCCCAGCGTGTATCAACCTCAATCGGCGGACCTTCAACTGTGGGCGTGCAGCGACTATCTGGTGTCCTGTTCAGAGACACCCTTCGGTTTCCTTGAACGGACCACACACCTTTGCCTTGACGTCCCGGACAGTGTCTGTGCCCGTCAGGAATAGGACGAGGTCTGGGATGCCCTCCGTGAAACGGATTGTTAGATTCCTAGAGTCAGTCCGGGATGGTTCGCCATCAAGTTCTGGGTCTATTGCCCGCTGCTTTCCCTTTGCCTTTTCACTGAGCATGGATCAGCTTCCGGTGTTTTCGTCCGACGGCTGTTACATGGTGTTGATACAGCACTTGTCAGCAATGGCGTGGGAGACTACGCCTTCTCCATAACCTCACCCACAGAAACTCATACCGCTCATTAGCCCACCATGCCCCGCGCAGAAGGCAAGTCCTAGGTGTGTTGTTCGCCGCATTCGACCCCTGATCATGTCTTACAGTCGGAACGCCAAAGTACTTGGCAAACAAGATGAAGTCGAAAGGCCTGCAGCGCCTTCGATGGTACTGCCAAGTCTGCCAGAAACAATGCAGAGACGAGAACGGTTTCAAATGCCACGCCCAATCCGAGGCCCATCTCCGTCAGATGCTCGTCGTCGGCGAGAACGCCGGGAGACACATTGCCGATTTCTCGGGCCAGTTCCAACACGACTTTGTCCAACTCCTCTCTCGGAGGTGCGTCCCCCCGCCCTTCCTCGTGTCACACCATTGATCACGTTGGCCATCACCCAGGTTCGGAACCAAACGGGTGTTTGCGAATCGGGTGTACCAAGAATTCATCCAAGACAAGAATCATCTCCACATGAACGCCACCCGCTGGGTCACGCTCACGGAATTCGTCAAACATCTCGGTCGTTCGGGGATCGCCCGCGTCGACGAGACAGACAAGGGATGGTTTATCGCATGGATCGACAACTCGCCAAAGGCGCTCGCGAAGCAAGAAGCCTCGATGAAGAAGGAGCGCGCGACCATGTCTGACGAGCAGCGCGAGCGGATATTGATTGCAGAGCAGATCGAGAGGGCAAAGGAGGAGGCTGGGGCGTCTTCGGGGTCAGCCTCGCCACCTGCCGAAGAGCGGGGTCTACAACGGGACGACCATACCGACAGGGTCGTCCTCTCGCTCTCCATGAAACCGACTACGCCCGCGACAAGCACGCCCGCAGCCCCCACTGGGGGATTGAAGCTCAATCCCCTGAAACCGACCGTCAATCCTTTGAAGCGTCCCAACGTCTTCAAGCCGTCCGTGGCTACAAGAGCCTCAGATCATCCCGATACTAGCAACGACAAGAAACGGCCGGCTTCTGCAATGTCTGCTGCTGAGCGTCTGATTTTGGAGGAACAGGAACGCAAACGACGAAAGATGGAGAGAGAAGGTGTTATATCCTAGCGTGGTTGTATTCTATCATATTCGTTTGTAGACGTTCGGAGTCTTAATCTGGGATTGTTATATTCAGTCGGAGTAGGTCGGAGTTGGCAATTAAAGTCGACCCGTACGTCAAAAAAACCCGAATCTGACGAGGAAAAACCCAAGGCTTACAGGTTATTTACCATCAACATGGAAAAGGGCCCTGATAGGTGATAGGGGCCTCGGGGAAGTGGTGCCAAGGGTGAGACTTGTGGCGCCGGCAAACACAACCCTCCAACGAGCGCACGGACGTACTGTCATCCTGACACGCGTATGGGATAACGGAGTACCCCACAGGCTAATTGTTCTGAAAATTTCACATCGCATAAGACCATGTCTTTGCCCCATGTAGCAAATGCCAACGACGTTCGTCCATAGCATCGTACGACACCATGTCCTGAGGCCACGCACGATCCATCGATTAAACTCAAAAAGAAGCGCGTCGGTGTTCATTAGATACAGCACAGAACAAAGTTCATAAACATCACAGCCTAGTACACGGATACATCTGGTTGAACGCTTAGCAGCACATCTCGCAAGGGCAGCCTGGATTTCACGGGTCAGCAAAAGCACCGCATGACGGTGGGGAGACGTACAGATGATGTCCGCAGCACACTCGCAGCATTCCTGTGGACAATGTCAATTTGGGCAGTTAGGGGTAATGAATCGACGTCGTGTACCTTGCAGCATTCTGTTTGATGCCCGGTCAGTGATATCTCGGTAAACACATTGCCAAAATATACGCACCAAAGCAAAGGAAGCACTCAAGGGCAGCCAAGAAGCAGTCCTGAAGGGGTAACATAGTATAAGAGGCATGTTCATTTCCGTGAAGATGAGCGGTATACCTTGCCTGCACCACCGCCACGGAGACGCTTGGCGTGATGGTGTTCTTGATGGTTTTGCGCAGGAGCAGGACTCGTAACGCCTGCAAGAGCTGTTAGCAGGGTCGCTCCACAGCAGGGGTAAAAATAGACATACTCATCTGGATGGCAGCCTGAGGCTGGCTAACGGTAGTCTTGTTGGTGGGCTCCATCGTCTTTCTTGCTTGTGAGGGTGCGGGAATGAGGAATTGGCGAGGGCGAAAGCGAGGTGATGCAGGTTAAATACGTTTCGATTCGGTAGTTGCGCAGGGCAGCTGATCCAGATTACCTAACCGGCAGCGCCACCTGTCGTCCGGCTCCATCGACATGGAGACATCCACTGCCGATGTCAATGGGCCCATACCGAGCCTTCTCCCCTGCACAGTTGGTCTTTTGATCGCTCGCTGCCACTTTCAAAGGTGGGGTTGATGCTTCAATGAACGTGCTTCGCCAAGACCGACGCACGCGCTCCTCTCCTACCGAGGAGGCACCAGCCGAGTAGTGCAAGGCTGCACTACCTGATGAACGATGCACTCACCCCAAACTATTCCCACTACAAACTTAGTATTCGCATCCGAAGAAGGAGGGCTATTTCAGCTAGAGGGCGGGGGTAGATAGCAATTGTGAATCTGATTGGTCGCTGTTCCGGGAACCTACTAAAGCCGGGAACAACATTCCCAACATCCTTATCGTGTGATTGCAGCGTATATACTGCAAGGACCTTCGTGACTTGGATCGCTGGGCATGTCGCCTCCTCCTCCGATCACGGACACTGACCATCACCAGTTTGACGAGTCCAAATACGGTGGAGCGCCCGGCTAAACGATAAGCCCGACATGGAGGTTAGACCTAATGCGACGTTTAGGAACAAGGACCCAGTACATCATCCGTTGCACGTTGCAGTCTTAGACTGCAACGAGGCAAAGGCTCGCCACGATGTGGCATCACGTTGGATGTATTTTTAAGTGGATTCATCAACGCGGTCATAAACCAAAAGGCCGATCTAAAGCCATCGTCATATGAGTGGTCATCCTGTCAGTGCTCGTTTCAATCCAAAGACCGTCTCTCCAATCTCTACCTGCCACACAAGGCATGCAAGATCAGTGGATAATCATGCAGGGACGTTCACCTTCACGTCAGTGGTCTGGAAGCGTCCCCATTCGGGGCTATTCGGAAGCCTGTCGAAAGACTACTGAAGGTAACGGGATCTACCTTCATTTCGCTCCAATTTAACAAAGAATCGGAGAAAGGTCGAAACCACCCACCGATTTCGTCCCCACCCAGAGGCTCGGGGCGTCGCTCGGCATGCTCAACGGCTCGAGGGAACTCGTTCCAATGGCATCGCTGTGGCGGCTGATTTTCCCCCTGAGCCAGATCTTCGTGTGGAGGTGTCGGCTGCGAGGGTGGTGCCCTTCAAAAGTCGAATTATGTCTGGACCAAGAGCTGCAACCCTGAGCCCAGGGCATCGCGCCTACCCACAGAGCGTGCCGATCTACCGACCGCGCAGGGCTGGTAGCAGCGAGTGTGGGAGGTACGGATCCTTGATTCCTGAGAAACGTGCCAGATTGTCGCGGGAGCGCACGACCCTGAAGGGACTGAGGGTGTTCGCCAAGCTTCGCCGCTGACGTCGCTGACTGACGGCCGGTTTCGATGATAGTGCCTTATTTACAACCAGCCTGGCCGAGTCTGAATGCCATTGGTTTCAGTGTATGGAATCTGTCACCTTGGCAGTCAGCTGTCGCTGGATGGTGGGGCTTTGTTTATGTGACTGCTGTCAGTGATCTCACGACAGGAGATTTCATCACTCCGCTATCGCTGCTTATGACATTAATGACTGCGGTCATTTGTGCCCCTTAGCACAGCACCACGTATACTGCCTCCACCAACAGGACTTATATAGCGCTGCGTTCTCAAAATCGCTTTAGTAGCCCACCATGGGAGAGCTTTCGAGTGTAATCACTCTCCGGAGTCTCTTCGTCAAGAGGGCAGTCCAGGGCCAGGTGTGTCTGACCCATGCCACACACTGGCACCGGAGACACTCATTCTTCTGCTTTTTTCAAGGGTGGTCTTCTTAGCGGCCAAGACCCAACTGCGTACAATACCGCAGACCCCCTAAGGATATGGGTCATTCAACTCGGTGCGTCGACGCTAATCTCTCCGCTCATTTTCCTTCGGCCCCTCATGCAAGGACAGCTGTTATCATCATGATGACGCAGCTCCTCGGTTTTTTTCTGGGAAAGATCAAACAACCTCGTGTCATCGCCGAGATCCTCGGAGGCATTCTACTAGGTAACCTAAAGGGGCTCGTTCGTTGGGGCGTTCTGACCTTACGTTCAAGGTCCCACTGCGCTCGGACGAGTCCCTGGTTTCACGAACCACATATTCCCCTCGGACTCGATCCCATTTCTAACCCTCACCGCGGAGATCGGACTCTGCCTTTTCCTTTTTATCATTGGCCTTGAAATCGACCCTAGCATTATCCGACGAAATGCCCGTTTGTCGGTCGTGGTATCTCTCGCAGGCGTGCTGCTTCCGTTTGCCATCGGATGCGGTATCTCTGTCGCGTTATACCAGAACTTCATTTCATCGTCTACAAGGTTCAATTATTTCATGCTCTTCATCGGCGTGTCGTACTCCATCACCGCCTTTCCCGTCCTCTGTCGTATTCTCTCCGCGCTCAAACTGCTTGACACGACCGTCGGTCTCATCGCGCTGTCTGCAGGCGTCGCGAACGATGTCATTGGCTGGAGTTTGCTCGCGTTGGCCGTGGCATTTGTGAATGCGACGTCTGGTCTTACCGCCCTGTGGACGTTCCTCACTTGCGTGGCGTACACATTATTCCTACTCTTCCCGGTCAAATGGGCATTGCGTTGGCTAGCAAGGAAAACGGGAAGCACCGTTCATGGCCCCACCATGATTTATATGTCGGTCGTCATGCTCGTCCTTTGGGGCTCTGCCTTCTTTACTGACATTGTCGGCGTGAACGCGATCTTTGGTGCGCTTGAGCCAAGCAGCTTTGATTGTCGGGCATTCATTGCTTATATTGCAGGTGCATTCGTCGTTGGCGTTATCGTTCCGCGCGAGGGCGGTGTATCCATTGCGTTTGTGGAAAAACTCGAAGATATGGTTCAAATCATTTTCCTTCCCATTGTAAGTAAAAAGAAAAAAAAAATCCGAGCACCACCACTCAACGTGTGTAGTACTTTACGATTTCCGGACTCAACACGAACTTGGGATTGATCAATACTGGTACGTGTTGGTCTCGCAAAGTGTGTGCACATATCGAAATGCTTTGTCAGGAACTGCATGGGGATTTGTCTTTGCTATCGCGGTTCTCGATTTCACTGGTAAATTCACTGGTTGCACATTCTCATCGAGGGCACTTGGTTTCAGTTGGCGTGAAGCCACTGCCGTCGGTTCTCTCATGAGTTGCAAAGGGTATGTTTCGCTTAAACGATCGCCTATCGTGTCTTACTGTCTTCCAGATTGGTAGAGCTGATCGTTCTCAATGTCGGATTGTCCGCGAATATCCTTACCCGACAAGTGTTCTCCATGTTCGTCTTGGAAGCGTTGATTCTCACGTTCATGACAACCCCTCTCGTCAACTTCATTTATCCACCAAAGTACCGCACTTTCGGACTTGGCGCTGACATCACTCCTACGGCATCCAAGGATGACAGCCAAGGAGAGAAATACGTTGGCGATGATTCTGTGGCGGTCGAGGATGATGCTTGGCGGCACCGATTTGCGGTGGTGCTCGATGAATTCAGTCACATGCCTGGGATCATGGCACTCACGAAACTGGTCCTGCCTCCCACCGCCGAAGATCCAGCGTCTGGGGGCAAGCAAGCCCGAAAGACCTCTGTGAATGCGCTCCGGCTCATCGAGTTGTCGGAACGTACATCGACGATGATGAAATCTGCAATGACGGAAAGGCTGATCAGTACCGACCCCCTGGTTGGAGTGTTCAAGATGTTTGGAGAAGAGAGCAACATGCCCGTTTCTGCTTCGTTGTCTGTCGTAGCGCACAACGAGTGGGCTCACGCCGTGGCCGAACATGCCCAGAGGGATGGTTCGCAGCTGGTCCTCATTCCGTGGATCCCGCCTTGGCAAGGGACAACACCGGATCCGTCCGAACCCGAATCGACTCCTCGTTCAGGAAAACTGGAGCAGAACCCATTCGATACGTTCTTTGGGGTCCCATCCAAGGACAACTCTGCATCGACGCTGTACTCGCACTTTGTCCGCGGTGTGTTTAGACACAGCAAGACGGACGTGGCGCTCTTTGTCGACTTGGGAGATAATGCAGGGATGAATGGTCAACAGCACGTCCTATTCCCGTTCTTTGGAGGCCCAGACGATCGGCTTGCACTCGAGCTTGTGGTGCAGTTGTGCACGAACCCAAAGATAAGTGCCACGGTCATTCGCATTGGGAAGAGGTCCGAGCAGCCCGTGATTTCGAGGCCCGAATCGGCCTTTGTGGACGAAAAGGCAGACCCCGGAACTCCTGTCACACTGGTTCGTGTACCTGTTGTTCCCGCTTGTTGACATGCATCTAATCTAATCGTAGTCGCCCATCTTCCCCAACACTGTCTACGGGAACCCGAACACGGCATATCTCTTGCAATCAGAGACGGCGGACGACCTGACGTGGACCCGTTACGCATCGCCGAGCTTTGAACAGGACACGCACGTTCAATTGCGATCGGCGCTTTCTCGGATGGAGTTTACTGATCTGTCGCATACGCTCCCGCTCCACACGCTCGTGCAGCGTGCTCGACAGCTGCGCGAGACACATCGGCGACTCCTGGTCGTTGCCGGCCGCTCGAAACGGGTCGTCCAAGAGGGACTTGGGCAGGAGTTGCAGCAGCTCGTGGAGGAGCGCAAGTGCACGGGCCACGAGTTGGTGCGGAATACGGTGGGGGATGTGGCGGCGGCGTTTGTCGTGGCTGCGGGGACGCCGAGTGGGGTGATCGTGGTGCAGGCGGCGAGGGTAGGCGTGGCGGAGGTGTAGGCGGGATGTATGATATGTATCTAATGGATATCGCGTTGGGTGCGGACCGGTGGAAAGCGGCCGGCCCGGCGATGCCGTCGTCAGGTTTCCCAGAAATCGTACAGGACAAAGTTTTTTCATGAGACTACGACTTTTTCGGTCGAACGCTTTGGGCGCAGCGACGAACGTGCACGCGGTGATTGAACCAACGAACATCGTACTCGAGTGTGGTCTGTTGCCCAGTAACATCCGAGTCCCGTCGTGCCATATAAACCTCTGAACCGCGTTGGTCGTACAGAGCGGGACTCCTTTCAGCCTCATCGATCCCCAGCTACACCCGACTCGAAATCTACATAGAGGATGCCCCCAACAGTCCGCCGACTCCTCTCCTCCCGGACCCGACGCACCCTCGCACTCGCCACCGCTGCCTCCACGCTCGGTCTCGCAGGGGGTGGCTACTACTATCTCAACTCCGGCCCGGCCTACCCCGCATCGACCCGGGAAACGAGACGCCCGCCACCGGCTTGGACGCCACCCGTGCGATGGGCGATGTTGGATGCGCTCGAGCGGAGCGGACGTGGGCGCGTACTGGAATCGAAACGAGATGAGGGGGAGGAAGACGTGTTTGACGTGTTGATCATCGGAGGCGGGGCGACGGGCGCAGGTGTTGCAGTCGACGCTGCCAGTCGTGGACTCCGAGTCGCCTTGGTGGAGCGAAACGACTTTAGTTCGGGTACGGTCCCCCTCACGGTCGATGGACGCTGATGACGTTGACACGATCAAAAGGAACGTCGTCCAAGTCGACCAAGCTCGTTCATGGCGGCGTACGCTATCTACAAAAAGCGGTGATGGAACTGGATTACGAGCAGTACAAGCTCGTACGGGAGGCGTTACACGAGAGACGGATATTCCTCCAGACGGCGCCGTATCTGTCGCACATGCTTCCGATCATGCTCCCCTTGTACAAGTAGGTTCTTTTTCTCGATGACATGACCCATCACTGATACGGCGTCCCCATTTTTTCAGGTATTGGCAGGTTCCTTATTATTATGCGGGGTGCAAGATGTATGATATATTGGCTGGGAAGGAGAACATGGAGAGTTCGTATCTCATGTCCAAGGGCAAGGCGCTCGAACTCTTTCCGATGCTCAAGAGCGAGGGTCTAGTTGGAGCTGTCGTGTATTACGATGGTGCGTTGTTCCTTCTTCTTTCGTGCTGGTGTTCATCTGACGCGACGCGCCGTCGTCCAGGACAACACAACGATGCACGCATGAACGTCGCGTTGATGATGACCGCCGTCAAGCTTGGCGCGACGGTCGCCAACTACTGCGGCGTCACCGAGCTCCACAAGAATGCCCAAGGCAAGCTTGTTGGCGCCAAGGTCAAAGACGAGCTCACCGGACGGGAATTCAACGTCCGCGCCAAGGTCAAACCCCTTTTTATTCTCTTTTCTTCTCACTTACAACGCGCTCCCGCATGCTCAGGGTATCATCAACGCGACTGGCCCGTACGCCGACGCAATCCTCTCGCTCGACAATCCCTCGCATAGGCCCATCGTGAGGCCTTCGTCGGGCGTTCACATCACGCTTCCTGCGTACTACGCCCCCGCCCGCATGGGTCTTCTCGACCCTGCCACCTCGGATGGCCGCGTCATCTTCTTTCTACCCTGGGAAGGCGGCGTCGTCGCCGGAACGACCGACACGCCTGCCAAAGTGAACGCACAAGGCGAGGAAGTGACGCCCAGCGAAGAGGACGTGCGGTGGGTGATCGACGAGGTACGGGGGTACCTCAGCCCGGATATCAAGGTCCGTCGTGGAGACGTGCTCAGCGCCTGGTCGGGTCTAAGACCGCTCATTTCGGCTGGGAGTGAGGGTGGGACGGAGGGGTTGGTGAGGAATCATTTGGTGAGGGTGGAGCCGTCGGGGTTGATCACGATCGCGGGGGGCAAGTGGACGACGTATAGGGCGATGGCGGAGGAGACGGTCGATAGAGCGGTATACGTGTTTGGGTTGGGAGACAAGGTCACAGGGGGATGTCGAACGGCGGAACTGAGGCTCGTAGGAAGCGACGGGTGGAGTCGAAACATGTTCATCGGGCTCGTTCAAAGAGTACGTCTCGTCGGTCCTCCATCGGTCGCGGGCCTCACTGATATGTGTCACGTCCCCCCCAGTTTGGCTTGGACACGGACGTGGCGAAACAGCTCTCGGAAAACTATGGGGACCGCGCATGGACGGTATGTGCGCTTTCCGAGCCGACGGGCGAACAGTGGCCCGTCCACGGCGTGCGGCTCTCTCCAAACTACCCGTACGTCGAGGCTGAAGTCCTCTATGCGACGCGCCACGAATACGCCTGTACGGCCGTCGACGTCCTCGCCCGGCGTACTCGCCTCGCGTTCGTGGACGCCCAAGCGGCCCTCGCAGCCCTCCCGCGCGTGATCGCTATCATGAGCACTGAACTTGGTTGGAGTCGCAAGCGTCAAAGGGAGGAGTATGCACGTGGTGTACAGTTTCTGGGGAGTATGGGGCTCGCATCGGGGTCTGGGGTGTCGAATGTGAATGCCGTCGGGGGGGACGTGTGGTCGTGGATGACGTCGTCGTTGGTGACGGCAGGGTCAATTATTATCCGGCCGACCGCGGCCTCTTCTTCCTCATCCTCATCCTCATCCTCGTCGTTCAAGCCCTCGTACAGTCGTGCCAAGTTTGAAGCGGGCGAGGTCGATGCGCTCCGAGAGCTATTTAACCGGCATGCGTCGTCGCGTGACGGTAGCAGCACCGGCAGCACCCTCCCGCAAACGCAGCCGGCACACGCACAGGCGCGGTTAAACAAGGCGGCTATACGGTCCGCCCTGGAGGCATTTGCGCGCGAATGGCCAGGCGCTGGGTACGAAGGGTTCAGGGAAGCCGATTACCGCTACGTGTTCGTGCAAGAGGGACTCGACGACCGGAACCGAACGGAGGTGGACGTCGACGAGTTCATCGAGGTGAGTTCGAGGGGGTACATGTCTATCATGATCTATGCGTGACTGACGCATCGTGTGTGTGCGGACAGATTTGCGGACAGTTGAAGGACGTGTCGATGGTGAGCGTGGCCAAGGTGGCCAAGAAGGAGCGCAAACGGATTCCGGTCGAAAAGAGCGGTGGAGGTGTGTAGATGTGGGTTTGTCGTCCCCCCCCCTTCGGGGATCCTTTTCTTCTTTCCCTCCCTGGTGGTGTCGCGGTGTTTCGAGTGTCCGAGGATCGTACGTGCATCCTACACTTTAGAGTTTTACTTTGGATCCTCGAGCGCGTTAAAAGGGCTTGGATATATTTGGTCCCCTCTCTTGAATGGGTCGAACGATCCCCGAATACAATATTCTAGCATTCATCTACTGGTCGTTTCTAATGCATGCAGTCGTCGACGATACATACGAATGGTCATCAATCAAGCTCTCGTCATCATATCGACCGCCCAGCGACGATCTTCGTGTCCTCGTGTAAACAACCAAAAAAAAGCCAATTGATCACAGCCTCGCTGTAGTACGTGATCGCAACTCGGCTTCGTACTCATCCACCAATACCCGGCGCAACACCTTGCCCGTGGGCGATTTAGGTATCTACGCTCGATTCGTTTGTTGAAAAAAACATGTTTTCGTTAAAAATGGACGGACCTGGTTGACGACGGCAATGCCGCCCCTCAGCCATTTATATCGGCTCAGCGCTTTGCGGACCCACGCGTCCAGTCGTGCAACCACCTTTGTCGCATCGAGCGTCTTGCCGTTGGACGACAAGACGACCCACGCCCGGGGGACACGCTCGTCCGCTGTCCGTCCACCGCTCACGCCAGCGACGGTCACGTCCACGACGAGCTTCTCGGGATGCTTCAGCAACGTTTCCTCGATCTCCGTCGGGGACACCTGCATCCCGGATATTTTCAGCGTGTCCTGTCGCCAAAAAAAAAGAGAATGGATATTAGATCGCGTCCGGTCCGAACCTGGGGGGGGCTCACCTTGACGCGATCCTCAAAGCTGATACGAGACGTTAGCATCATCGTATTCATGGGTCGATAGATATGGAGAGACGTACTAGAGGACGCCATCTGCGTCTATGCGTATGCGATCGCCTGTACGTAACCATCTGTCCTTGAATGTTTCATCGGTGGCCTTGCGGTTTTTCCAGTAACCGAGCGCGACTGAGCCGGAGCGGACGTGTAGTTCTCCAGGTTCGTTTAGGGCAGCCAATCGACCATCTTCGCGTACGACGCGTGCTTCGACGCCAGGTAATAGTATCCCGACGGACCCGGGCACGTTCTTGGCACGTCCGTCGAGCAATCCAGGGATGGGCTTCATGGAGATGGAGAGCGTCTGAAAATGGGACGGTTAGGATTTCTCGTGAACGACGGGAGGGATGTTCGTACACATTCGGACATTCCATATCCTGATGTTCGTTATCAGGGCTGAAATAGGAGAGCAACATCATAATTCACACACCTTCATTCACCCGTTCCACAGCAGGGAAACGTGAGCGTAGTTGCTCGGCAAGGGAGAAAGGAAGATAGGCGGCTCCACAGCTGATGAACTGAACAGTACTGAAGTCCGCGGTTGTAAACTTGGGATGATGTACGATTTGGTGGACGAGGGAAGGGACTAGAAATACGCTGGTAACACGGAACCTCGATTGCGGAGATGGTACGTTAACACGAGGGGCTGGATGCGTGAAGAGGGAGACATACTTGGGTATACAATCGAAAAACACGTCGGCATTCCATTTAGGGAGGAGGACAAGGGTGGCAGGCGCCAAGAAGCATCTAAATGTAGTGATGTGGAGACCATAGACGTGATGTATTGGCAGCACGTTGAAGATAACGTTGATGCCATCAGGGCCATTCCATGCTCGCGGCTGTCGTGTGATCCGCAATGAACAATCGAAGTGTTCAACAAGAGGGAGGTACATACGGGTTCGACTTTGAGTGCTTCCGCAGACAGTACTAACACCTGAGAGAGAGAATCGATGAGATTTCCGTGCGAAATCATGACGGCTAACAAAGAAGGGTGCGAGTTAGCACATAAGTACTAGCGGGAGTTACATGTTTAGATGGGCGGGCAGTGACGTACCTTTCGGTAGTCCGCTCGTGCCGCTGGAGAATGCTAGATAGGCAAGGGTATCGGTTTGGGCCTGCTGTATTGGCAATCGTGGGAGGCTGTTGGTTCTGGCGCGTGCGACGAGATCAGCATAGGTCGTACGACCGGGAACGTTTCCCTCTAGGATATATATGCGATCTTCTGATAGACCGGAAGTGAGTGCCAAGGGTAGGAGCGTTGGGGTGACGAATAAGTGTGTGGGACCTGCGAGCTTGAAGATGTGCTGAAACTCGAAAGGGGTAGAATAGGACGAGAACGATGCAAACGGGACGGTGATGACGAGCAGGGAGTGAAAGAGGGCGATCGCATCCTACGAAGAGGGTCAAACTGGGCCGGGAGTGTCTGAAACAGAGGCATACCATGGAGTTCTCGCAGAGGACACCGACGAGATGGTGGTTTCCTGGGCGGATTCCCAATCCGCCGAGTTTGACGTCACTAGTGATAGCAGTAGCGCCATCGCGGACGGTGTCCAGGAACTGACGGAACGAGCGAGTTGCACCGGTGAGTGGGTTTACATGGAGAGGGTAATCTGGCCAGTCGGCTTGGTCTGGACGATGGAAGAGGATGTTGTGGACGTTCTGCGGGGGTATTTGGGGCAGCGTGGGGAAGAAGGACTTGTGGTACATGGATCACGACGGAGAGGGAGGGGAAGGAGTATGTCTGACGGGTGCATTCCGATGGCGCTTTTATTGTCGCGGAGGGGTTTGATTGCAACCGGGCAAGGGATGAACGAGTTGCGCCGTGTAACCGGAGCATGGGAGCATCGCCAACGCACTTATCACCTGCCTGATCGTCTCTCACACAATCCATGGTCTCCGGGGACGAGCAGTGTGAATGCGCCACGTAGGCGTGCTCACGGCCATCAGTCTTAAGCACCGAGCATGAACCAGCTGTCCAGTTGGTCAGATCTATCACATCTCATGTCAGTTTTGTACAGCAGCCGCACGACAAAGCGTCACGTCCTCGACGTCGACCTGACCCCGTCGTCGACCAGCCTCCAAGATGAGCTGGCAGAGGACGGACGCGGAGCCGTGCCGTGTCGATGACTAAGCACTCCGGAGGTGCTGCCATCGTCGAGATCCACATAAGGAAACTTTTTCCGTCGTAACATGGTAGCCTGCAGGCAATCCCTAGTCTTCATTCCCGCACGTCGTCTGTCGGTGTAGTACTCGTCGACTCGACCTTGTACGTTATGTAGCAGATCCTTGTTCTTGAACGTAGAGAGTGCAGTCAAGCCAACGACGAAGGGTTGACCAGGCACCGACAGACTAGGGTTCCACTTGACACCACATGTCTGCTCTGCAAGTCCTCAACCTCGCCACACCAAACACCGTCACGAGCGACCTCATTTAAGCCCCAACGCCCCTCTATTCCCCCCCCTAACATGCCCCCAAACCTCAAGCAACGACTGGCAGCTCTCTCCCGGGCCCCTTCGTCCCCTACTTCCCCCCTGAGCGCTGCGAACCTGAAGAAACCCTTTCAACATCCTTGGAAGCGAGCCTTCCTGGATCCGACTGCAACCGACCTAGATGCGCGTGACAAAGTGCAGGAGATCATGGGCAAGGTCATATTTCAGGCTGGTGTCGACTATGAGTATGTCTCCTGCTTGTCCGAATTCTCCCTTTCTTATCCAACCCTCCTCTAGGACGAGACCCATGTAAGCTCAGTACCAACCGAATTCGAATTCGCCTGATCACGTCTGGCTACAGGGTAATCATCAGTGCTTCAGCACTCCCTGATCCTCATCAAGTATCGTATGATATCCTCCTGTCGTGCGTTTTCTCGTTCTCGAAACATAATCAATACCAACATCAGACCATCTAGTCGCATTCTATCGTACCTTGACCTTTACGGTGCGTTCCTTCATGACTCGTGCAGCCTACTTGCTCATCTCCCCCAGTGGAGTCCGATTACACCGTCGTATTCTTTGCTGCTGGGGGTAGACATGCTCCCAGCTGGAACTGGGTGTGGAAAACATACCGTAGCCTCAGTCGGAAATACCGCAAGAACTTGAAACGTCTGGTCGGTCTTCATGTCGCTCATCCTCGCTTTCTTCCTAACTCTACCCAAAGTATATCGTACACTCCTCCTTCTTTTCAAAGAGTGCGTGCTTCCCCGCTCTCCTCCCATAACCCAGCTCATGTTCTCCAGTGCTGTTCTCCTTGGCTGGTGCCATCATAAGGTTTGCATTCCCCCCTTGACAATCTTCTTTCTAACCCGTTCACAGCCCCAAATTCTTCCGCAAGATAGTGTACATCGATACATTGTCGGATCTTGCACATCACGTCCCGCTAACACAAATCGACATTCCACCGGCGGTGTATCAGTATGTTTCCGTTGCTTTCGTCCCTTGCTCCGAGTTTAAACTAGTCGTCAGAGAGAACATGAAGCACGAGACACAGATTAACATGCCTATACCCATCCGAGCGAGTGTATTCGGCGTGCCACTCGAGGAGCTTATGGGATGCGAGGGTGAGAAGGGTGGTATTCCTCGAGTCATCAAGGACTCGATCCAATATATTCGGGATAGTGGTGAGTTTAAGGCGTATCGATCGCTGCAGTCCTTGCAATTCTCTTCCCAGGAATGGAGGAGGAAGGGTTATTCAGACGGTCTCCAAACTCTGCCTTGCTGAAACAGGTACAACAAGCTTATGACAGAGGTGCGTCGTAGTTTGTGTCCAGGTCTGTCATCTCGAGTCGAGCGTCACCCAGGCCAGGTCGTCTCTCTCGACATGTTCGACGATCCCCATCTTGCCTCTGTTCTTATCAAGAAATACCTGCGCGATCTTCCTAATCCTCCCTTTCCCGAATCGCTCTATCCTGTCGTTCGACAATGTCCTACGGTTTCAAGCGATCTATCCGACATGGCTGCTGTTGCATACATCCGAGATACTCTCCTTCCACAGTTGACCCCATGTGTATACATCCTCCTGAGCCATGTCCTACGTGAGAGCAACGGTATTACTTGTATGCGTTCTGCTCACAGTGTCCATTTAGACCTCCTCCACCAAGTATCACTGCACTCGTCAAGCAACCGCATGGATGCGCATAACCTTGCTATCGTCGTCTGTCCCAATCTTGTCAAGAGTTCAAACCCCATGCGAGACGTCATGATGTGCGCAGTTCCCGGTGGTCCTTCACTAACTAACGACCCGCCGTCACTATCGTCTTCCATGACCTCAGCAACCACTCTTTCCAGGTCGTCGGATTCCTCTGAATGGAGCACCACCCTAGGTGCCATCATCAAGCTTTGCATCCAACGATACTACGAGATATTTGATGAAACCAGGGATCGCTCTGAACCTGTATCATCGTCGAGACACCTTTCGCGATCCCCTTCCCCACCATCCTCTTCCGACTCTTCCGCGTCGTTATCAAAACCGCCCCGACCACTTTCCCTTGCGCTTGATGATGAGGACAGCATTGATGATGCTATGCTTGTCATGCCGATCGGTCCTGCAGGCAATGCTGGGTCCTCATGGCATTCCAGCATTAGGGAAGGTCGAACGCCGAACACCGTGGTAAACGGAAATGCAAGCAACTCCACGTTTCCTTACCAACCCCGCCAGCGCAAGACGCCCGCCGTTGGCGTACGGTCCGTCAACGACCACAACGGTACAAGTTCCACTATCGCTTCTCGCAGTCGAGCCCGGTCCACGCTGAGCATTGAAAAGATCGGAAATGGAGTTGGAAACGGAAGGGGATCTATAGCGATCGGGCGGGGAACCTCACGGAAAGCGTCCGGGTCTGGGGTGGAAGCCATGGGGATTACTGCGGGCGGGTTCTTCACACCGCCCACGTCCCCTCGACCGCCTTCCCCTCCGGAGCCTGTTCACAGCTAGTCGACGTTACAGCGTTCGTCGCGCGATCTCTATCATGATATTTATGGTTTCTATTTTCAATCTTGCCGATGGTGCTGGTACCAAAAAAGCGCGCGCCGTCGTGTCGTTATCTATGTTTGCCGGACAATCTACCCTTTTTCGTCGTTCGGAACTCCCTTGTATTCAGATAGCTTGTTGCTCGTACTAATCAGTCGGGTGGGTACTCGATCGAGGACAGGGACGCGGTTTGTGCCTACTGTGACATGATGATACACCGAAAAAGCCTCCGTCTGACTTTCGACTGCACTTTCATCTTTACGAGCTCAACCACCCACTGCTGGTCTGTCCCTCGAACCATAGCCACGGACACAGCTTCTGGCCGGGGGACGTTCTGTCGAAAACATCGACTGGCACGCAAGCATCGCAACTGTTAGAAGCGTGATGCCTCCATTTTAACGAAGCTGCTGGTTCATTCACACTGCATCACCTGCATCACTCAAGACCGCCTCAACCCAGGCCTCGTGGACTCCATGCCGGCTATATAACTACTCGGTTCAACCCTGAGACTTGCGTTCAGCGTCAAAGCGAACGGTACAGCAAGTCCCCTCCTCGCAGCAACAGCGAGCTCCCCCCCATCAACGCATCACGCATCACCGTACACTCACGCACTTTAACGCGCTTGCCAACAGAGTTTCAGATGAGCAACGCGTCGACGGACAGCACAGCACCCCTTATCCTCAATGACCTCGGACTCAAACTACAGACGACAGTCCCGTCAGACATCAAAAAACGGAACGGAGAGGATTTTGCGAGGTGAGTGTGGTTCCATCTGTTATTGTTTTGGGCTCTCATGTCGTGGGCGCCAGTGGTTCGGTAGCGAGTACCCTCAGGGGTTTACAAAACAAAACGGTGTCCACCTCGGTCCCAGAGTCGTGAGTGTTGTCCTTACCGAACACGTACGACGGGGCTGACTGGAATGCGTGCAGTCTTCCAAGTGGTTGGGCGAGGATCAAACATCCAGACTCGGGCGTCTACTATGTCAACGAGGACAAGGTTCGTCAAACTGTACATGGCTTGACAGTTATATATGCTCACATGACATGCCAGGGTGTATCCACGTCGTCGGACGTGCTCCAGCCCAGAACGCACTCCCTAATCATGGAAGGCGCTGACATCCTTGAAAGAAGCCCGGCGTTAAAAGCTCTGCTCGAAGAGCAAGAGGTTGCCTTGGTCTTGGATGTACAACTCATCAAGGGGGCTATGAAGACGTCTTATTATTGCGTGTCTCACGTTGAGCGGCGTGTCTTTTGGCTCGAAGGTATCGGGCACGAGGAGGTGGATATCCCGTGTACATCCAACAAGTGCACGAGGACCAAGGGTTCGAGAGTCCATTGTTCGTTTCGTGTCCTCTGCTCTATGGTTTCGATGACTGACTACCTCCAAGGTATCGAGGCGCAGTACTGGTGAGCCCATTCGTCGATGAACAACCGCATGGTAATGAAAGGCGGCATCTAGGAAGCACTGTGAACTATTTCCAACGACCTTCACGGTGACCAAGGATGTCACGAGTGAATTAAAAGACATATTACTGCAGGCTGCAGCAGGTCGAGTGAATGATTGGACTACCACTACTCCGTTTCTCACGCGATCGTCCATACAGATAGGCTTTTGGTCAAGTTTTCGACATCACCGTATGACAAGGACGACCTAGAGTACATGTTGAACGTGGTCAAAGAGATCGAAGGTGAGGGATCCTCTAGTGGGCTTGGAAGCACCCTCATCCGTCGTACGTAGCGGACGCCAGGGAAGGGAGTGGTCATTCCGCTTGGATCATTGGTACGCGCGAGTCGATTTTTTGTGGAACGTCATCTCACTTGGTCGATGTTCCAGCACGGTTCATGGCTCTCTACAGTAAGGTGATCGCGAAATCGTAGTGCTGCCCTCCTCATTCCGAATTTTCAATGCGTAACAGATGACGGGGTCTTGCAAAGCTCGTATGGCCAAGGCGACGATTATTTCGATATCGATGATACGAGGCCAGCTATTGGCCCTTATCAACGCCCTCCCCTCCTGGCCGTCCTCGCACCACTATTTCTCAAGTCTCCTGATGTGTACGCTGTGGAGTTGTACTCGTTTCACGAGAGCTTCACCCTGGCGCGCTGGTCACACTTTGTCCACAAAGTTGATTCAAGCATTCGTGACTCCAACTTGCTGGTATTACCGTGCCCTTCATTCGTTTGTACGACTTCTGACGAGTACATGTGTTAATCAAAAGGCGACAGTGCTTCTGGGTACGAATATGGGGCTCCTCTCCTGGAGCGGGAGTGGTAACACACGCGGACTGAGTTCACCAACGCCCGAGCAGATTATGGCGTACATTTCGATCATTTGCACGGTTGGAAGCATTCTCACTGGTCTCGCAATCTTCAAGCAATACCGTGCCAAAGGCGCTGATACGCCATTACGAGCGGTAATGCCAATTGCCACCGACGTTTTCACTTGGATTTACCACTTTCGCAGGTCGTGGTGCTGAAACGTATCCTGAAAGAGCCGCTCGGTCTAGAAAGACTCGCCATCATATGTAGTCTTCCATATGTCTTGCTGATGTGGGGGTACGTAGGGCATTTCAAGGATTACTGTTTGAGGCTGAAATTGAGTGCGGGGCAGTTTGATTGCGTTCCTCGCGGCATTCACCATCATCTTTTACAGGGACACGGGTATCGATGTCCGTATCCCTGTCACTGTGGCCCTCTTCATCGTCTTCCTTTGCCTCTTCTTCTGCTTGTACACTGCCGGACCAAGCGACAAAGAGGACCAAAAGCCACAGAAGCGACCACGCGAAGTCGCTTCCTTTTCCAAGGTCTAATTCGGTCCGGCTTTCTCGCTATCACCAGCCTGCCCCGTTTTCTGCAATGCTTTTTTATTTACCACGGCAGGATCCTGTTGCTCGTTACGCACCCTTGTATCATGTTGGCACGTGGATGTACCTTACTTATTTTTGAATCGATCGCAGGTGATTCATCACACAAGCGCTCCACACCTCGCTGTTGGCGATCGATTTGTCTCTGTCGAGGCTGGGCAGATGGAAGTGGGTATTCGGAAGGGTGTATTGAACGACGAGGGGTGTTGACTTGGAAAACACCTCGTTTCTTCATCGCAGAGGACAGTCGGATCCATCCGGACGACATCCTTGGCGCATGTCCCCCATCTTGCTGGGACTCTGGACGGGGGGCCAAGATGCCCACCGCTATAGCATCAGGTACTCGGTCTGGTGACGAGTAGGCTGTCTAAAGAAGCAAGCTGCCGATATAGACGATCTGGTCACCGGACCGTCGGTTTGCTTTCTTGGGTGCTACTGATGGACACCGTCGACCGTATTTACGTGCGACGTCTGTCCTCCCCATCGATTCCACTCGTACTTGTCATTCATCATGATGAGCGAACCATCGTACGACGGGGTACCCCTACGTCAGCTGTTTGCAGACGAAAAGCAAGGTTGGTCTGGGTAGGTGTTACCGTAGACTGACCCCCGTTCCGAACCTTTGACGGGTGTCGTCTCTAGATACGTGGAATGGGAGAAATATCCGGATAAGAAGGCTACTGCGAGGGAAATCCTCAAAACGCACCAGTTCACTCCGATTCCTGGTCAGTATCACTATCCCCCACCCAGATCGTCCCCTTTTTTTTTCCATCCTTAGTTAACCCAACCCGATGGCATCACCGTGAACAGAGTTCCAGTTCGTTCCTCTCCCGAACTCGAATCCCATCTTGGTCGGGTATCGTTGGAAGGAGTATCACGAGGCCTTGGGCCTCGGGTCTATCGTGGATTTCAGCTGGGAAACGGTGCAAAAGGAGAAACCGGATCTCGTCCATCTGTTGGTAGTATCCGGTGCTTTCACCTGTCCTCGTTTCGTGTCGTGCCCATTGAAATGGCCTAGGATTTTCCTTATAATGGTGAAACGCGTCGCGATCAGTTGCTCCAGGGCAAGATCACGGACAACAAGTACCACTTGTACGTCTTTTCGAGACCTAGTACGATGGCTCACGCCGTTCTCTCATCAGCGTTCGGAATCATGGCGGGGTACCCGACATCGACGAGGACCTGTTCAGGCTCGAGATCGGTGGGTTGGTCAAGAGCTCCGTATCGCTCTCCTTGAAAGATCTCAAAGATCCGGGGAAATTCCCGTGCGTACGCTACCAATCTCTCATGTCGGATGGTTGACGGGGGTTAAAGCCAATCGGAGGTTACCGTCACTCTGCAGTGCAGCGGTACGCGGCGAATCGAGCAGATCAGGGAATACCCTGGCGACGGAGACGAGCTTATCAACGCCCCTTGGGGTGAGGGTGCCATGTACGTCCTCGACAGGTACAATACCCAGGCATCGACAACGCTGACCGTGAGGGGGGGGGACTGTGACAGCGGGACCGCAGTGTATCGAGGCGTACCTCTGAAAAATGTCTTGAAGAAAGCTTGCGGCGGTGTCCTGCCTGAATGCCAACACCTCGAGTTCATCGGGGCGGACACGTACTTCAAGTCAGTGTCTCGTCGTAGAGTTTTTCCTTTGTTCTGATGACTTTCCAGGAAAGGCGACGTGTTCAACTATGCCGTGTCGGTCCCATACCGGAAAGTTCGGGTGAACGAGGAGGTGCTTCTGGCATGGGAGATGAACGGGAAGCCACTCCCCAAGATGCACGGTGCACCGTTGCGTCTGGTGATTGCCGGATATATCGGCGCTCGTAGCTGCAAGTGGGTCTACCAAATCAACGCGCTTGCCCAGGCGAGTTTGGGACCTGTTCAGGCCCAGGAGTACCTCTATTATACATCGCAAGTACGTCACACGATTGATTTTTCGGAAAGCAGTCAGACGTCCGACGCCATACCTATTTAGATAGGGAAACAGAATTCCAAGTACTCCAACGGGTTCTCGATCCAGCAGATGCCTGTTTCGTCTGTTTCGTTTCCGTAGAGGTGTGAAGAGCGATGCTGACCTTTTGTGTAGGAGTGCTATCATCTCCCCGCTGGATAAATCTATTATAACCCACGACGGATTCATCGAATTGAAGGGATGGGCTTACAGTGGAGGCGGTAACTGGGTCGAAAGGGTCGAGGTTTCTCCCGACGGGTGTGTTTTTATCTTTTCGCGAGGATTTGATTCCTCGTGGTCGTGTTGACATGTTGTCCCCTAGAGGCCATGTTTGGTACGCCGTCGACCAAGATGACATGACAGACAAGGTAGAGCGTCGAGTTCTGGATCCCTCGTCGATTCTCATGGTGCTTGCTCCCCGGCAGCATTACTACGCCTGGCGAC